>CM076575.1:263064626-263632411 GCA_034641835.2 Pinus albicaulis | reverse complement strand
TCTAGACTTTATTACGGTGGCAGCCTTATTATTAATTTTTCTTTTAAGGTATATTACAGGTTCATATTGTAAGGGGGTTAAATACTATGATTTTTAGAGGTATTTTCCAATATGTAGTCAAATTGGGGGTATTTTTTAGTATGCCACAAACACATGTGATATGCCAATGGTTCATTTAGTGAAGCCCTTGTGTATGCGCTCCTCAATTTTTCCGTTCTCCTATAAGATAATAACTCATACTATCTGAATCCTCTGCTTCAACATCATAAGATTTGTCTTAAAGTGCTTAATATTTCCCTGGTCGTCCCCTCCTATAAATTATGGTGCCCTGCTAAATGTCTCTACATATTTCTGTGCCAGATGCCCAACTATCACAACTTCAACTTGATCCTTTGACCATCTATTAGAAATGACTCATCCTGCATACTATATTTGTCATGTTGCCCCTCATAATCATGCTCATCATTCCAGTTTACTACTACTAAATCCTTACTTAAGTCTCCTTGAATGTCTTATTCCTGGCCTTCTCCACCCGTGGGGACAATTTGTTGTTCATCCTCTCTGGTTGTCAAAAATATATGCACTGGTGGACTGTTATATACATTTTATTTCTCATACTCTTCATGGATGTCCTCCTAGATATTTATGGACTTAGTTGTAGAAGTGTCTACCAAATCGTTAGGATGAATTACCTCCTTCCTTTCCTCATGTACTTTGTCAAGCTGTCTGATTATCACCGGCTTGTCCTACAAGTCTCTCTGAATAACATTCTGTTTCTTCTCACCATATGTACTTGACTGCTCGGATCCTTCATGGCTGCTCTCCTAAAAATTGATGAACCCAACTATAGATGAATCTCCATGATCTGAAGGATTTTCCAACTGTTCTGCCCTTGTTTCCTCCTTCGTATCATCTGGGTATGAATGGTTAGTTTCCCAAGATCCCTTGCAAATAAAGCATAGTCCTCTCCTTCTTAGTTCATTCTTGCTACATGTTTTATTTCCTTTGTTCTTGCTTCCTCCATCAATCCTCTTCATCTCCTTCTTAGTCAACACCCATCTAAGCAAATTTATGTTTTGCATGACCAACCTTTCAACTAGATCATTGGAAGTTGGTGATAAAATCAGTTCCTTTCTCCAAATGTTCAACAATATATATATTAGTATGTTGCAGTTTTCAGAATCTCCTTCTAATAACAAGGACACAATATTTTGCATATTTGTTTTGACACTGTCAGGATGAGCGGATGTAATATCGATGAAAAGGGTCCGGAGCAATTAAAAGATTAAGTCGTCACATTCCAAATTTACCATAAAGGTGCCAAGCTGAACTCTTCCATGAGTTCTAAAATTTTGCGCCACTTCTGAAAGGTAGGAAGCGTCATGTTGTTCATTAACCCTGGAAGGGTTTCCACTTTCAACTGCAATATCTCCCTCATGAGATCATTATTGTAAGGAAATAGACACATGTCTAATTCCTCCAACTTACGAAGGTCTATGAATGATTTTGTTCATTACAATTCAGATCCAAGTGCGAAGAGCTTAGTCCCACTTCCTTGTTCTTCCTTCGCTTCCCATGGGTGCTTCTACTACAAAATAACATAGACTCTTTTTGAGAAAGGTTTGATGCTTTGACAATTAATTTGGTCTAAGGAGGTATTAGTACGAAAAAATACCATATATTTTTTCTAGTTCATCAAGAAATTTGTGGTTGTTTTCTAGGATCTCTTCAAGATGTCTCATCTTCTGGCATACCAAATACACTAATTTTTCATAAAGAGATTACATCAAACATTCTGTAAAACATGCCTTCCCAAATATTTCACTTCAACAAATTTGACCCAAAAATACCAATAAGTAAAAGCTGTTATAGCCACAAACTTAAAAGATAATATAAGTGATCCCCCAAACACAATAAAAACATTTCTCCAAAAATAAAGTTCCCAACGAATTGACATTGAATATATTTACTAATTTACTAATGGCTCCACACATTACCATCACATAAAGACACATTAAATCCAAAATCTCGGCGAGATTTCCCGACCATTGAAAAATGCCCAATGATAAATTGACCAACACATTGATTTTCTCTACATCTTCTTCTTCTTTTAATTTAAATTAATTTATTATATTTATTTGTTTACATAAAAATCTCCTTTCAAATTTCTATCTTAATAAAAATTCCTAACAAATTTCACAAACCTGTTTCCCTACTAGTATTATATCTCTTTTGGACCTTGATCCGGTTCCACTCCCTAATTCATACGGTTTGTTTGGGATTTCTTTCCAACATTGCTTGATGGCCTCCTGCCAGAACTAATGGATAACCACCATTCCTCCCGTTCTCGAAGAATCTGCAATCTGGATGAACACAAAGTGGATGTATAGTGTTGTCCAGATTTAATTTTGGCAAGATTGGGGATGTCTACAATTCAATCACCTATTTTATTGGTGCCAAAACTTCCACGAATACATTGCAAGGAATCAAACCTTTAATGGATAGAGGTAGGACGACGAGGGAAGATTCATCCACTTCTGAATGATAGATCTTCTATAATAACGCGACCCAATGAGACAAGCACACTTACACTTTGATCTTCGGTGATGCGTAACATAGACGGTATGTTGATATGGTGCTCACGTAAATAGAAATTTCGTGACCCCAATTAAAAAGCATGCTCCTACTGCAACCAGACGATAGGTCTTCAAACAACCTATGAGGAATACGACCTTTACACCTTCTGTTCACAGCTTGAATTTCCTCTGTGGAATCATGAGGCCCTCCATCGCAAACGAATTATCACCAGCAAATTTGTGGTCTTTTTGGTCAAGTCGGTGCCTGCGCTAGATTTCTCAAATGATCCTTGGTTCATTAAGGGATTAGCAGTGCAGATTAATAATATATTTCTAGGCCAGGTTGTAATATCCCTCGCCAAATGAATCCATAGTGAATCAGAGGAGGGCCCTTGTTTTCACAACGAGTAAGTCCCCTGCAAATAAGCTAAAGATAAACGTGAAAACTGCAAAAAGGTTTTTTTTTTATATTATTTTTTATTATGCAATCGACCTCCTCTTGAGAAGATGACTCTCTTTAATCTTCGACAAGAAGGTTTAATTCTATAAAATAAATATTTTTTTATGATAAAATTATTTAGCTAATTAGGGTACTTATATAAAACCATTAAAGTTGGACGAGTTATTAGGTAGGGTGATTATGGAGAATCACAGAAGACTAGTTTTTCTGATCCTTGATTTGCAATAAAAATACCTTTAGGATGGAAAGATGCACAACTCTGATACCATTGTAAGATCCCAAATAACAAAATAATCAACAAATCTAGAACATCTAAGTGTTTGAATAAAATTCTTTCAACAAAATAATAAACACGGTAGGGATCTAGAAAAATGCAGCCCTTATTTCAATTAATACTTAAGAAATAATACATGCCAAACACAAGCAAAATAATGGATCCATTACCTTGACATGCACAACTGCCCAATGTGCAAGAAATCAAGATACGGAAACACAATTGTGTACCCTAGATGGATCCACCACACAAATCAGGCATGTGGAGTTTTCACCCGAGGGATCAAACTAGAAGAGTTTTTGCCCCAGGGATCAAACTAAACCTGCCTCACCAAGTTCTAAACAAAACACAATAAGATGAAAAGCTCCTGATGATCTAAATGCCTAGATCCTATCCGATTTTATAGGCTTGATTGACTCTAGAAACTTCATTTTATTTTTTTCCCTTGAAAAACAAAGGAAAATACCATGGGCAGATACCATGGAAAATACCACGATAAATACCATGGGTAGATTCCATCCATTTTGGACCATATCAAGAAAAAAGAATATTACATATGTTCATGCAACTCATCAAACATGAATTCCATTACACTTCATTAATATTCATGATCTCAATTAAGACTGGGAAAATGAGTTGAGGACCACAACTCTCTGCCAAACCATAGTTTGGGATGCACTATTGCCTTTCTTGCAGCCCAATCAATCCTGGCTCAGACTCCAGAGCTTGAGGAGGTTTGCTTAAGGGATGAAACCAACACTGCCAGTTGAAATAGGGACTCCATATGACCAATCACCTCCAACCACTAGTCGAATTCATTACAATAATGCTTTATTCAAGGATTCGAGAGATCTTACACCTACACCCTCAATTAAACACAAGGGGATACCGATACTTCAAGTCTCAACCCTCAATAAAGCAAGGGAGTCCAAAGGCTTACGCCTCCACCCCTAAAACAAAAAAGCACAGTGGTTCTAACCAACCTTGGGAATCTCGAAGCCACTACAAGAACCAAGATCACAAGCAAGGAAGGCTTCAAAGTTATCCTTACTAGGAGTATAAGGAAATCAAATTCCACCCTAGTTGTCAAGGGAATCTAGAGAAAACCATCTCCACCCTTCATCCTAATGTGGAATGTAGAGATCATTGCTCCTGAACTAAGAGAATTCTTCCAAACATCTACATGCTTAACCAAATTTTTCTTGAATGGTTTGACCTATGACAATTCTAAATCTTCCCTCTGCTTCTTCTAAGTTTTTTCAAATTTCATATGTAAACAGTGACTTGTAATTGGTATGTTCCATTTTACATCATCAATTATAAATGTCCAATTCCTCCTACAAGATTCACAATAAATTCCATTTTGTTTTCTATGCTTGTAGAGACTTATTAATTACACATGCACTAAGTCTTTTGCATATCACCCTGATGGTTTATTTTCTTGTGTGATTCTCTTGTTATTCTTGATGCCAACTTCTATGCTGATCTTCTCCTGAACTCTTCTTAATCTTGTTTCTCCTTCTCAACGTTCTTCTCCAACAACCTCTATTTTCCTTCAACTTATGCTCTTTTTATTTTGCTTCAGTCTCATGTGTTTTCTTTCTACGTCGTCTTTTTTCTCTTTTGTACTCCCATTTCATCCTTTAGTGCATTCTCTCCTTGTTTGAATCCCTTCTGTCTACGCAGATTCTTCCTCAGCATCATGTCAACATTAGGTGGATTTTTTACCTATCTGGCCATAATATTCTAGGATAACCAAAATTGTGCCACATATCTCTTTGTCCCCCATATCTTTAGTTTGGTAATTCTTGTTGCAGTGGGTGGCCAACTCACCGCTGCGTGCTTCTAACCACCAATGGGCTACCCTCTGAATGACCATATCACCATTAATTTGTTGTTATGATTTCTTGTATGCTATTACAGAGTATTCTCCTTTCCCTTCATTCTTGTTGGGATTTTAAATACACAAGTCCCTTGTTGCACACCTGTCAACCTTCCTAGATGTGACAAAATAATAAAAATCCCAAGAAAATAATACTCCTTAGTTCTGGAAGTTTGTTTCCCTTGAGTCAACCCTTTTTTTTATCAAAATATTTACATTTTTTACAATAGTGGATAAATAACTAAGGCTATCACAAATCCCTCCCCCTTGGGGGAACACAATCCTCGGTGTTTTATGACCATATACAACATAAAAAAATATGCTTAAAACAAATAAATTTATTATGGAGATTTATGTATACAAATATATATAGTATTTACAATGTTAATTACAATTTCTTCAACTAGCAAAAAAAGGATATGATGCCTGCACCTGCTCGGCCATTTCCCATGTTGCTTCCACGAGCCCAAATTGTCTCCACTGCACTTTGACTTGCTATATTGCTCGATTTAGGAGCATGAGCTTCCTCCATTCTAGGATGAATACTGTCTCTGGTTGGAACTCTTCCTCTAATTCCACCTATATTATAGACCAATCAATGACATGATTAACATCCTGTACATATCTTTTAATCATGGAAACAAGGAAAATTCTGTGAATTTTCATTGGTGGTGGTAATGCTAGCCTATAGGCCACTGGTCCTATTCTTTCCAGCACTTGAAAAGGCCCACAAAATCATGGTTCCAACTTGGCACATGAACCAATATTCAAAGAACTATTCTT
Organism: Pinus albicaulis; assembly: GCA_034641835.2. NCBI lineage: Eukaryota > Viridiplantae > Streptophyta > Pinopsida > Pinales > Pinaceae > Pinus > Pinus albicaulis. The sequence goes on along the minus strand of CM076575.1, from coordinate 263,626,436 downwards.
GGGATTAATGCAAAAATATACATGTTTCCCAACTTGGAACTCTTTGCACTCTCTATTTTGGTCCACATAACCCTTTTTACTATCCCGGGCCACCTTTGAATTTCTCTTAATGGTCTACATTTCCTATTCCATTTCCCTCAACATCTCAGGCCCAATTAGGACCCTTTTCATTGGCCTCACTCTAGCTGATAGGAGTATTGCAACTCCTCCCATACAATACTTCAAATGGGCTCATATTTAAAGATTTTTGGTACCCATTATTGTATGCAAATTATACATGTGGAAGGTATTCTTCTCACTTCTTTGGTTGGTGCATCACATACATCTTCAAGATGTCCTTGAGGATCCCATTTGTCCTCTCTGTTTTCCTGTCAGTCTGTGGCTAATAAGTTGTAATGAAGGCCAATTTTATCCCCAAGCCTACAAATAGTTTCTTCAAAAACTTTAAAGTGAACTTGCTATCCCTATATAAGATGATTTTCTTGGGAATTCCATGCAGTATCACAATATCCTTTATGAATATTTGAGCCAATTCACTGAATTGTTGGATTTGATTGCTTGAGAAAATTTTCTCAACTTATCAATTACCATTTTGATTGCATCATGTTGTCTAAATGTTCTTGGAAATCCTATAATGAAATCCATGGAAATCACTTCCCATTTCCATTCTAGAATGGGAATGGGTTTCAATAAACCTGATAGGTGTTTACACTTGACCTTCACTTGCTAGCACTCCATTCCCTTAGCAGTAAAATCAACTACCTCTCTCTTCAAGTCAGGCTAGTAGTAAAAGTTTTTGATGGATGTGAGGGTATTTTGGTATCTTGGATGGCCGGAACATGACATGGAGCCTCTTTAGTATGAGCCTCTTCAAGTCACTATTGTTTGGAACATAGATTCTATTCTTGAATCTAATCATGCCATCTCTCGTGAGATGATATTACTCACCCTTTTCACCCTCACAAATCTATTGTAGCCTTTCCCTTATTTGCTGATACTTTTCATCATGATGCCCTACATTGTTTATCCTTTCCGCAAGGTCAGTTACTTAAGAACTTATGGCTATTATGTGGTTCATTTTCACTCTTCTACTGAGTGCATTATAAACCATGTTCTCTTTTCTTTTGATGTATTTGATTTCAAAGTCAAACTCGCTAGGTATGGGAAATTTCCTAGCTTATCTTGTATTCAACTTGGGCTAATCAAACAAGCATTTTAGCCCTCCATGATAAGTCATTATAGTAAATATTCTTCCAATAAGGTAAGGCCCCCATATTTTCAATGCATGGATAATGGTGGTTAAGTCAAACTCATGGGTTACATAATTTATCTCATGTTCATTCAACTTTCATGATTCATAGAAAACCACATATCCTTCTTGCATTAAGACTCCACCAAGCCCCTCCTTGCAGGGTTCCGTACAAAACTGATCCAGGTGGATATTGGTGGCCACCCGCCTATTCCACTTGGGCCCCCACCATTGTCTCTTTCAGTTTTTCAGTTTTGGCATAACTTACTATTTTTAGCAGTTTTTCGGGTCCTGAACTTCCGGAGCCGTTTTGAGGCCCTAAACGACGTTTTTTTGGTATGAAAATTTGATGCGATTTTGATCATCAAAATCGTCACAAAAGTTGTAGTCCTCGGATAGAGCTTTCTAATGATGTATCATGTGCGTCAAACTGAGATAGTATGCCAAAGTTACGTCCCTGGGAAGTTGAAACACCAATTTACCCAAACGGGGCCCATAGTTTTGGCGCTTCATCTCCTAGGTTTAGGTTTTTGGGATGTTGAGGGTTCTCCATTGTTTCTCAATAATAAATAGGCCCTCGAGCCTCATTGTAACTCAGTTCAGAGGCCTGTAGCCGCCACATCTCTTCTCAGAGATAGCTACCAGCGCCCTAGCTAGTTTTATTTCCATTCTGTCTGTAAGCAAATTTCAGTTCTTGATATTAATGAAATGAAGTGTTATTTCCACTGCATCTCTGTATTTATGGTTATATGTTTATTCTGTTGCGTTCCTGCATAAATATGGATCAGTGGTATCAAAGCGGTCTGCTTTTTCTCGATCCTTCTTTGCATGTCCCCAACAAGGTCGGGGTATAAGGAGCTAGGGCTTGATCTGGTGGAACCTTTGCAAGATCAGCCTCACAAACCTCGACGGACGCCCATGGGGGACGAAAAGAAATATGAGGGAGCAGGAGATCCTATCAAAATATTGCTCGAGGAGGCCCTCGAAAAACAAAGGAACGCGATGATGGATATTTTTGCTCAGATCCTTCAACGGCTGCCCACCGGCGGCGCATCTGCATCCAGTAGCCACTCTGGAGTTGCGACTCCCTTTAAGGTACAAGTAAATTTTGACATTCCCATATTTGAGGGTCAAATAGACGCAGATGCCGTAGATAGATGGTTGAATCTATTAGAAAGATATTTCTCTGTTCATGACTTTTCAGACCGGGAGAAGATTATTTTTGCACTCCTCAAAGCTGCCCCCCATGTTAAGGACCCAGAAACCTGTGGGACTGTGAGGTCAGTACCGTACAGAACCCTCTCTCTGCTTCTCGGTCACACCAACTGAATTTTTTCCAGACGCTCGTCAAGGAACAAGACGGTCCTGGCGGGGGGAGCTGGTGAGGATGTACACATACACGACCACGCTGCGACAACAAAGGGATCAAGATGTGCACGAGCTGACGAATCTGTTCCATACCCCGCGCACAAAGTTGGGTATCAAAGATTCAGAGAAACATTTGGTGCTAAAGTATCGCAGTTGTCTGCACAGATACATTCAGGAGGAAATGGAGTTCCTCGACATCTCCTCGCTTGGTACGGCATACCGGTATGCTGCCAAGATTGAGCAGAAATTCAAACAGAAGAAGCGAGACTTTGGATCCGCGAATCAAAAGCAAGGAAAAGGTGCTTCCAAACCGCAAAACAAAGGACAGAGCATGGCGGCTAAAGACAACCCATCAAAGCCACAAGACAAGAACAACACCGTAAAGCCAAAGAAGGACACGGAAAAGTGGTGTGAGTTCCATAAGAGCTCCACTCACAACACAAGTGAGTGTCGGGCCAAGCAGTCGCTAGTGGCCGAGATGAGGGCTTCTGAGTTAGATGCATGCTCTGACTCCGAATCAGAACCTGAAAAGGGGAATGAAAAAGGGAAACAGATTATTGATGCGGAGCCCAACGCCACCGTTGCCACTACAAAGGTCCAGAAGGAGGAACCGGAAGATCCAGAGGAGGAGGAACGTCTCTTCCACTCCCAGATGTGGGTAAAGGGCTCCCCTGTACAGTTCATTGTCGACAATGGGAGCCAAAAGAACCTCATATTTCTACACAGTACACCGCAAGCTGTTGCTTGAACACCCCATGTACCACCCACATCCACACACTACCTGGGTGGCTTCACCATGACCCAGATCTCCGCGCACAAACAGCGCCTTTCCCTACAGCACCGGTTCGGCGACGCATGAGGCACAGGACGTTGCTCCGGCCACGGCCGCCCTACAAAGCACAGACAACCATACTGCGGGAAGCGTCATGCCATGTGCGAGTCTTTCCTCCTCCTCGTCGTTATTATTACTTTGGGAAGTAAGTTGTACAGGATACCAGAGGTACCACCTCCTACGACTATCTCTTTGGTTACTGCAAAACAATGTAGTAAGCTCATTTCCCAAACCAGGAAATTCGTTTTTCTGATGATCCGCCCCCAGGGCAAGAAGAAGACTGTGGCCACGACCTCCAGACAGGGCCCCTCCGCACGACAACAACAAATGGATAAGGTCGTGGAGGAGTACGGGGACATCTTCACCTCACCCACAGGGGTTCCTCTGCACTGCCAGGTCAAGCACCCGATTGATCTGACCCCAGGTGCGCCGCTACCCAATGGACCGATCTATCGCTCTGTTCTGGAAAATGATGAAATCAAGAGGCAGATTCAGGAGTTGTTGCAGAAAGGTCACATCAGACCAAGTTCATCGCCCTGTGGGAGCCCGATCGTGTTGGTACAGAAGAAAGATGGGACGTGGAGACTTTGTATTGACTATCGGGCGCTGAACAAGATCACTGTCCGGAATAGGTACCCAATCCCATGGATTGATGACCTTCTGGACCAACTCCAAGGTGCAAAATATTTCAGTAAGATCGACCTGAAGTCTGGGTATCACCAGGTACCAATTGAACCCTATGATGTGTGGAAGACTGCCTTCAAAGCTAAGGAAGGCCTTTTTGAATGGTTGGTCATGCCTTTCGGGTTGACGAATGCTCCCGCAACCTTCATGAGGATGATGGACGATATCTTGCGGCCATTCACCAACTCATTCGTAGTGGTGTACTTGGATGACATTCTGATCTTCAGCAAGACTTGGGAAGAGCACCTTCATCACATCCGACAAGTCCTCCAAACACCGCGGCAACACAAGTTGTGTGCCAATTTGGAGAAGTGCACGTTTGGCATGACCCAGGTTCAATATCTGGGATACATTATTGATGAAAAGGGGGTGCATGTGGATCCAGCCAAGATCCAAGTCATTCGAGATTGGCCAGCCCCGACTACTATAACAGAGCTTCGCAGCTTTCTGGGTCTTGCTAATTTCTACCGTAGATTCGTGTTGGGATTCTCTCATATCACTTGGCCCTTGAGTCAAGTCACCAAAGGAGGAGCGAGAGCAAAATTCTTTTGGTCGGAACCTCAACAGAAGGCATTCAAAGAATTGAAAAATCGCCTCTGCTCTGCCCCAGTGCTCACCTTACCAGACTTGCAGCAGCCATTTGAGATCGAGACAGATGCCTCTGACTATGCTATTGGGGCAGTTCTTACTCAACAGGGACATCCAGTGGCATATCACAGTGAGACATTGTCTGAGACAATTCACAAGTATCCCACCTATGACAAAGAAATGTATTCCATTGTGCAAGCCTGTCGACAATGGAAGCATTACATTTTGGGGAAGGAAACAATCATCCACACAGACCACCGGCCCCTGCAGTTCATACAGACACAAGGGAAGTTGCAGAATGATCGCCATCAGAAGTGGTCCACATATCTGCAACAGTTTCATTTGAACATCAAGTACAAGAAGGGCAGCACCAATAATGTTGCAGACTGCCTCAGCCGACCACCGATCGTGGCGCTCACCACCGTGCTCCACTCTTGTGGGCACGAGACTTCTGATTGGCCGCTTCTCTATGAGAGTGACCCAGAATTCGGCCACACTTACAAGGCACTCTTGGGGGGCACGCAAGTTCCGAATTTTCACCTCCAAGATGCACTTATGTCACCTGGGACACCTTTGTGTTCCTTCAAGCGAGCGTGCCAAGATGATATGGGAAGCACACTACAGTCAAGTCGCTGGGCATTTCGGGGTCGAGAAACAAGAGTAATACTGCTGCATATTTTCTATTGGCCAACCTTCGAAAGGATGTCGTCGAGAAGCACATTGCATCCCCATCGTTTAAAGCATACAAACCGACCATCAAGAAGCAAGGCCTATATACTCATCACTTCACCCCTAGTCGACCGTGAATCCATCTCCATGGATTACACAAGCCTGCCCTCGCTCACTAAGAATGGAAATGACTGTGTTTTCGTGGTCGTTGACACATTCTCGAAGATGGCCATCATGGCGGCCTGTAAGAAGAATATCACAGCAGAAGCCACTGCTAAACTCTTCTTTGAACGAGTGTGGGTGCACTTTGGGATCCCACAGTCTATCATATCAGATCGAGATAGCAAGTTCCTCAACACATTTTGGTCCAGCCTCTGGTCAATGTTGGACACAAAGCTCACCAAGTCCACAGCTTTCCATCCCCAAACAGATGGCCAGACAGAGGTCGTCAACAGAATGATTGTACACATTCTGCGCATGTACAATTCAAAGCATCCACGCACATGGGACGAGAGCCTCCCTTATGCACAACATAGTTATAACCGGGCTCTCCACAGTTCAATTGGCCATATCCCCTTTCAGGTGGGCTTGGGATTCCAGCCACTATGTCCCATTGACATAGTCATGCCATTTACAAAATGTCAGCCGATTCAGCCGTACGTCCGTCCGAAGTCGATGAAAGCAAGAAGCCTACCTAGGCGTATTCAAAACATCCGCTAACAGGTTCATGATATATTGGACAGAGCCAATGCGAAGTACAAGCAGCGCCATGATCAACACCGGGTGCCACACCACTTCCAGGTGGGCGACAAAGTATGGCTACATTTGCAGAAGGAGCGCCTCACCGGACCTCACCGCAAGCTTCGCCCGCTCCGATACGGGCCGTACACCATCACCAAGGCTGTAGGTAACAATGCCTTCGAGCTTAGTATTCCACCATTCCTTGGTCTGCACCCAGTCTTCAATGTGGATCGCCTTCGCCCTTACTTTCCACCTCTACTGGACACCTCGGACATTGCAGAACAACTCACACCAACAGAGTTAAACCCAGACTGCATGGAACAGGCCACCACAGATTGTATCATGGACATGCAAATCAAGAACACTCGTCAACAGCAGATCCAACCGTATCGGGTTGTCAAAGCTGGCCAACTCCTGCACCAAGGAAAGTGGTTCACCAGGGACCAAGTTCAGCAGAAATTTCCTCATCTCATGGAGGAACTTAACGCAATGGGGACCATTGCTTCCTAAGGGGGGAGGAATGATCCAGGTGGATATTGGTGGCCACCCGCCTAGTCCACTTGGGCCCCCACCATTGTCTCTTTCAGTTTTTCAGTTTTGGCATAACTTACTATTTTTAGCAGTTTTTCGGGTCCTGAACTTCCGGAGCCGTTTTGAGGCCCTAAACGACGTTTTTTGGGTATTAAATTTGTTGCGATTTTGATTATCAAAATCGTCACAAAAGTTGTATTCCTCGGATAGAGCTTTCTAATGATGTATCATGTGCGTCAAACGGAGATAGTATGCCAAAGTTACGTCCCTGGGAAGTTGAAACACCAATTTACCCAAACGGGGCCCATAGTTTTGGCGCTTCATCTCCCAGGGTTAGGTTTTTGGGATGTTTAGGGTTCTCCATTGTTTCTCAATAATAAATAGGCCCTCGAGCCTCATTGTAACTCAGTTCAGAGGCCTGTAGCCGCCACATCTCTTCTCAGAGATAGCTACCAGTGCCCTAGCTAGTTTTATTTCCATTCTGTTTGTAAGCAAATTTCAGTTCTTTGATATTAATGAAATGAAGTGTTATTTCCGCTGCATCTCTATATTTATGGTTATGTGTTTATTCTGTTGCGTTCCTGCATAAATCCGGATCAAAAACACAAAGTCCTTATCTAGATTTTCAATCCTTAACATAGGTGCATTAGTGAGCAATTGTTTCATCTGATCAAAGATTGATGCACATTAAACTGTCTATCTTGGAGAAGATTTGAATGAATCTCTTGTAGTAGCCTACCAAACCCATGAATGATCTAACCTTTGTCATGTTCTTTGGCATTGGCCACTCCATGATGGCCTTGATATTTTTGGGTTCAAAAACTACCCCCTCCTTAGAGACAATGTGTCCCAAATAATGGATTTGTGATTGAAATAAATCATATTTACTGAGCTTTGCATAACCCTTTTGTTCCCTTAACAACTATAGTAATACAACTAGGTGCCCTTCATGTTCTTCCTTAGTCTTTGAATAGACCAATATGTAATCAATAAAAACAACCCTAAATTTATCCAAATAAGGGCACACCATGTTTTTCATTAAGCACATAAAGGTGGTAGGGGAATTAGTAAGCCCAAAGGGCACTACTAGAAACTCATAATATCGATACCTCATTCAGAATGTGGTATTATGGATATCTTCATCCTTGATACACACTTAATGATAATTTGACCTCAAATAAAATTTGGAGAAGAATGCTACTCGTCTCAACTGCTCAAATAAATCATCTATCCATGGTATTGGAACCTATTCTTAATGGTCACCTTATTTAAATGCATGTAGTCAATGCATAGTCTGAGTGTACCATCCTTTTTCTTCACAAACAAAACTAGTGCTCCCCATGGGGAGACACTTGGTCTTATGTATCCCTTATCAAGAATATCATTAAGTTTTAATTTCAATTCAATAAACTCAAGAGCGCTCGTCTTATATGGTGTTGTGGATGTTGGTGCTGCTCCTGGCATCAACTCAATGGAAATTATACCTCCTTATGAGGATGAAATCATGAAATTTATGCAAGAAACACATATTGGTATCATTGTAATATAGGATGTACTTTTAGGACCTCACTATTCACTTTTCCTATATTGCTATTAGCTTCAACGTTGCTGGAAATGTGCACAACAAATAGAAAAAACCCTTTTATTTGGTTGCAATTAGCTTGCATTTCTATGATCAATCTCACTAAAGTTGGCTTTCATTTTCCCAACAACATTCTTCTCTCTCTAGCTTCATCTAGCCATTCAATGATCTTCTCATAACATTCTACTTTTGTTCGATGCGTAGAAAACTAGTCCATGCCCAACAACATATTGTCTGCACCCAAAGGAAGAAAATTAAAGTTTGTTGTTGTCGGCATGCCATTGAGTTCAAATGCACATCATTTCACATACTAATTTACCCTCTTTTTTCTCCTTGTTTCCAATTGAGCCAACCATAGTTCTGCGTGCATTTTTTCAAATAGTTTACATTTATCCATAAGTTCAGGACTGGTATAGCTATAATTTAAGCCCAGATATTCTCCATAACTCTTCTTGATTTCATTTCTCCTTCTCAACATTATTATGCAACATCCTTTGTTTTACTTTAATATATGCTCTTATTTCTTTTGCTTCAACGCCCTGTGTTTTCTTCTTGTATCCTTTATTTTCTCTTCTTTATTCCCCTTTCTTCCTGCAACATATTCCTCCCCAGTCTGAATTCCTCCCATATGCTCAAATTATTCCTCATCATCTTGTCATCGTCAGGTGGTTTTTTACCTGTTTGGAAATAATTTTGTAGGCCAATAAAAATCATTCAACATATTTCTCTATCCCGCAAATTTTTAGTTTGGTAATTCTTGTTGCAGTGGGTGGCCATCTAACCCCTTTATGCTTCTAGCCACCCATTTTCCGCCCTTTGAATGGCCAGATCACCATATGTATACGTATATGTATACATATACGTATATGTATGCATATATAGATATATGTACACACACACACACACACACACACACACACACACACACATATATATATATATATATATACGTATATGTATATATATATATATATATATATATATATATATATATATATATATATATATATATATATACATACATACATACATATATATACACATACATACATACACACATACATACATACATACATACATATATATATATATATATATATATATATATATATATATATATATATATATATATTTGTACTATATTAAGGTTAGGGAGTGTTGTCATTCCCGTTCATTCCTTCTAGGATATAAAATACACGAATCCCTTATTGTACACTTTTCATCCTCCCTGGTTATGAAAATCAAATAAAAATCCCAAGCAAATAATCCTCCTCAACTTTGGAAATCTATGTCCTTTGACTCAACCCTTTTTTTTTCATCAAAATATTTACATTGTTTACAATGGTGGAGGAATAACCAGGAGCTATCACAAAATCCCATTATTGGACATAGTATTTTGATGTGTGTGAACTCATGAGACATTTTTGACAGCATATGGCAACCCAAGTTGGGTCCATGACACATAGAATCGAATTTCCATGTCCGTGATGCTTCATGCTTTCAGTGATAAGCTAAATGATTATCAATAATAACTCAAGGACATATGGTGCAGGCCTTAGCTTTCAAAATTTTTATATATGGCAATATAGGCCCAATAATGCCTCTTTAATGTCCTAAATCCAAACTAGAACCACCACAACTGAGATTTTTAATAATAATAAAAAGAGAAAAGGGGCTTACATTTTTTTAAAACCACCACGCTCAAGCCTTGTTAATAGACATCAATACTAACCATTGTTATATATATATATATATACCCCACTCTATAGCTCCAGATGCTTACACTTTCCTCTTTCTCAATGTAATATGACCACTCTACAAGACTTGGGTCCCAAATCCTTTATTTTGTCAGCTTTACACATCATCCCAGGGTTTTATGTTGATGCATAGTTCTTTTATCTGTTGGGACATGTATGTTGGAAATGTTGAGGGGGGGTGAATTAATATTTCAATCAATTAGTTAATTTTAATTTCACATAGTATTAATTATCACATTAAGATTCACAATTAACATGAAACAATACCTTTCAACAATGCACAAACATCAAGCCAATAGAAAACATATTTTTAGGTGGAAACCCTTCCAAGATAAAAAACATCAAACACTTTTTAATATTTTTCTTCCATAAATTTACATCAATTAGGAAGTTCCAATTTCCAAGATTTTTAGGTCCAACTAAAGGAGCTCCAACCCCCTGGTTCACAAGATCCAACTCGAAGGATGCTTCAATGCCCTGGTTTACCAACTCTGACTGGAAGGATGCTCTAACACCATGGTTTACCAACTCCAACTAGAAGGATGCTCCAATGCCTTGCGCAGGCTCCAACCATTCTTAGCACCACCATGCCACCCTATAGTGTTCTCAAGCTCCAACCTAGAAGAGACTCCACTCTCCTACCTTCCCATGCACTATCCTTCTACCCTACTCAACAAGCTGCCACTTGCCCTGAAGGATCCAACCTTCATCTCATCACGATGGACCACGTTTCACAATTTTTAGATTGGATCCACCTGTTATCAAATACAATAATAAACTACAAAAATATGGCCAATCAAATCTGCTTCTGCACCAAACTGTACATAAAATACTGGCGTTAATCAAACATATAGTATTGTAAGCCCTGGTACAAATCCTCCGCTCACATAGTCCAGTAACACTATTCAACAATAACAATAATTATTCTCAATATCAATTATTGTTTACTCTATCAATCTACAATACTGGCACAACTTCCTCTACTTCTACCCAATAATTCATAATGATTCTTCTCACCTAGCACTACTCAAAAACATACTCTCTCGACAAAAGTGATTTTGCGAACAACCCTGTCTCAACATGCATAGTATTAATTGAAAAATACTTATTAATGTCAAACCAAACTCATACAAATACTAGCAATAGATACTATAGTATCTTCTCATATACAACATCAATCTCAATAATATTCATTCCCCTGAAAACATCTATACTTCTTTAGACATCCTCTGTAATCAAGGAAAAAACTATCATAAGCCCCCTAATTCAATAGGTAGCAAACTCATATTAGCAATATTATTCCTGGACCAATAGTAATTTCAAGTTTTGTTAGTGATATGTCTATATCCAAACTCAAAGATAAGTCACAAGAATTCTGGAAAATCCTAATGGCGTCAACATACAACCATAAAAACTCTAATCTTCTTCTGCTCAATCATGTGGATCCAACTGAGATATCAACATAATGATCATGAAAATGTTTGGTAGTCAAAGACTCTTAGCATCAATAAAGGTTTCAAGTAAAACCATTAGCAAAGTTAAGTCCATATCCATTTCTCAAGTCACAACAATATGTTGTAATATCATCATATAATGGTAGTATATCAAACCCTACTTTCTTCTCACCCACGAGATCAAAACATACTCAACAAATTATTTTGCAACTAAAACCATAGCTTTGATAAATGTGACCAATACTTCTCATCATATTAATATATTTGTTGACACCCTTAGCAGTAGTTGGTCTAACTCACAATCTGCACTTTCTTATTAGCATACATCTCAAAATAAACATTCTTTGACACATCTCGTCCACATTGTCCTCAATGATGCTCTTAGTCGTGCATTACCATGCTCAACAGTGTAATCATGGGCAATATTTCTAACAATATGCTACTTCATACATCACAAGTAGCAACAACCCTGTGTGATGATAGAAAACACTTGGTTCTAACAAAATGTAAATAAACTATCAACTCCATAAATACCCTACGTGGCTACTGTGATTAGCTACAAATCAATTTATTAATATATTTTTCCTTTGTCACATCAAAATATGAAGGGTGATTGGAAGGATACAATTGGTAGTAATAGATGAATCAATTTTTGTATACCAACAAAACAAATATGACTTCATAATGTTTTTCAACAAAAATGTTGCGTTAGAGCTAGTTTTACCAGGTATAGCAAGCCACATACATAGTCTCAATTGAATACTAGAAGTAGATCAAGATCATCATAATAATGGAATCAATGAAATATATTAAGCCCTTTGAGGATTTCAAACCACCCAACCTTCATGGCAGTATATATTACTCAAAAACCTAGAATCAAACTTCCATGGCATAGTACAATATTCTAGAGTACGCAAAATGCTGAGCTAATTTAGAGTTGAGTAAAATGCAAAATCGATATTAGAGTCACCTTTACAGATATTGATATTATTAATGGAATTAATCATATAACACATATTTATCCTTAGGTCAAAGATCCCACTAGATAATTATATCTTTATGCGTCACCGAATACGCCTCATCTCACTGGTCACATTAAGATCCACTGAACTCTTGAATGAACACAAAATAGTTGACTTTGGCTTCCTCCAAAACAAACTTGCTCGTCCTTTAACAATGATAGAATGCGTCCTTTTCTTACATCCTCATTGCATTAATTCCATAGCGTGGGTCACATCGGTTAGTGAATAGGTCAACACACTAGAAAATTTGGCGGAAATTCCGACGGCCAATTCGTCGCTATTCCGACACATAGTCGTCGCAAGAGCGATAGTTCGAGGGCGCAGGCACACACACATACTATCGTTCAGCTTCCGATTAATTAAAAAGTGTTTTATTTATTTATTAATTTTTTCCGTCGCTTCAAACAAGCATCACTTTTCCTGACAGTTTTAAATTCGTCGACGCACGCTAAAATGTGTGGTCCGGGACAAGGCTGAACGTCTTATCGCTATAAATCGTCACAACAATGCAATGTGGTTCGATGTTTTGAACGTCGCTCGACGTTGTAAATCCTGGGTCGACCTTGACGCAACGTGGTCCAACGCGGACGTTGTTTCTCCGACGGCTGTAAACTGTCACACCCGACAGCCGTGTCCTATCGCTGACGCCGTTCGGTCGTTTGTAAACTGCTTAATTTTTATCACCGGGGGGTCTTAATTTTAACGTTGCTCGTCCCATATTTTTACACTGTTGCTCTTCCGACGTTAACCGCTGCATCCCATTTTTACAAGGCGTCAGACAGGCGACGACGGGTTCACTCAAAAAAAAAACAAATTGAAAGAGAAAAAACGATGTTTTGAACATATTATATGAAGTAAAACAGTCCATGAAGTCATTACATTTTCACATCTGAAGATTGGAACCCAAATATCCATCCAGAAAAGTGGAAGTCCCACCCCAGACAATGATAGAAAAATACCCCATGTCACATACAGGGACATGATATAAAACCCAGTAACGGTCCACATGGAGATTATCGACAATCTGAGAAAGCATCCAAATATGCCCAGGCATCTATAAGAAAGTGAAATAGCAGTATGTAGAATAGTAAAGCAACAGATAGAGTACGTACCGACGTCCATTGTTCCAAATACAAATTAAAGTACACAAAATCCTTGAACAGAGAAAAACGCTAATCATGTGAGGAGTGTGATATGTCCAAAATATAAAAAAGACCATTTAATTAAGTACTAATAACCAAAGAACATAGACTAAAACAGTGCTAGTTTTTGAAGGCGTAGTGATAAACATTAATCATTTTTTTTTTTTTCACAAGAGAAAAAACACTGTTTTGAATATATTATATGAAGTAAAACAGTCCATGAAGTCATTACATTTTCACATCTAAAGATTGGAAACCAAATATCCATCCAGAAAAGTGGAAGTCCCACCCCAGACAGTGATAGAAAAATACCCCATGTCACATACAAGGACTTCATATAAAACCCAGTAACGGTCCACATGGAGATTATCGACAAATCTGAGAAAGCATCCAAATATGCTCGAGGCATCTATAAGAAAATGAAATAGCAGTATGTAGAATAGTAAAACAACATATAGAGTACCGACGTCCATTGTTCCAAATACAAATTAAAGTACCCAAAATCCTTGAACAGAGAAAAACGCTAATCATGTGAGGAGTGTGATATGTCCAAAATATATAAAGACCATCAGACCATATCAATAAACCAGCAACATAGACCAGCATCGCTAGTTTTGAAGGCAGAGTGATAAACATTAATCATTTTTTTTTCACAAGAGAAAAAACGTTGTTTTGAATATATTATATGAAGTAAAACAGTCCATGAAATCATTACATTTTCACATCTCAAGATTGGAACCCAAATATACATCCAGAAAAGTGGAAGTCCCACCCCAGACAGTGATAGAAAAATACCCCATGTCACATACAGGGACTTGATATAAAACCCAGTAACGGTCCATATGGAGATTATCGACAATCTGAGAAAGCATCCAAATATGCCCGAGGCATCTATAAGAAAGTGAAATAGCAGTATGTAGAATAGTAAAGCAACAGATAGAAAATTAATATCCATTGATTAAATATAAATAAAAGTACCCTAAAATCTCGAAACGAGACAAACGTCATCTTCATGTGAGAGCGTACGTTCAAAATATAAAATACCACCGTAATTGTTATCACAAACGAAAATAGCAGACCAGCATCGCTAGTTTTGAAGGCAGAGTGATAAATATTAATCATTTTTTTTTTTCACAAGAGAAAAAATGTTATTTTGAATATATTATATGAAGTAAAACAGTCCATGAAGTCATTAAATTTTCACATCTGAAGATTGGAACCCAAATATCCATCCAGAAAAGTGGAAGTCCCACCCCAGACAATGATAGAAAAATACCTCATGTCACATACAGGGACATGATATAAAACCCAGTAACGGTCCACATGGAGATTATCGACAATCTGAGAAAGCATCCAAATATGCCCGAGGCATCTATAAGAAAGTGAAATAGCAGTATGTAGAATAGTAAAGCAACAGATAGAGTACCGACGTTCATTGTTCCAAATACAAATTAAAGTACCCAAAATCCTTGAACAGAGAAAAACGCTAATCATGTGAGGAGTGTGATAACCATCTGCAGAAACCCAGGCTCGCTTGTAAGATCAAGCTCGCTTGATTCCAAAATTGGTAACCATCTGTTGCATCCGAGATGTAAGGTTCAGGCTCGCTTGTTTCCATTAGTAGCCTGCTACAGCATCCACCCTGTTCATAGCAAAAAGGTTCCTGTAGATATACAGAGAAATAGTATAATACGTAGACCATATAAACATGGCTCTGTATTTCAAAAAACAGATTTAAAATAGAAACAGGACAACATTTTTTTTTCTAAGTAAAGTTAATCTATTAACAGTGGGAATAAAATTACACCGAAGTCAAAATCATTGCCCAGACTCATGGAAAATTTGTCATCAAAAAATCAAAAAATTAAGAAGACTGCCCTCATACGGGGAAACCAGTGTTGAACGTTTAATTTACAGAATTCAAAAATATTACAAAGGTCCAGCACAGTAAAATAATCTAAAAGCAGCCCAATTAAGTGGGCCGCGAAGCAAGAAAAACAAATTAACCAAACTACTCCTCCGGCTCCTCGACGATTCAGCACCATCCTTCGGAAGGTCCAGGATCGCTAGGTGCTACCTCCACATTCATGCCACGGCTCCCCTCCTGAAGGCCCGAATGCTGGTCGGATTTTTCCGAGCTCAGACCCGCCGGACGGGTGCATTCTTCCTCCGTTTGGGCTTCCTCGTGGAAAACCACAGTGACTGAAGCTGTAATTCGTGGGCGGTTGAGAGAGAAATTAAAGGAAAATTGCGTAGTGCGCGTCGTGGGAGAGGGTGAACTAGCGGTGAGGAAACGAGGAGCAGGGGAATCCATACGGTGGCCAGATCCTACAACCCAACCCCGCCCACTCCTAGTATTTGGATAACGACCTGCGTAATAATCACTGGACTGGCCGGAAGACAACTCGATTGAGGGGCTGGAGGGAGCGCGCAGGAGTTGATCTCTAGTGCTCCCCCTGCGGCAACGCATCCTTTGACACACGCGAGGCATGGGTGCAGTCTCACTAGAAGTGGGCACAAGAGGAGACGGAGAAGCAGAATTCCAAGAAATAGAGGAAGATAGACAAGGACCAGACCGAGAGAAATACAGATATGCAGCAAGGTCTACGCAGCAGTTCAGCTGGCCACTTCTCCTTCTCGTCACATTGAGCAAGCAGTGTAACCCAACAACTGGCTCGTCTGAAAAACCATAGCGAAATGCCATTTTATCGACCCGACTGCAATGCAATCGAAGGACGCCCGTCATAATTAATCTCTGATCATTAATGAGAGCCGAAGGCCGGATCATATTGCAGCATGCAGAATCACTAACAGGAGTGGAGGTCCGATCTTGAACAGTGTTAAAACTTAATGCGATTAGATGTGAAAACCTTGGAACTTAATTGAACAATGTTAAAACTTAATGCGATTGATATGAAATCGTCACATCCATGTCCCATCGCCTTAAATGCCATCGAATGCACCCGCAGCCGGGAGCAGGGCAAGTTCTGATTGAGGAAACGTGGCAGAAATTGATTGGAGCGGATCTTTGTTTGGGCCGCTCGCGCAGTGGAAATCTGGACCCAAAAAAGATTAGGGCGAATTTGATAAGAAATTCGCGTCACAACTCTCCCTCCGTACGCCAGCCCAACTTCGGACCCGAAAAATATTAGGGCGGAATTCATTTGGTTTTCGCGTCACAAAATTGGTCGACGTCAGCAGGCTATTTTGGAACGCGAATTTGGTTTGAATTATGGTTTATCGCCGTTTGAAGTCCGGCGGGCTCGACTTAAGAACAATTTTGTTTGATCCCATCTTATAAAATTTGTGTTGGTTTTCTTCGATAATACACATATTTATAATAAATCATGGGAATACCACACTAGTAAACATGTGGAAAAGTTATATAAATTATTGAGAACAATCATTTTTATGTAAAAATATCCAAATGTGCTTTTGGGAAATAAGAATTCGAGTATTTGGTTCATATTGGTTTAAAGGAAGGAGTGAAGTTGGAGCCTCAAAAGATGCAAGCTATTACAAAATGACCTATTCCTAAGAAAATCAAGGTTCTTAGAAGATTTTTTAGACTTACATGATCAGTATGATGATAATTATGACAATTTCACAAAACAATCACTAGCTATTTTGAGGGATGAGATATTAGAACTTCAGCTTGATGAGGATTTTTTAAGAGCTTTATTTCTTCTTTTGAAATCAAGAAAATATTCTCCCAAACTAAAAATATGTGTTCTTGAGATAATTTTTGAAAATTATGAAAATGAAATTAAACTTTTGCATTCTCAAATTCAGTCATACAATTTCCGAAATCCTAAAGAATTCTTTGAAAATCTTCCTTCTCCTAAGCAAGAGGAAATTGTACTATCTTTTGACTTGCATATTGAGGATGATTATTCTTACAAACACAAGACAGAAGAAATAGTTTCAAGGCTTAATATTCAAAATACAACTGAGCAACCAGTCATTGAAGGCCTAGAAGTAAATAACATACATCATACTTTTATTGATCCTATATCAGATTATATGGAGAATATTTTTAGCCCAAATCTGCAAACATGTTTTCTCTATAGGGATCAAATACATCAAAAGTGGCCTTTACACATCATATCATTTATTATAAAGGCACATGATCATAATATACTTCCAATTTTGATCACAAGAAATCAAGTTATCCATTTATTGTTACAGCTACTTGATTGGCTTCATTGGCATTTTTGTATTACCTGATTCAATAATATTTTTAGTAGATTGAGTAGGTAGATGAGTGCCAATAAGCTCAGAATTTTGAGCATTTTTTTTTAGTTTTCAATTTTCAGCTAGTTTTTCATTAAGTTGGTTTGAAAGCTTTTGCGTGTTGTTTTAGTTTCAGATCAGATTTTAGTTTGCAGAAGACAGAAGATATTTACAGGTTCACCAAGGTCAATGGATGAGGACAACTGACCTGCTGTTCTTGAATTTTCACCAGGAAAATCCATCCCCAAGTGGAGCCAGTGTTAGACTCCTATACCAATAGGTGTCATATTTCATGATTGACTTGATGGGCTATGTAATATGTTCATACCTTTTCTTGTTGCAAAGGTTTTCCATATTATCAAAAAATAAAAAAAAATAAAAAAATGTAAAGAGGGTATACCCTAAAAGAAAAATTAAAGGGTAAAAAGAATAAAAATGGCCAAAAAAGTAAAAGAAAATGAACCCCACCAAAAGAAAGACCAAGGAAAGTGTGCAAGTCTAAATGCCATTAATTTTTTCTCTTATGTAATAAATAAAATTGTGTGAAACTTGTATCTTATGCCACAATTTATGAATAGTCAAACAGTTTAAGCTTGGCTATTTCATCTTTCAATTTCATGTTTTAGAGATAGAGAATAAAATCTGACCAAATTGTTTAATCTTGGCAGATAAGTAGATAGGTAGAGTAAATAAAAGGAGCTCAATAGCTTAATCTGAGCCCTTGGATGTAATAAGGTTAGACTTAGATAGATTTCTACATGTAAAAGAAAAGAAAGTGTGATAAGGGTTTGCCAATCTAAGTGCACCCTAGTAAAGAAGAAAAAATGGTAGAGTAAAGTAGGTAAGGTAGGTAGATGATGTTGCAGAATTGCATGTGATGGACAATGACTCTAAATGTGTTAATATTTAATTTCATCACAAAGTGCAAAGACAGACACTATACTGGAAGAAATTCAAAGCAAAGCAAAGTCAAAGTTATTAACTTCCCTTCTCATCTTCCCCTAAAGATTTCACTAATTTCCCCTAAGTACTAAGGTATTTGAAAATTAGAGGGGCTCAAGCCATTTCCTTGACTTTTGGAGAGACCGGACCCTCGGCCCAATAATTGGAAAAGCCTAAGTACTTGAAGTCATTATTCATAACATTCACTCATTTCTAAACATCTTTTCCTAAGTAAAATCCTATTTTACTTAAGGAAAATTATGCATTATTTCATAAAAAACCCTCAAAATCACATTTTATTCCAAGTCTAAGTGATGAAGTGATTATAATGAAATTTTCTTTTAAATCTTCACTTTCTTAGTTATATTAATGTATTTTGAGTTTACATTGTCCCCTTGTCATATTAACATTGATTTTATGTATTAAATCCTTACAAAAATAACCTTCTCCTATTATATATAACTCCTTTTTATATAATATCCCCAAAAACCCATTAATAAATTTTAGCCAAAGTTATTTACTCCTACATGTTTGAATAAAAAACCCACTTTATGCCCCCTTTGGCTAAATATATCGTAATATTAAATTCCGCCCCCTATGGTAATTAGATTAATCTGATTTAATTATCATATAATAAAATTATATTGAAAAAATAATTAAAACATGTTTTGTTACGTGTTTTAATAAAAAAATAATTCTTCCCCTGTGTATTTTAATCCCCCGACTCCCTTTCCCAAGGTTAAAACTATAAACCCTTTGTAAAATCCCAAATACCTCCCTTAACCGCTAACCTTGGTTAAATCATTTCCCGATCACTCTCCTGCATTTTTATAAACAAATTGATTAATCCTCACGATTAATTAACTCCGCCAATCAGATTCCCTCCAATGAGATTAATTAACGTTTAATTGCATCGGGCCCTCCATATTAAATCCCCGTCACTTCCTCATCCCAATCACCGTTCGATCAACCCATCTGAGATCAACGGTTATTAATGATATCGCTAGCCATCCGCGTCCGAACAATAACGCGCGATGGCCCGACGGTTTTCAAACAGTGCCATGCCATGTGTCAATCATTCTATGGAATCACTCGCCCTCCGCCCAAAACCACTTTTCCCCAAAAGCGGTGCGATGGAAACCGCTTACTGCTTGCCTCCCGTGACTCATCCTTCGTACCTGCTGACGTCATCCATTAAATAAATAAATAAAACCCCGTCACCCTTTGGAATTTGTAAATAAAACAATTTTTCCCGCGTCATTTTCATTAATCTGTGAACGACCAAAGTCTCATGCAGAGAATTTCAAAAACAAACTGTCAAGCGCCATCAACTGTATTTTGCTGAAGACAATTGCATACCAGTAATCCATAGTTCGTACGCCATAGCCTGTACCTGTTTAATCACTGTTCATCTCCCAAAAAACAGGTATTTACCCCAATTCCCATTAAAACTCTGTGAAATCCTAGCTTTTGTTTTAAATTCCGCACGAAAGACAGAAACAGAGTTCAATTTGGTCTTGTTCAATCCCCAAAATTGTAAATTGCATTCCCAAAACTTGTAATTGTGTTTGTTCTTCACAAAAACCCGAAATTCATTTCTGAATCCACAAGAACAGAAATGGAGGTTCCAGTGGCTCTGAACGTCGCACCTTTGAATGCCCCTCACAGAGATTTAGACTATCTGCCCCTAGCAGATAGAGATTTTCAAATTAAAGACCTCGTTCTTAGTGATAATCCTCTTCGAACCTTTTGCCACTGCAGAGATAACTTTATAAACGGTTCGGATATTATTGGATTATGGGAATCCAATCTCCCCATGTATATTCTCCCCTCATTCCATATTTTTCCTGAATTAATTCATTACTGCCATGCAAACTATGACCCCAATCAAAGAGC
The DNA here is from genome assembly GCA_034641835.2 of Pinus albicaulis. Taxonomy (NCBI): domain Eukaryota; kingdom Viridiplantae; phylum Streptophyta; class Pinopsida; order Pinales; family Pinaceae; genus Pinus; species Pinus albicaulis. The sequence continues at coordinate 263,605,746 of CM076575.1, read as the reverse complement.
AGTTTTGTCCCTGAGTCAGAACATCCTTTTCCCAATCACTACTCAGTCGATAAATGAAATGCTGCAATTTCAACCTGGTCAAGCCCTCACTCCCCTGTCCATGGGAGAATTACTTGAAAATTTTTCCAATTTGTCCCATGAAGAGTTAAATCGCATTTGTCAAACCTTCATATTACTAGAGCATCAGCCCAAAGGCCCTCCCCCCATGGTTATACTTTTTTCACTGATGTGGGCAGACTTATTCTGAATATGATATCCTTTATCATGGGTTTCAATACTAGTGAATATGTTGATCAATTAACCCTAGTATTGTTGTCTATATTTACCCCTGGATAGTCCCCTGCTGTCAAGTATGATTTTGCATCCTACATTGCTGATAAAATCCATGATCATTTCATGAGATTTGAGAATGAAAAAGTGTTCAAATATTCTTCTGTTATATATCATCTCATGATTTATTACCAATCAGAAAGTTTCCCTTTTCATGTTTAGAAACTTGATGCCAAAGGAAATCCTAGGTCTGTGATATTTTGGTCTGCCATCACCCATAATTCCTCTGATTCTCCTTACTCCTATAATGAGTTTATTGAACTATTTGTACACCCTGCAACCACTTTGTTAACAGGAGTTTCTCCTCCTAGAGTCAATAATGAAATCAAAAAAATTCTATAGCTCTCAAAACAATATAGGGTAGGTGATTGGTATTTGTATCAAAATCACACTGAGATCAGAATATATGGATGTGAATTGTGCCCATTCAAGTTTCCCAAATATGTCCCCATGAGACTCTTTGCACTAGAGTATTTCAGGTAGATGATTAACTCATATATAGTTCATTTCTGCAATGCAAAGAAAAAGGCTCAATTCAGGATCAAAAGTCAATTAGGTCCCTTTGTTTGTAACTCTAGAGATGTTGGAAAGGAAGCAGAAAGAGTCTTAGAAGAATATCTCAGATTACAAAAAAGTTTTTACTGGGTGCCTTATGACCTAAAAGCTTTATCTGTGATAGAAGAATGAAAAATAAACTATCACCATACATTCATCACAAAATTCCAGAAATTGAACAATATGCCAATATGGATGAATGGATGGAAGGAACATTGGTAGAACATGATAATGAGCAGGTCAATGTTGAAAATGTAATGAAAGACCTTGAGAAAATACTTGACCTAGACTCTTTTGGACAGGTGCAGATACCAAGTATTGGTCCTTCTTCTGCAGGGACTTCTCAGCAAAATTTATAGGAGATCAGTGCATTGGCCACAGTACAATCTAAAGCAAAAGAAAATGAGACTGACATAGAAGTATTTGAAAAATTCACAATGACAGAGCAACTTGAGACTTCTAAAGAACAGGGTCAAGTAAAAATTCCTCCTATTCAGATCAATGAGCCAGAAATTTCAATTTTACAAACTCCTATCAATATAGAAAAAGGCAAGAAGAGAGACGCTGAAGTTGCTACCCCTGTTGGTGGATCTTCAGAACAGCCTCATGCTAAAAGAAAAAAATTAAATCCTCTTCCAGAAATAGATTTTGTTCAGGAAATTCCTGATAGCCAGAGAGAAAGTTTGGATAGTCAAAAAACAGGTACAGTCAGTGGGGCATCCACTACTTTACAGAGAAAAGAGCTACAAAAGCAACAGAGTGTTGAAATATCTTCTTTCAAACCACCACTTAAAGATGCAGGAGATATAAAGAAAAACTTTATCAATATAAAAGCCATGAATGATCCACTAAGACTCCAGGTTTACAATCAGTATTTGAAGATGGTTCCTAAGAATCAAGAAAGATTGATGTCAGCTTATGACATTCAGCAAGGCAAAATGATAATGAGTCACTTCAAACCAAAAGTGCAGCAGCCTCAAACAACTGCAGATTATATTAGAAAAATTTTTGAAGTCTTAGCAAAGGATATTCATCCTTTAGATCAGATTGAGTTACATAAGCAGACTGGTGAAATGATCTATTCTACTATGACCGATAAAGCAATGGCAACTCAGAAGTTGCAGGATACTTTGGAGAACACTAATGCACAATTGTAGCTTGAAAAAGCCTCTTCTCAGGCCAAAGACAACAGTATAAAGACATTGGAGGAAATAATAATTGGATTGGGTCACAATCCTAAAGATGTCAAAGGTATAGAGGCCCTAATCAAGAAAAAGTATGATGATATTGCAGCTTTGAGAAAGCAGTTGAAATTTCCAGCTTCAAGACATCCACAAACTAAAGAGATGATAAAGAAAAATTCTGAAGAAGAAATGATGGACGTGCTTTTGAAACTGAATGAGCAACTAAATGAAAAAAAAAAGAGCTTGAACAGGCATTAAAGAACAATCAGTGTACTATTCCAGCATCAACAACAGAGGAAATTACAGGTACAGGTACATCCACAACAGGTCAGCCAACAGAGCTATCACAGGTAAATACTTCCAATTTGAGTTTTGAAGAATTAATAAAGTCAATGAATGAATTGAAACTTCAAGTAACAGAACTCCAACACACAAAGTTACATCTTACTAATTTAGAACAAAGATATGATCTATCAAAAATGAGTGTTGCTGATAAAACAAGAGAGGTCAAAAGATTAGAAAAACTGGTTAAAGCATTGGAAAAGGATCTCACATTGGAGAAACCTTTAAAGGAAATAAATGAAATTCTTTGGGACAACATTATCCAATCAATAAAGGATGTCTGGTCTTCAATTCATATTATGTATGAACAAAATGATTTAGTCAAATTGGCTATAGAAGAAGTTCAAAGTACAAGAGAAGAATTGGGAAATAGGCCCGAGGAAGCCAATCAACTCATACAGTTTCTAAACACTCAAACCAGACACCAACTTGCAGAACTTGGTATTCAGGACATGACCGGAACAATTTTGGAAATAAAAAGAGTTTTTACTAAGAGAACCCTTATGCAGAATCTAGAACGAAGGTGCTCAGATATGCAAGAAGAAATCATTGCCTTCAGAGAAAGATTTGATATTTTTTTGAAAAAAGGATTGCTCAGTCCTATAGTTTCAGAGGATAAACTAATGGACCTTGAAAGCTATGTTGAAAAATTGGACAAGTATGTTGACAATCAGGCCAATTCTTCAACCAGTACATCAGAAGCAGCATTGCCAACAGGAAAAAATCTTCATGACAGATTGGAAAATTTATTTTATCTTGAGCATGAAGTAAAGCATTTGTTTCCAATTCAGCCTACCTTTTTCAGATATACTGAGGCTAATGAAACATTGAGAAAAATTCAACGAGCCAGAATACCAAAAGATAAATGGTGGGAAGAGCTGTTGGAACTTTTGTAAAATTTATCCTTATATGAAATTTTGCCTATTTACTACAGTATACCATGATAAAAAGGATAAACAGAGGTCAAAGTGTATCAGTGAAAACAAAGAGTATCAGTAAAGCAAGGTAGTCAGAACAGAATTACTGAGGATGACAACAACGAGCCAAAACATAGGGCCTGCCTCCAGCACATTCTCAAAAGAAGGAAATAGCACAACATCAGTTACTTTTTATCTTATCTACGAGACCATTTGTCTCTATTTTTATTGTAACTTATTCATGAGTCACCCTAGATTATATCTCAATTTGTTATGAGATATTTTTGATAATTTTTTGTATAAATACTCCCTCAATTAGAGTATTGACGGTGGATTCTTATACTTTTCTGTAATATTGATTTTTTCAGAATAAAGAGCTGTTGGAGAAATTTTTTGTGGCTTGCTGGATGATGAATTGATGCGAAAGACTTTTTACAGGATTCATGTGTCAAACTACGGATCAATAAGTCATCTTTCTCTTGTGTTTTAAAGTCTTTATATATGTTTATCATATCACTGTGTTTTCATTTCTAAATAGCTAATGAAAAATATTAAATCAGAAAGTGATTAAGTGTAATCTGATTTTAATCATCGTTATTCTAAATGTTTTCTTCTAAACTGGTTTTAAACAGTGAATTCTTAATTACTCCTGTTTTACTAGTTTAAGCATTTTGATTATTTAGTAAAGAATACTTGAATGCTCTTTATTGATAATCACTCAATTTCCCTCTTTGAATGTGTTGAAAGATTCTTAATTTCCTTTCATCCATTTTAATTCCATCTCATTCGCTTTAAAGATCTAAAATTGTTCTCTGCTTGATTATCTTGCCCTGTAAAACCATATTTTGTTTAGAAACTTAATCCAGTGAAGCCATCTTTTTGACTCCATAGCCCAATGGCCTGAATTACTTCAATCTTGCCCTCAACTATCGAATTCCACCATCTAAATTCAATCAAAACCCTTGAACTTTATAACTAGCCTAATATCTTTCAAAACAAAGCTAAATTTTAAAGAGAGAGCCCTCTCTGGGTACAGATTGGCTAGATTCTGTACCTAAAAGATTGGTTTGTGGTTACCTCGGACCTCTTTCCTCTTCTCTACAACTTCAAGGAAAATCTGAGTGATAACATAGTTAGTGTTAGACTCCTATACCAATAGGTGTCATATTTCATGATTGACTTGATGGGCTATGTAATATGTTCATACATTTTCTTGTTGCAAAGGTTTTCCATATTATCAAAAAAATCAAAAAAATTTAAAAAATGTAAAGAGGGTATACCCTAAAAGAAAAATCAAAGGGTAAAAAGAATAAAAATGGCCAAAAAAGTAAAAGAAAATGAACCCCACCAAAAGAAAGGCCAAAGAAAGTGTGCAAGTCTAAATGCCACTACTTTTTGCTCTTATGTAATAAATAAAATTGTGTGCAACTTGTATCCTATGCCACAATTTATGAATAGTCAAACAGTTTAAGCTTGGCTATTTCATCTTTCAATTTCATGTTTTAGAGATAGAGAATAAAATCTGACCAAACTGTTCAATCTTGGCAGATAAGTAGATAGGTAGACTAAATAAAAGGAGCTCAATAGCTTAATCTGAGCCCTTGGATGTAATAAGGTTAGACTTAGATAGATTTCTACATGTAAAAGAAAAGAAAGTGTGATAAGGGTTTGCCAGTGTAAGTGCACCCTAATAAAGAAGAAAAAATGGTAGAGTAAAGTAGGTAGGGTAGCTAGATGATGTGGCAGAATTGCATGTGATGGACAATGACTCTAAATGTGTTAATATTTACTTTCATCACAAAGTGCAAAGGCAGACATTTAAGAGGGGGAACCAATACAACGTTAAAAAGAAAACCAGAGCACACATCTACAAATTACCTCCTTAGCTACTGTCACACCATCATTAACTATTTTCAGAGAACCATGCTTGCTCTCCAAGACAACCTTTTGCCCTTCGCCCCAAGGGTGACTCCAACAAGTTCAGCAAGTTTGTTCACACCGCCTGCAAGAGAAATTGACAATGCTTTCAGTAAGTGTGCAATTGAATGCCAGAACATATGCCAAAACAACCCTCCATGAAAAATTAAAATAACACATTAAAATCGAATATACGTGGACAAGGAAAGATCCACCGCAGTGAAGTTTCACGTGCAGGTGACCTTCCTTTAAACATAATTTTTTCTCTGACCTGATTTTTTTTTGTCACTGAGCCATCCTTGTTGAAGTACAACTCCTTTTCCACAGCTCTTGTATTAACTACCTTTTCTCTGTCACGTAATCTCAGAGTCCCTCTTCTGCTTGAGCGATTAAAGGAAATGGGTGAAAAAACTAAAAGAGAAGACAATTGTCTGCCATAATTATCAAACATTGCACCCAACTTCTTCCCCTTTACATTGTTACCCAATGAGGTAGATGTGGAAATTGTTGTCATACTTCCCAAAGCAGAGGCCATCTTCTCTTATCCTGAATATAGAATTACAAGATTTTCATATTAGTATGAACCTTAAAAAACATGACTCCCATTGCTAAAAACCACTTTTAAGTTGTAACAGGCAAACTAAACAACTATCGCAACTTTTGGCAACTTCTAGAGCATTAAGAGAGAAACAACCAAAGATAAATACAACCACAATCCTCATTTTAATGAGACCAGACTATATATTTGCATTAAGATAATAGAAATAAATCGCGACTATATTAAGGCCAGCACAAAACAATCTTTAACCAGTGTCTCTCGCGGCCTTCAGGTTGCCATGCTAGAGGTTGCATATTTTTAATTTAAATTCTTGACCTCTCGTTCCCATCTATGTGTTGAAAATGCAACAAGATGATGGAGCTTAGTGAAATGAAGTCGCCTTCACTAAGTGGGCCCGCAGGCTATTTTTGGTGCAATGTCTATTTTTAGACATATGGATCATGGTCTATGAGTTGCAGGATGCTATTTATGTATGATTGGTCGAGTTGGTAAAAATATATGGACCTCTATTTTTAGACATTGGGCGATTTCTATTTTTAGACTCCCGGGCTAAAAATAGAACAGTCAAATATTATTAACCCTTAATAATATTTAGACTATAAACCTTATCTTATCCTCTTGGAGCACTTTAGTTTGATGCTTGGATGTGGCATATGCAGCTGACAGAAGGAATTACGCTATTCCTAGGGGTTAGTTGAGCTATTGCATGGTTGACTTCAGTTAGAACTCATGTGGTAGAGTTTGGTGGAGTTGATGAGACAGTTGGTGGAGTTGTGTTCTGTTTAACTTAGTTGAACTAGTTGTATTTAGTCTAACTGAAAAATACACTAGTGATGAGTAGTGTGAATTAATTATTAATTAATTCACTAATTATTAACTCATAAATCAACTAAAGAACACATCAGTTAACTGCAATGCATGGATAGTTCAGTGGAGACCAGTGTTAGAGGTGGGTGAAAGGGTGAGTGTGACTATCAGTTGTGACCATGATTGTGCATGAGATTTGCACACACCTTGATGGAGATTGCCAATGAGGATTGTGCAGTTGGAGCTAGTGGGATTCGAACTTGGATCTCATCATTAATCAACTTGGATTGCGCAGTAGAGGTAGGTAGACTTGTGGAGGAGATTTGAACCTGTGACTTGTTCACTTTCTATACTAGTTTGTGTGTAGCATGTGAGATAGTGCTAAGAGCTGTGAGAGCTTTGTGCTATGTATTGTTACATGTTCTCTATCATTATAATATACAGATAGTTGGGGGTTTTCAGCTATTGCTTTCCCCATTACATACTGTGTTCTACGTGTGCTTGATTATTTGTTTATGGGCGCATGCGACTGTTTCTATTTTCGCATATTGATGATCAATTGTAGAAGAGGTTATGTATTATGCATGAAGCTTAAATAGTGTGTAATCAGGATAATATCGGTGAATAATTCAGAAAATTATTCAAATTTCTACATGGTATCAGAGCGAAAATTGATCATCGGATCTATTACAGTGATTACAATTTATTTCGGTAGACAGAGTCTGTAAGCGGGCCAGGTAGCCTCTGGATCCATCCTTTCTCTGAAAGGTGATATATCCAGTAAATGCCCCTACAATCGATCTCTGTGCTAGAAATAATTTGTTCTCACAGATCCAGAAGCAGCTGAGTTTTGAGCTTGGAATTCGAATTTGCAGCAGAATTTGGAATTTGAAATTTGCAGCAGTTTTCTTGGTGCTAGAGTTGAAATGTCTTTCAACGGATTGCGACTGGAGTATGCCCTTGAGGGTAGTTTGAATTATGTTGCATGGAAGGACAGGATGGAGGCGGTATTAGATGATAACGGGCTGAAGGAGTTCATAGAGACTGAGATCCCAAAGCCTACTGATGCTGCTCAAGTTGAGGCTCGGCAAAAGAAGATGGCGAAATGTCAAAGGATTCTGTTGGAGGGCGTGAAGGGTCACATTGTATCCAGCATGCATGGAAAAGCTTCTCCATATTTGATGTGGAAAGCGTTGACAGATTTATTCCAAAGCAAGAGCGACCAGAGGAAGTTGGCGCTCAAGGATAAACTCAGACACATAAAGATGGAGAAAGGCGACAGTATGCCCAAGTACCTCACGAAGTTCATCCAGGGATGGGCTGGGAAGTGTGGGGGTGACTTTTGATGATGAGGAATTGGTGAGCTTGGCTCTCCTTGGTCTTCCGAAGAGTTGGCATCCCTATCAGGATTCTGTCAATGGTCAGGAGAAATTGCCAGGATGGGATCGACTTTGGTCGGATCTTGTGCAAGAGGAGATAAGGCGGAGTACCAGAGACGGATCTTCGTTAAAGGCATCTGATGAAGAAAATTGCGCTTTGGATGCCAAAGAAAAGAAGGGGAAGAGCAAGAAAGCTTCTCATTCCGGTGCAAAAGGCAAGAAGCAGGACATGTCCAAGGTGAAGTGTTTTCACTGTCACCAGCACGGACATTATGCCACAAATTGTCCGCAGAAGAAGAAAAATAAGCAAGCTGTTGGATCTGCAGTGGGAGAGGCCTTAGCCTTGCAGTTTGAGTTGGATTTTTCGCTGATCCCATGCTTGGTCTCAAGTGTGATGGGATCAGTATGGTTCTTGGACAGTGGTGCGCCTTTTCACATGACTGGAGATCGAGATTTGTTTTCACATTTGGATGAGAAAGATCTTGGAGTGCACATCGAGATGGGTGATGATGGTAGATACAGTGCGACTGGTATCGGTACCATTTCCTTTGAGAGGGAGTCGGGTAAACCCTTCGTATTGAAGGAAGTGATGCATGTTCCAGGATTGAAGAAGAATCTGATCTCTGTGGCGATGTTGGAAGACAAGGAGTATAGTGTTATCTTCAAGCAGGCAAGAGCTTTCATGCGTCAAGACAATTGGAGAAACCGGGAAGATAGGGTTCGAGTCGAAACCTTTATCGGTTGCCGTCGATGGTTCGCGGCAATGACGCCTGAGCGAAGGAGTAGTGAGCGGGATGATGGTGGTACAGCGCGCCGAGGAGGCCAGGCCACCTTCCTGGGCAGTCTGCCCGACGATTTCTATAGACTTCCTAAGGGCACTCTTGTGCAGTCAGATTAGTGCAAGGGGTGTACCTTGGGAAAATTTGTGAAAGCCACCTTTCACGAGAAGGATAGTCGCGCCACGACGATCCTTGAGAGAATTCACACAGACGTGTGTGGACCTTTCTCAGTAGATTCGATAGCAAAGCACAAGTACTATGTTATCTTTGTTGATGATTTCTCTCGGAAGTGTTGGATCTTCTTCATGCAGAAGAAGAGCGAGACATACTCAAAATTCTGTGAGTTCAAGGCGCTGGTTGAGAAGGAATCGGGGAAGCATGTGAAGGCTCTTAGGAGCGATAATGGTGGTGAATTCATCTCTGCTGAATTCAAGGAATTTTGCAGCGCAGAAGGAATTCGGAGAGAGCTCATTGCACCTCATAACCCACAGCAGAATGGGGTTGCTGAGCGGAAGAACAGAACGATCGTGGGTGTTGCATGGGCAATGTTGCATGATCAGGGCCTACCCCTTCACTTGTGGGAGGAGGCATGCAATACTACAGTATATGTGCAGAACCATTGTCCTCACAAGATACTTGGCATGAGTACATCGGAGGAGGCGTTTTCTGGTAAGAGACCTGATATTTCCCATTTGAGGATTTTTGGTTCACCTGTCTACTTGCATGTGATGAAGGATGCCAGGAAGAAGCTAGATCCGACCGCAGAGGTTGGGATATTTGTGGGGTACACTGATACACCCCACAACTATCGTGTGTATTTTCCAGACAGTCGCAAGACTGTTGTGCGATGGGATATCAAATTTCATGAGGAGAAAGCCATGAAGTGTTCGCTTGAGAGGGAGCCACACTTGCATGCAGATGAGGAGCTATCAGTTCCTAAGGATGAGCCTCGGGATGTGGATCAGCCACAAGAGGAGGTTCATGGTGTGGAAGAAACCACTGCACGGCGCAGAGGCCTGGGGAAGGGCGCAAGGCGCACTCTGGTAGCTGAAGTGGCTCAAGATGCGGCGGTGATCGAGGAGCTACAACCACCAGCGCAAACGAAGAAAGAAAACTGGATCGGTACACTTGGATACATGGCTCTTGTGAGCAAATGTGTCGTAATGAGCCATCCTCTTCCGAAGGCTGTGGAGACCCGCATGGGTAGATGCCATGGTGGAAAAGTATGGTTCGATTGTCGAAACAGTGCATAGGAAGGTGTCCCAAGACCGGAGGAAAATCGGTGGTGAGTTCGCAGTGGATCTGAGTGAAGCAGACGGCCCAGCAGAGAGTGTGGAAAAGTCTAGGCAAGATTTATTTGCCGAGCTTCTACATGGTCGAGGGTGATTATGGGTTATGAAGAAACCTTTGCACCAGTCGCAAGGTATTCTTCCATACGGACGATTCTTGCTCTCCCAGCGCAGATGGGGTGGCACATTCATTAGATGGATGTGAAGACTGTGTTCCTCAAAGGAGTCATTGAGGAGGAGGTGTACATAGAACATCCCGAAGGTTTCGAGATCTTCAGCAGCGAGTCGCATGTGTGCAGGCTCAAGAGAGCGTTGTATGGGTTGAAACAAGCACCTCGTGCTTGGTACACACGGATAGGCAGTTATTTCACCGTACTTGGATTCTCCAAGAGTGAGGCAGATCCTAACCTATACCAGATTGTGGTGGAGGGTAAGTTGCTGATCATTGTACTTTATGTAGATGATTTGATTTTGATGGGTGATGATCTGTTGATACTTTCATGCAAGGAGGATCTTGCTAGAGAGTTTTAGATGAAGGACTTGGGCCTCCTTCATTATTTCCTGGGATTGGAAATTTGGCAGTGCAGTGATGGAATATTTGTTTCTCGGGGTAAGTATGCCCGGGAGATACTGGAGAATTTCAACATGCATGGCTGCAAGCTCGTTGATACTCCTCTTCCTGGAGGTTGGAGGAAGGAGGATGCTACTTCGGCAGAGGTAGTGGATGCCACTGTTTATTGACAGTTGGTGGGGTCGCTTATGTATTTGGTCAATACACGACCCGATATATGCTATGCTGTTAACCAGCTTTCACAAGCTATGGTTAAGCATCTCTTTTTGAAGGTAGGCGAGCATGTATTGCGTTATCTTTAGAGCACATCGGGATATGGCTTGTGAAATGGAGACAAGAGGATGAGGTGAAGCTATTTGGCTTCACGGATACAGGTGGGCGGAGAGCCCATGACGAAAGAGCACATACGGGAGAGGGATCTTCGATGTCGGGTCAACGTGATTTCTTGGTACGGCGAGCGAGAGATAAAGTAGCACCGTTCAATGAGAGGCTAAGTATCCGGCAGCAAGCTTGGTACATAGAATATGGATGAGGAAGATCTACACAAATTCGGGTTGTTCGGGTCACACTTGGAGCCCTCTTTGTAGTTGTGATAACGAGTTGCATTAAACTCTCGGCTAATCCGGTATTTCATGATAGATCCAAACACATCGACATCGGGTACCATCATATCAAAATTTGTGTACGGCGGAGAATCATGTTACTCATGTCTCCATAGGATGGGATGCGACATATTGTGAGCACTCACCGGAAAGAAAATTCGAGATACCACGGAGGCGAGTTAGGGGTTGTAGATAATCCATATCTTGCTGAGAGGGAGTGTTGAAAATGCGGCAAGATGATGGAGCTTAGTGAAATGAAGTCGCCTTCACTAAGTGGGCCCGCAGGCTATTTTTGGCGCAAAGTCTATTTTTAGACTATGTCTATTTTTATACATATGGATCATGGTCTATGAGTTGCAGGATGCTATTTATAGATGATTGGTCGAGTTGGTAAAAATAGATGGACCTCTATTTTTAGACATTGGGCGGTTTCTATTTTTAGACTGCCGGGCTAAAAATAGAACAGTCAAATATTATTAACCCATAATAATATTTAGACTATAAACATTATCTTATCCTTTTGGAGCACTTCAGTTTGATGCTTGGATGTGGCACATGCAGCTGACAGAAGGAAATACACTTTTCCTAAGGGTTAGTTGAGCTATTGCATGGTTGACTTCAGTTAGAACTCAAGTGGCGGAGTTTGGTGGAGTTGATGAGACAGTTGGTGGAGTTGTGTTCGGTTTAACTTAGTTGAACTAGTTGTATTTAGTCTAAATGGAAAATACACTAGTGATGAGTGGTGTGAATTAATTATTAATTAATTCACTAATTATTAACTCATAAATCAACTAAAGAACACATCAGTTAACTGCAATGCATGGACAGTTCAGTGGAGACGAGTGTTAGAGGTGGGTGAAAGGGTGAGTCTACTATCAGTTGTGACTATTGGCTGTGCATGAGATTTGCACACACATTGATGGAGATTGCCAATGAGGATTGCGCAGTTGGAGCTAGTGGGATTCGAACTTGGATCTCATCATTAATCAACTTGGATTGCGCAGTAGAGGCAGGCAAACTTGTGGAGGAGATTTGAACCTGTGACTTGTTCATCTTCTGTGCTAGTTTGTGTGTAGCATGTGAGATAGTGCTGAGAGCTGTGAGAGCTTTGTGCTATGTATTGTTACATGTTCTCTATCATTATAATATACAGATAGTTGGGGGTTTTCAGCTATTTCTTTCCCCATTACATACTGTGTTCTATGTGTGCTTGATTATTTGTTTATGGGTGCATGCGACTGTTTCTATTTCTGCATATTGATGATCAATTGTAGAAGAGGTTATGTATTATGCATGAAGCTTAAATAGTGTGCAATCAGGATAATCTCGGTGAATAATTCAACTATTATTCAAATTTCTACACTATGAATGCATCCAATGGGATATCTACATCAAATGCTCCTTTATATCCCCAAAAACAAATTCCCTACTACAAGAGCACCAGTATTGTTGGATCACCCCACACCATCCCACCCACTAGAAACGGTGAAAAAGGAAACCCGAGAAAACTTCTAAAATATCTCAAGATGACTATATGGGTGGTTCTTATGAATCAACCAACCATTCAAAACATGCTCATCAATCCAAACCATGAGTATTATGTGACGATATTCAAGCAGGCACTGAATCGGATTTCTGAAGCTATGTTATAGAAACCCTAAAATCTTACTGAAAATAGGTGAAATGTGGCACCACTTAGAGATTGACATGTGCCAATTGGTACAAGTGGTAGACAATTGGCATGCTCAAACAACGAGGTGATGCAGGAATGACATGAGAGATAAAATATCAGAAAAGCCCCAAATCTGGAGAACTAAAGCTCATCACCAACCTGAGATTGACAACTTTACATGATGTAACCTATGAAATCGTAAATGGAGAAATCATAGTAATAATAAAGTAACCTATGTAACAATAAAGTTGGATTCATCCTGGGAGTGGTAATGGGAGAAATCATAGTGAACAACAGGAAACATGCAGAGTTGCTTACAATCAAATAGATGAAAAAACACATACTAAAAACCTAGATAATAATCATGAACAAGCTTAATATTGAATTATGAACTGTAAAGGAACTTACAAAATGTGACATTACGAACCTGGTCAAGCGCACAAGCAAAAATATCTTGGACATGACCTTGGTTGACAAGTTGTATTGCTCATGATGCAAGAGGATTTGTACCTGCACTGCCAAGTCAATCAAAATCCATCATTATCTATACAATAAATATAAGTAATTGATGTAGTATTTTTTACTCTAAGATGCATTCTTATGATAATGTTAGAACATATGTTGAAAATGTAAAAACATACCTGAATAAGCTCCTCTTCGTTTCAAGAACAATTTATTGGAGTCGCATCAACTTGGAACAAGCCTCCCACGATCTGAAAGAGTAGCAACTAAGTCAACAGTGAATTTTTTGTTGCCACACTGGATCAAGGGAGGTTTTATCCAAGATTAAATCGCTCCAATAAATTATTCTCTACTAAACAGGGCCAACCACGTGAAGGTGGAAGCTCTTATGGCCCCTCCCCCCCCTCACATCACTCTCAATTTCTCAATACCCAATCTATATTTCATTTTTTACTTTCATGAGCATAAAAACAAATATTCAATAACTAAAAAAAACAATTCAACAAAAAGTACGCTAGGAAACATTGAAATTAATGCTTGACATAAAAATAGTATGATAAATGAGTTTTTTATATAACACAAAAAACGTTCCAATTATGGTAACGTTTGTCTTATAATAATACAGTATTTTACATTATCAATTTTTCTTTTTCTTTTTCTTCTTCCTATTTCTAAAGCTCCTAATATCGTCCTCTGCTCCTGTTTCGTGCCTTTTGACCCGCACTGCTGACCTAGTTGCGTAGTCACGATGTCTGGTCTCATCCAGTGACGGGGCATCGCCTACAAAAACAGATAATATTAAATTTTAATTGTCAGTTTTTAAATATCATTGAACTAGTTCGATAATATTAATAAAAAAAATTGCAATGAGATTATTTACCTGGTGCACCAGTTGTCGCCGCTGACCTAGTTGCGTAGTCACGATGTCTGGTCTCATCCAGTGATGGGGCATCGCCTAAAAAAACAGATAATATTAAATTTTAATTGTCAATTTTTAAATATCATTGAACTAATTCGGTAATATTAATAAAAAAAATTGCAATGAGATTATTTACCTGGTGCACCAGTTGTTGTCGTTGGGACTGTTGCCCTGTCTTCCTCTCTGGTGGTAAGATCCTCAAGGGAAACATTCTCTGTCATTTAAACAAAAAACGTTATAAGGACAACCATCAAGGTATAATTAGAAAAATTATAAGTGGAAATTAATTACCGTCACGACCCTCACTGATAGTAGCATTGTCGGCCTGGTCCCCACTACAATGATCAGGTTGCACGTGAGGATCATCTACATCTGGCTCTAAAACTGGGTTATTTGCCTCGTCAGTAGTGCTTCTCCCCTGATTTAAACAAAGTTGTTAGACATTAAATTTATGGACGAAAACAAACATATTGAAAGGTTAATGTTTTACCTTATCAGGCATTCTGAATCTTGGGACCTGCCCCAAGCTTCTGCGACGTTCAACTACGGCTTGATAGCCGAAATGGAAAGCGATATTTTTATCTTCCTCTGTAGTTTCTGTTCCGAAGTCATCACCCTACATTACATATGATTGTGTATTTTTAATCATATTTGATTGGATTAAAAAAACGTTGGAAGGCGATACAATTAATTATAAGATGTTTAGCTACTTAATTACAATTCTTGCGGCTAATTTCAAGTAGCCGCCCTACCCTAGCTTGTGATGGCCATTTTTTTCAATCCTAGCCTTGGTTTCCTTTGAGGTGTCAGGCAACCTAGCATCAAAAGATTGAAGTCAGATATGACGTAGCACACTTTTATTTTAGACATAGATAAAATTAAAGCTATTGAATTAAAGTTGTAATTTACCTTGCGGGTCTAGTTGGCATTTTTCCTTCTTTCTTTGCCCTTTTCTCTTTTCCATCATGGATGAGTGCTCTCCACTAACTCTCTAAAACTGTGAGAGGACGCTCATATCTAGGGTTAAATTGCAATTGCGTCCTATAGGTGTCCCTGGTATATTTCAAATATTTGCCGGCTACCCGAGCCACCGTTGTTCTGTCAAATGTACTGACCCCAAAAAGGGCTTCTAGATAATCTAGAAGTTCTTTTTTCAGGTTGGAATTCTAGGAATTCCACCTTGTGCATATGGTTGGGCCAAAAATTACCAACGCATGGCTCTCCATAAACCTGTATAACTCATTGTTTCCTACACAGAAAAAAAAATATATCATCATTAATTTAAAAATAAAAATCATGATAAATATGTTTTAGATAAAGTACATGAAATAGTTAAAATATTAAAATTTACTTGGGAGTTGTACATGCTTTATAGGGACACCTTCATCGTTCACCAACAACGTGCCATTAATGGTCCCTGTGGAGCTGACACGTGTAGCTCCAGGAAACGCAATAATGTAGTTGGCCATATCGGCCTCATCATTGCCAACACGTTCAGCGGTTGGCTGGGTGTCTGCTTGGGCAGGGTGTGTTTCTTGGCTAGCACCTAAAGGAGTAGAAGGTGTACGAGAGGGTTGTTGGGAAATCTCTTTCCCTTGTGTCCCACTACCACCAACACCGGGTTCAGCAAATGCCAAAAAACACTACATACAAAAGAACTTTTTGTTAGTTTAGTCAATGTAAAAATTAAAAATCAAACTATCACAATTCATCTCATGCAGAACAAAAAAAATATCCTTTTGACTTTTTATTATTACCTGATATATTTCTAGCTGGCTCATAAGATGTTTTATCCTCTCTTATGTTTCAGGTGTTTGAGGCGCGTCTATCAAGTATTAAATTCAGACCTTGCATCTCGTGCCTTTTTTCGCAACAAGAACATTGGAGATAGGGATGAAGAAAGCTCTTCCTCAAAGAGGGAATCATCAGGCGTACCATGGCTAGGTGTATGCATATTTGAACAAAATTAATATTATTTCAATTATGTAAATAACTAAAATACTTGAAGATAGAGCAATGCTGGCACTTTACATGTTCTTCCGCTGGCCTCTTTTCGCGATCATCCCGTCTCGGGGTTGTTCCTGCACTGCTCTGATCAGTCTGCCACATTGCAATAAAATTATAAATGTAAAAACTTGAAAACAATATCCAACTTGAAAACACAAAATGAAAACTGAAATAATTTCTAATAAGACACCGGAAGATAGAGTTAGAGTTTCAAATATGCCTTGCATTGAATTCAATCCTGGAAACATGTCATTGCACATTAAGGCACCCAAACAAGAGACGAGTTGACAATGAAGACCTTATTGAATATATTTTTGGAGCAACTTCTAGTAAACTTGTTTTGAAGACCTTGAGGACATTTTTGGAGCAACATTGTTGAAGTTGATGGTATAGCATTGTTGGAGACGATCTTGAAGGGCCTTGAAGTGAAGCTTTTGGAGCAACTATTGAAAAATCCTTAGAGCATTTAAGTAAGGCACTTTCTATCTTCCATCACCTTTTTCCTTTCAATATCCTTTAAATGATTTTGTTGATATTTAGTGTTTGAAATCACGTTATAATTCCTTGATTATATGTGTTTGGGGACTTTCCCTTTGAAATTACCCAAAAATACCCTGGCAATTTTATCTTTAGGATGCATGTCTGACCCTATTGTTCAATATTTTGATTGATAGTAGTAAACATAGAGAGTTAGGGGGCTCTTGACTTGGTTTGGTTCGGCCATTAGATCCCTAACATCTACTAGGGAGAACCCCCCTTGAGTTGGAGGAGAGCTAGCCCGAAGTGAAAAGAGGTTGGTGAGGTGACAATGGGGTTATTGAATTACACATGGTATCACACTTTAGCTTTAGGACTTTATCTTGAGAAGTGCGAGATTTTTCTATATCAATTCTCAAATTTTTTACAACACTATTGTTAAGAACTAATAAGAAGTGATTTTGAGGGGTTTTTGGGTATAAGAAACAATACCCACTACTACATTTGTCGGAAATTCCGACACTTGGTTCCGACGCTTTTGACCAAATGTCGGAAATTTCCCCAAATTTTTTCCATCCCGCCCGAAACCGTCGCTATACCGACGTTTATAGAAAAGTGTCGCAATACCGACACTTAGAAAGGTGTCGCAATTGCGACGTTTGGAGGAAGACGTCGCAATTGTGACACTATGGCCCAAAGCGTCGCTATTGCGACGACTACCTCCAAACGTCGCAAGTGCGACACAATGTCTAGGTGTCGCAATTGCGACGTTTGGAGGCAGTCATCGCAATAGCGACGCTTTTTCCGCCATCAGTATAACGACACTTATATGCGCGCTACATAAAAATACGAAACTTATATGCGCGCTACATAAAAATTTGAAACTTATATGCGCGCTACATAAAAATTTGAAACTTATATGCACGCTACATAAAAATGATTTTATTGTTTCATATTCGTCGCAATAGCTACATTAACGTCTGATATCACGCGCGCATTCGCCCTCCACTCTTGCAGAACAACATTCGCCCTCAGCATTCACCCTCAGCTCTTGCAGAACAACATTTTCCCTCAGCGTTTGCCCTCAGCTCTTGCAGAACAACATTCGCCCTCATCTCTTGCAAAATGGTAAGTTCTTACTGCAGGCCCTTCCTCCTATAGTAGGGTTGACTCTATTTGGGTTTTTTTGGTCAATTCCATTGGATTGTGTTAGGCTGTAGGGTTCTCTCTAGATGTCAAGAATCAAGATTCAATACCCTCTATTATCTTCATCACCCAATACAGGATTTAATTTTTTCCCAAAGAAACACTTATTAATTTGGCAGCCATTATTTCTCCCTACTTTAAAAACCCTACATCTAAATGAAAACAAGCATTGAATTTCAACTACAAAAATCTATTAGTGTTCAAATGTACATGTGTGCTACATTAACGTCTAATATCACGCGTGCATTCGCCCTCCGCTCTTGCAGAACAACATTCGCCCTCAGCGTTCACCCTCAGCTCTTGCAGAACAACATTCGCCCTCAGCATTCGCCCTGAGCTCTTGCGGAACAGCATTCGCCCTGAGCTCTTGCAGAACAACATTTGCCCTCAGCTCTTGCAGAACAACATTTTCCCTCAGCATTCGCCCTCAGCGTTCGCCCTCAGCTCTTGCAGAACAGCATTCGCCCTCAGCTCTTGCAAAATGGTAAGTTCTTACTGCAGGCCCTTCCTCCTATAGTAGGGTTGACTCTATTTGAGTTTTTTTGGTCAATTCCATTGGATTGTGTTAGGCTGTAGGGTTCTCTCTAGATGTCAAGAATCAAGATTCAATACCCTCTATTATCTTCATCACCCAATACAAGATTTAAATTTTTCCCAAAGAAACGCTTATTAATTTGGCAGCCATTATTTCTCCCTGCTTTAAAAACCTACATTTAAATGAAAACAGGCATTGCATTTCAACTACAAAAATCTATTAGTGTTCAAATGTACATGTGTGCATCACTTGTGTAGGGTATTCCTTTTCCACTTTCACATTATCCAAGAATGTGTGCAGTATAGTTCATATTTTTTGTGATTTAAATTATCTTGAAAAAGGAAAGGTAAATTATTTCCCATGGAAAAAGAAGGTTTTCCATTTTTATAGGTTGATTGGACTTACGTGGAAAAATTTATGGTATGCCTTTCATATTATGTAGTTTAAATTTGAATTAACAGATTATTCTACATGAAAATATAATTACCTATGTGATGTCCTTCATCGCTAATTAAAATTATAGGGTTTCAATTTCCTAGACTCTAACTCATCTGATGCTAAATTCTAGGTTCTCATTGGTGGATCACTCTTCCATTGATTTCCTTTCCCTCTGGATCTTGTCATACTTTAAAAGTCATTAATGATACATATATTATTTCGGGTATCCCAAAAGGCTTTATAGTAGAACATATTGTGAAGTTTTTTTGACACTTGAGGATTCTTTTTAGAACTGCAACGTGGTCTATGCTATCGAGTTATATATCAAGCAACTTGTCCTTAATAACCACACTATGAGGTAGGTTCAACCAGTTTGAACTTGTTGGGACATAGCATATGAAGTTATGTGATGAGTCCATATCACAGGTCTATTATGGTGAAAAAAGTGAAGACATGTAATGATAGTTATTATGTTAACATTACTAGAAACATTTTCGAAATTATCCATGCTATCGAGATGTCAAAATTCCAGGCATTAGGTGTCAATACTCGTAGCTAATAGATAATAATAATAATATAAAAAAATCACAACTTTATTCTTGAAATATGATTGTTACACATTGGTAACCTAGTTCATGAGTTACTATCACCCAAAGACTGCAAAATAAACTTAAAATATAGATTAAACCAACATGAGAATCCAACTAAGGGTTTCTCGACAAAATCATGCCATAACCTGGAATTTTGAAACCCAAATTTGAATCCATCATAAGTAATACAATGCAAACTCAGATGGATTTTCAATGCATGTTTGCATGCTACACTTATTCTCTATCTAGATATCATTTTTTAAATGGAACCATTAGTCAAGCCCACAGTCCTTTTTATGTGAAAAATTTCAGCTCTATTTGAGCTCTTTTTTGCTCCACCACCTCCATAAACATTTGCAAACATATATCATGATCTTGGAATTCCATTACATATGTATGTCCCAATGTTCCATAATCATGCCCCATCATCAATTTAAGAAATTTCCATTGAATATCAAATTATGGCGGGGGGGGGGGACTTTTTGCTGCAACATTTGGCTCAAAATCAGGGACCATCTCCGTATGAGGTGAATGAGAACTATGGATATTTGAAGAAGTAGATTAGTGCCTTTTCCTCTGGCCATGGAGTCATATACAGTCATCCATCACAAAAATTTGTCTTTGTTCATTCTCACCTTGAAAATTGCAAAAATTCATGCCCTAATTGAAACGACACTAAATTTGAAAGATATAATAAAAATGCAAGCTAGAAGTGCCCTATTAATACAAAGGGAAAACCTTCCTACCTACCCTAACTGAGATAAATTTTGATTGAATAGGAAACATGATATTGCCAATGGAGTTGATCCAACAACTTTTTAAATGTATGGGACTAAATCATCCATTTGATTTCCAGGGAAACATGCGCATGAAGAGAAAAAGTGCAGAATTAATGGAAAATCCATACATGCCACTTATAAAAACTACACCGAAAGGTCAAAAAATACTTAAGGCCTTAACTTAATTTGAATCCAAAAATGAAAAAACAAGATTAGTGAAAAAAAGAGAGTGGTGTGGGTGAACAACATAAATAAAAAGTGAAGATACCTTTCCCCAAGATGCCTTTGTCACCGTTGTATGAAAACATGTTTTCCTTTCCCTTTATACATGCAAGTGAATGCATTATAGGTATGGTGTTTTCCCAGAATAG
This sequence comes from Pinus albicaulis, assembly GCA_034641835.2. Classification (NCBI taxonomy): domain Eukaryota; kingdom Viridiplantae; phylum Streptophyta; class Pinopsida; order Pinales; family Pinaceae; genus Pinus; species Pinus albicaulis. Next base: position 263,585,059 of record CM076575.1, on the reverse strand, counting down.
GAGAAGCCTACTTAAATATATCATTCGTGGAGTGAATGTTTGGGTGCCTTAATGTGCAATGACATGTTTCCAGAACTGAATTCAATGCAAGGCATATTTGAAATCTAACTCTGTCTTCCGGTGTCTTATTAGAAATTATTTCAGTTTTGATTTTGTGTTTTCAAGTTAGATATTGTTTTCAAGTTTTTACATTTATAATTTTATTGCAATGTGGCAGACTGATCAGAAAGCGGTCTCGGGAACAACACGAGACAGGATGATCGCGGAAAAAAGACGAGGGCGGAGAAAGGAACATGTAAAGTGCCAGCATTGCTCTATCTTCAATTATTTTAGTTATTTACATAATTGAAATAATATTAATTTTGTTCAAATATGCAGACACCTAGCCATGGTACGCCTGATGATTCCCTCTTTGAGGAAGAGCTTTCTTCATCCCTATCTCCAGTGTTCTTGTTGCAAAAAAGGCACGAGATGCAAGGTCGGAATTTAATACTTTGATAGACGCGCCTCAAACACCTGAAACAGAAGAGAGGATACAACATCTTATGAGGCAGCTAGAAAGATATCAGGTAATAATAAAAAGTCAAAAGGATTTTTTTTTGTTCTGCATGAGATGAATTGTGATAGTTTGATTTTTAATTTTTACATTGACTAAACTAACAAAAAGTTCTTTTGTATGTAGCGTTTTCTGGCATTTGCTGAACCCGGTGTTGGTGGTAGTGGGACACAAGGGCAAGAGATTGCCCAAAAACCCTCTCGTACACCTTCTACTCATTTAGGTGCTAGCCAAGAAACACACCCTGCCCAAGCTGACACCCAGCCAACTGCTGAACGTGTTGGCAATGATGAGGCTGATATGGCCAACTACATTATTGTGTTTCCTGGAGCTACACGTGTCAGCTCCACAGGGACCATTAATGGCACGTTGTTGGTGAACGATGAAGGTGTCTCTATAAAGCATGTACAACTCCCAGGTAAATTTTAATATTTTAACTATTTCATGTACTTTATCTAAAACATATTTATCACGATTTTTATTTTTAAATTAATGATAATATCTTCTTCTTCTTCTTCTTCTTTTTTTTTTTGTGTGTGTAGGAAACAATGAGTTCTACAGGTATATGGAGAGCCATGCGTTGGTAATTTTTGGCCCAACCATACGCACAGGGTGGAATTCCCAGAGTTCCAACCTGAAAAAAGAACTTCTAGATTATCTAGAAGCCCTTTTTGGGGTCGGCACATTTGACAGAACAGCGGTGGCTCAGGTAGCTGGCAAATATTTGAAATATACCAGGGACACCTATAGGACGCAATTTCAATTTAACCCTAGATATGAGCGTCCTCTCGCAGTTTCAGAGAGTGAGTGGAGAGCACTCATCCATGACGAAAAAGAGAAAAGGGCAAAGAAAGAAGGAAAAATGCCAATTGGACCCGCAAGGTAAATTACAACTTTAATTCAATAGCTTTAATTTTCTCTATGTCTAAAATAAAAGTGTGCTACGTCATATCTGACTTCAATATTTTCATGCTAGGTTGCCTGACACCTCAAAGGCAACCAAAGCTAGGATTGAAAAAAAGGGCCATCACAAACTAGGCCAGGGCGGCTACTTGAAATTAGCTGCAAGAATTGTAATTAAGTAGCTAAACATCTTATAATTAATTGTATCGCCTTCCAACGTTTTGTAATCCTATCAAATATGATTAAAAATACACAATCATATGTAATGTAGGGTGATGACTTCGGAATAGAAACTACAGAGGAAGATAAAAATATCGCTTTCCATTTCGGCTATCAAGCCGTAGTTGAACATCGCAGAAGCTTGGGGTAGGTCCCAAGATCCAGAATGCCTGATAAGGTAAAACATTAACCTTTCAATATGTTTGTTTTCGTCCATAAATTTAATGTCTAACAACTTTGTTTAAATCAGGGGAGCAACACTACCGACGAGGCAAATAACCCAGTTTTAGAGCCAGATGTAGATGATCCTCACATGCAACCTGATCATTGTAGTGGGGACGAGGCCGACAATGCTACTATCAGTGAGGGCCATAACATTAAATAATTTCCACATATAATTTTTTCTAATTATACTTTGATGGTTGTCCTTATAACGTTTTTTGTTTAAATGACAGAGAATGTTTCCCTTGAGGATCTTACCACCAGAGAGGAAGACAGGGCAACAGTCCCAACAACGACAACTAGTGCACCAGGTAAATAATCTCATTGCAATTTTTTTTAATGTATATTGCCGAGTAAGTTCAATGATATTTAAAAGCGACAATTAAAATTTAATATTATACGTTTTTGTGGCGATTCCCCGTCAACGGATAAGACAGACAATAATATATAACTTAAAGTCGGCCTTAGTAGTGCACGATTCATAATCTCAACACCGTTTTTTATTAATATTACAGACTGGATTAATGATCTTTTTAAAGGCGACAATTAAAATTTAATATTATCTGTTTTTGTAGGTGATGCCCCGTCACTGGATGAGACCGGACATCGTGACTACGCAACTAGGTCAGCGGCGACAACTGGTGCACCAGGTAAATAATCTCATTGCAATTTTTTTTATTAATATTACCGAACTAGTTCAATGATATTTAAAAACTGACAATTAAAATTTAATATTATCTGTTTTTGTAGGCGATGCCCCGTCACTAGATGAGCCCAGACATCGTGAATACGCAACTAGGTTAGTAGTGCGGGTCGAAAGGCACGAAACAGGAGCAAAGCACGATGATATTGATGATGTAATTAGGAGCTTTAGAAATAGGAAGAAGAAAAAGAAAATTTGATAATGTAAAATATTGTATTATTATAAGACAAACGTTACCATACTTGGAACGTTTTTTGCGTTATATAAAAACTCATTTATCATACTATTTTTATGTCAAGCATTAATTGCAATGTTTCCTTGCATACTTTTTGTTGAATTGTTTTTTTATTAGTTATTGAATATATTTTTTTATTCTCATGAAAGTAAAAAATGAAATATAGATTGGGTATTGGGGAATTGAGAGTGATGTGAGGGGGGGGGGGGCCATAAGAGCTTCCACCTTCACGTGGTTGGCCCTGTTTAGTAGAGAATAATTTATTGGAGCGATTTAATCTTGGAGCAAACCTCCCTCGATCCAACGTAGCAACAAAAAAATCACTGTTGACTTAGTTGCTACTCTTTCAGATCGTGGGAGGCTTGTTCCAAGTTCATGCGACTCCAATAAATTGTTCTTGAAACGAAGAGGAGCTTATTCAGGTATGTTTTGACATTTTCAACATATGTTCTAACATTATCATAAGAATGCATCTTAGAGTAAAAATACTACATCAATTACTTGTATTTATTGTATAGATAATGATGGATTTTGATTGACTTGGCAGTGCAGGTACAAATCCTCTTGCAACATGAGCAATACAACTTGTCAACCAGGGTCATGTCCAGGATATTTTTGCTTGTGCGCTTGACCAGGTTCGTAATGTCACATTTTGTAAGTTCCTTTACAATTCATAATTCAATATTAAGCTTGTTCATGATTATTATCTAGGTTTTTTGTATGTGTTTTTTCATCTGTTTGATTGTAAGCAACTCTGCATGTTTCCTGTTGTTCACTATGATTTCTCCCATTACCACTCCCAAGATGAATCCGACTTTATTGTTACATTGGTTACTTTATTGTTACTATGATTTCACCATTTACGATTTCATAGGGCACATGTCAATCTCTGAGTGGTGCCACATTTCACCTATTTTCAGTGAGATTTTAGGGTTTCTCTAACATAGCTTTAGAAATCCGATTCAGTGCCTACTTGAATATTGTCACATAATACTCATGGTTTGGATTGATGAGCATGTTCTGAATGGTTGGTTGATTCATAAGAACCACCCATATAGTCATCTTGAGATATTTCATAAGTTTTCTCGGGTTTCCTTTTTCACCGTTTCTAGTGGGTGGGATGGTGTGGGGTGATCCATCAATACCGGTGCTCTTGTAGTAGGGAATTTGTTTTTGGGGATATAAAGGAGCATTTGATGTAGATATCCCATTGGATGCATTCATAGATGGGCACGAGAGGTCAAGAATTTAAATTAAAAATATGCAACCTCTAGCATGGCAACCTGAAGGCCGCGAGAGACACTGGTTAAAGATTGTTTTGTGCTGGCCTTCATATAGTCGTGATTTCTTTCTATTATCTTAATGCAAATATATAGTCCTGTCTCATTAAAATGAGGATTGTGGTTGTATTTCTCTTTGGTTGTTTCTCACTTAATGCTCTAGAAGTTTCCAAAAGTTGTGATAGTTGTTTAGTTTGCCTGTTACAACTTAAAGGTGGTTTTTAGCAATGGGAGTCATGTTTTTTAAGGTTCATACTAATATGAAGATCTTGTAATTCTATATTCATCATAAGAGAAGATGGCCTCTGCTTTGGGTAGTATGAAAAAAATTGCCACATCTACCTCATTGGGTAACAATGGAAAGGGGAAGAAGTTGGGTGCAATGTTTGATAATTATGGCAGACAATTGTCTTCTCTTTCAGTTTTTTCACCCATTTCCTTTAATCGCTCAAGCAGAAGAGGGACTCTGAGATTAAGCGACAGAGAGAAGGTAGTTAATACAAGAGCTATGGAAAAGGAGTTGTACTTCAACAAGGATGGCTCAGTGACAAAAAAATTGCAGGTCAGAGAAAAAATTATGTTTAAAGGAAGGTCACCCGCACGTGAAACTTCACTGCGGTGGATCTTTCCTTGTCCACTTATATTCGATTTTAATGTGTTATTTTAATTTTTCATGGAGGGTTGTTTTGGCATATGGTCCGGCATTCAATTGCACACTTACTGAAAGCATTGTCAATTTGTCTTGCAGGCGGTGTGAACAAACTTGCTGATCTTGTTGGAGTCACCCTTGGGGCGAAGGGAAAAATGTTGTCTTGGAGAGCAAGCATGGTTCTTCGAAAATAGTTAATGATGGTGTGACAATAGCTAAGGAGGTAATTTGTAGATGTGTGCTCTGGTTTTCTTTTTAACATTGTATTAGTTCCCCTCTTAAATGTCTTAGATTTGGTAGGCATAATTTGAAAACTCAAAGGTGAAAGGAAACATATTTGTTACCCAGTGGTCTACTTGGCCTATGGACTAGCCACATTAGATTAATGCATAAAGATTTTCACAACAATAAAAGGAAAGGGTTATGGCTGAGTCAAATTTTATTGTTATTGACAGTGTAATGAAATGTATCTCAATGCTATGGTTTTGGCCTTTTTATTGGTTGAATTAGAGGACCTAGTTGAAAATATTGGGGCCAAGTTGGTAAGACAAGTTGCGGCAAAGACAAATGATTTAGCTGGGGATGGAACCACAACATCTGTTGTTCTTGCACATGTTGGAATATTGAAAAATTCCAGAACAATGAATGGAGAATAAATCTCCCTTCCTCTAACACAGAAAAAATAAAAATTTCTTTGACAGGAGACAGAGTTTCAATACTTTGAAAACAAACTTCTATTCCCTTCAATAACTCAAAAAAAAACTATTACACTTCTTCCTCACTGAGAGGGATTACAAAATTATGACTGCTACAAAACGCAGTGCATAAAACCAACTCACTGTCTGTTCAAAACAAACATACTATGTCTCTAAAACACTCTGCTGTGTTTTTCACTTTTGCACTGCTGTGCATACACACTTAAAAAGTTACACTCAGTCTTTCACTTTTTACACACTACTGTGTAATAAAAAAATTACGTACTGTCTATAAAAAAAACTACCAAGCTTTTTTGTCCTTTTTATTTTTATATGCCGTAACATATAACACATATTATAATAAACCCTCTTTTAAAAAAAATAAAATTAAAAATAAATTCTATGGCCCACCTTTCATTTCACATATGATATATATATATAACATATGTTTAAAACATATGTATATATTAAACTATCAAAACATTAAAGAACCCTTTCCATCGGACTTCAAAAGTCTGAATAGATTGAATTTCAAACCAAATTCACGTTCCAAAATGGGATGCTGACGTCTGCCTAATTTTAACTCGAATTCTCAATCCAATGTGCCCTATAAAAAATTCGGGTCCGGTTTTCAGGTTTTCAGATTCCCTTCAAATTCATGCGATCCAATATTAATGCTCCACGTGTCCTCCTTTTGAATTTACAAAACTGTCGGGTAAATTTCTGTTTGTTTAATTTCTGGTTGGTGAATTGCGTTAATGCCGGTTGTTGTGTTTAAATACAATCTTGTACAGAAATATGGCTGCGGCCGTCTACAAAAAAAACTTGCAGGAATTTTAAATGCTGAATTAAATTTCTGGATGGCATGCAAGCAACCTCCAAAAAAAATGTTGTTGCTGCATCCGTCCTTCTGCTGCAGCAGTTGAAGTTAAAATTCAACAGCACAGGGTTTAATAAGTGAGGGTGTAAAGGTAACTTTTTGTCGATAGTACTGGATTAAGATCATCTATTCATTTTTTTAGGGTCTTATGGTGTTTGGTTTTTAGTTTTGGGTTGGGCTTATTGAGTCTAAGATAGTTTTTGAGTGAAAAAATTGCTATCAGGTATTAAAAAATTTTGGTTCTTTTGTCAAAATTTATGAGCTTGTTAGGAAATACAAAACTCACAATGGTTGTATCTTAAATTTGTGGAAAATAATTTGAAATGAAACCTTTTTGTTTAGGTTGTTGCAGCAGGTGCAAACCCCATTCAAATTACTAGGGCATTGACAAGACAATAAAGGCCCTTGTTTCGGAACTCAAAATTTTGTCAAAGGAGGTAAACGCTTGCCTTTTGAGTAGGCTGGTTTTCCTTTTTGCTGATGGTTTGGTGTATCTAATTGAATTAGTTGCCTAAGGTATTTTTGGTTGCAAACTCCTTTTCATTTTTCATACAGTATTGGCCTTGTGGAATACATTTGATTGTGTGGTCTTGTTAGATCTACAACAGTTGTAGTTGTTTAGTCTTATGGCCGAGGTGCACTTTTATTATGGAAATAGTTGATGCAATATTGTCATTTAATCCTTACTGCAGGGTAGCATGTTGAGAAGTTTCTCGTGAAACATTTGGTATTCAAAATGACACTTGATCCTATATAGCATCATGCACTTGACTTCAAAATTCATATTCAAAGTGTGCCAGACAATTCTTGCAAAATTTCAAATATTTATGTTGTTTTAAACCATTATCTTTTTCATGTATTGGATGCTGAAAATGTGAAAAAGACTTTGGTATGAAACCAACTCGTGAATAATTTCCAGCACAACAACCACTTCCAAGACATGATTTAGAAGTAGAACAAATGTGCTTATGAAGCATAGAAAGATATCCTTGATGCATTGTCAATGTTTGGCTAGGGTTATTTTTGGAGAAAATAACTCCTTATTCCTAGAATAGTGATCTTCAATACAAGTAAATGCCAGAGAAGAGAGATCATCGTGTGACGCGAAAAAACTAAAATTGGACCCCTAAGGAGAGCTGGTGTGTCTACAATCGCTCTGTCAGCATTTTCCCTTGGTTTACCCCATTCTTTTCCTCCAGCCTGAGTCTTAATTGACTTCTTCTTTCTTCGGGTTTATTTATCAAATTCGTAGAATTTGATAAATAAATACTATCCACAATGGTTGTAATTTAATTTATATTCCCGACTTTATATTATCTCCAAGCCTTATAAACAATGTTTAACTTTCAACACTTTGTATTTACACTCCACGTTTCTTTTTAAATAAATAACTTGTAATGAACTTTCAGCTCTATATTTCACCACCCAGCCTTACAACAATCACGCTCCAGACTTATGCTAATTATCCGCCAATCATTTAATTAAACAATTTCATTATACTCCGGCCCCACCTATATATATCAATAACCAATCAAACACTCGTATCGTACCTAGCTATCCTCCGCACACCTTAGTTAACCTCCGAGCAAGTTCAACGTGCGACCACCGTCCGATGGCCCTTCTCCAAATCAACGACTCTTGGAAATTTCGCTCGGCTTCCAACGTCGAGCTTTAACGTGCGATGCCGCGGGTTAAACAGTGGTTTTCCGGGGGTCACTTCACCACGTGTCACATTCCCTATGGAATCAGTCGCGAATAGGAAATACAGCCTACTCCGCAAAAGCGGTGCGATATGGGCAACCCGCTTTTGTGATTCCGCTCGTGGTTTTGGTACAGGGCTTGACCACGGGTGAAAGTCTGGTTCCGCTATCCTTTTGTTTGTTAACTCATGTCCAATCCTCGGGTCAGGTTCCGAAAGCACAACAATTTTTCCTCTTTATTTCGTGGGATTTTTATATTTGAACAGTTTTCACGACCCCGGTTCTCTACACAGACCTCGCCTTCGGGTGGGGTGAGTTCACAGGGTTATCCAAAAATTTACGGGAATTCAAAGATAGAAGAATGGAATTATCAGTACCCAATCGCCTCACAGTTAAACAATTCTTCACAATTAGCAGTTCGAGATAATTCAATTGCAACTAAGCTTGGAAATCATTTAACTGGAAACAATTGTTCACACACAGAGGTTTATTGCAGAAATCCCCTCTCTACTCTTCTCTTCCCTCTCTACTTTTATTCATCCGAGGAATTAAAATTTATATACATAACATATGGCTCTTCGGTTCCTCTGAGAGGACCGTTCTAGAAATCAAAAGGTCTAATTATAATAATTCAACTAACTGAAACTGTTCGACTCCTACAACTCTAACTAGTCTAAGTAATATAGTCAACTGAGGTATCGACACCTAGTTGTTACAACTCAAATGTTTTCGAACCCTCCTAGCCACAACATGTGGACAAAACCTCCTACGTTGCTGGCTAGTGCCTAATGCCCCTGCATCATCGTGTGACATAAACCTATTAACAAAAGTGAACAGGGAATGATTATTAATTATGGCATACTAAGTTGTCAGTGATTTTGACTATTTGTCTTTAACATGTAAAAATGTTAAATTCCAAACTTACATCATCATGGTTTGGCATCATGAGCTTGAATAATTTTCCACCATGTTCATAATTTCATTGCTGTATTCATATCTATAAACAACGTTTCAAATAATAATAAAAAAGTTCTATAAGAAAAATCCAGACCTCCATGCTGCTGCTCCTTATGAGACAAAGTCAAAATTGCATTACACAATCTGACACATAAGAATCTCCTATAACTCGGTGGTATGTATCCAAACTCTTATAATAGTGTCTTCAAGACTTATGTTGACATTGCCAATGAGATATTTAAGCAATGAAAGATGGAGCCTTCTTCATTGTTGTATATGTAAAAGTCGTTTATTACTATAAATATTGATGGTTTTGTCTTTCTGAAAATGAAATGTAAAAATAATTTATTGTGGTCAAATTTTTTTTTTTTTTTTTAAAGCTTTTCAATATGGAAGGGCGACATAGATATATGCCCTTCTAATTGAAATTCGGACCTGCCCTTCAAATTTGATCACTGTGTGGGACCTTAACAAACAATAAAACTATTCTACCGTGCGTTATATAAAACATATAACAAAACCTTTGTCAAAACTTCAAACGAACCCTTTAGCCGTGGGTATTTCATCACGAATTGATCATTTTACCATGTACCTTCTTCTAGTTGAATATTCTTCCACTTGATTAGGTACTTCATAATGGTTATATGTCAAAGAGATACATAATGTTTATCTATAACTTTTTGTGGTTCAAGAATCAACTTTCATTCTTCATCTAATTTTGGAAGTTCTATTTACATTGGCATATTTTTTCCCAAAACCTTTTTTAGGCAAGATACATGAAAAACCTTATGAATGCAAGAAGAAGGAAAATATAACTGAACTATACCACTTGTGCAATCCTATGAATAATTATTTAGGGCCATAACAGTTATGATTTTTGAGCTAATTCTTTATTCTTCTTTTTCTTGAATGAAGATTGCTTATAATGCTATAATCTAAAAAATACCCAATTACCCTCCTCAAATTATCTTTCACTTCAATGTTGTTCCCCTTGTTGTTTTATCATGTTTCATGTCATTTGAAGGTTTTCCATAATAATTTTCAAATTTTATTTATTATTTTCCATATGTGACTCTGTTTCCTATACTTTGGACTTATCTTGCAAAAAGTATGAGATACTAGGAGTTGGATATCCATAAAGGGCCTTAAATGGGGAAATTTTAGTAGATGTGTTATAGGTAGTATGATAGTATCATATTACCATTCTTCCTTGAGGAACCCACTTCATCCATTAAGATGGCTTTTCTAAAGAGTAACATTGTAGATAACCTTAAAAACATTTGTTAACTATTTTTGTTTGACCATTTGATTGTGTTTGATATGTAGAACTCATGGCAGTTAGTGTTTCTCCACTCATATTAAATAATTATTTCAAAAAGTTTCTTGTTACTATTACTTTAGGAAAACCATGAAGACTATGAATTTCTTTCACGGACACTTCTGCCACTTGGCTTGTTGTTTATGTACTTTGAGCTCTACAAAAAAAATCTATAAAATTTGTCTATATAAATGACCACAAAAATGTCATACTTACCTTTATATTTCAGTAACCCTGTAATAAAGTATATTGATATATCTTCTAGTCTTTGAATATGTATGTGGAATGGTTTAAGCAACCCTAGAGATTTTACTATCTCTCTTTTATTTATTATGCAAACCTGACCTTCTCTTACAAAATTTTGAATATTTTTCTTCATTCCTTCCAAAAATATATTTTTTGATCCTTTGAGATGTTTTAAGGAACCTTGCGTCCTACCATCAGAGAGACATGGGACTCCCTTAATATTTTTTTATTCAAATATGCTTGCGTGCATAAAAATATTCTACATTTGCACCAAAGTATATCTCTTTCACTCCCAATGCTCCATAGAGTTCATCCCATCCTTTATAAATTTTAGTTTTTGTTTAGTACTATTGTCATTTTTCCATTATGGCAAGCTTCTTCTAGCCACATAGGAATAGAAAATTTAATTGGATATAAATTTGAGGCCTCTTCTATTTTAGGAAGAGCATCATGTACTAAATTTTCCTTAACCCTTTTTGCAGATTATCTCAAAATTAAACCTTTGCATTTTTTCTCCTCATTTTTGTTAATCTTCCAATGAAATCCATAGCTTCAAAAAATACTTTATGCTATCATGGTATATCTTGACTTTAAAGTACCTCCCAATGATATGCTATCCCCATTTTTTATTGCATGTAATATTGCTTCCATTTATTTTTCATACATAGATTTCACCAAATATTTTCTTTGAATTCCTTGCTTTTAAAAGCCAATGATATCCCTTATTGTGTTAATGTCACGTAAATTCCTTTTCCTAGTGCCTCACACTCTACTATGAATGTTTTACCAAAAGTAGGTGCAACCGATGTTGGTGTAGAAGACATGGCATCCATTGAAAGAGAGAATGCCAAAGTAGCCTCATCATTCCATATAAATGATATTTTCTTCAAGAGATATGTGAGTGGACTTGAAATGCATGCATAATTATTAACAAATGATCAATAATATCATGTAAGTCTAAAAAATATTCTAAGAACCTTGATTTTCTTAGGAATAGGTCATTTTGTAATAGCTTGCATCTTTTGAGGCTCCAACTTCACTCCTTCCTTTTAAACAATATGAACCAAATACTCGAATTCTTATTTCCCAAAAGCACATTTGGATATTTTTACATAAAAATGAGTGTTCTCAATAATTATTTATATAACTTTTCCACATGTTTAGTGTGGTATTCCCATGATTTATTATTAATATGTGTATTATCAAAGAAAACCAACACAAATTTTATAAGATGGGATCAAACAAAATTGTTCTTAAGTCGAGCCCGCCGGACTTCAAACGGCGATAAACCATAATTCAAACCAAATTCGCGTTTCAAAATAGACTGCTAACGTCGGCCAATTTTGTGACGCGAAAACCAAATGAATTCCACCCTAATCTTTTTCGGGTCCGAAGTTGGTCTGGCGTACGGAGGGAAGTTGTGACGCGAATTTCTTATCAAATTTTCCCTAATATTTTTCGGGTCCGGATTTCCACTGCGCGAGTGGCCCAAACAAAGATCCACTCCAATCAATTTCTTCCACGTGTCCTCAATAAAAACTTGCCATGCTCCCGGCTGCGGGTGCATTCGATGGCGTTTAAGGCGATGGGACATGGATATGGCGATTTCATATCAATCGCATTAACATTTAACGTTGTTCAATTAAGTTTTCACATCAAATCCACATTAATTAATTTTTAACACTGTTCAAAATCGGACCTCCACTCCTCTTAGCGATTCCGCATGCTCCAATATGATCTGGCCTTCGGCTCTCATTATTAATGATCAGAGATTAATTATGACGGGCGTCCTTTGATTGCATTGCAGTCGGGTCGAAAAAAATGCGTTTAGCTATGGTTTTTCAGATGAGCCGGTTGCTGGATTACACTGCCTGCTAACTGTGACGATAAGGAGAAGTGGCCAGCTGAACTGCTACCTAGACCTTGCTACATATCTGCATTTCTCTCGGTTCTGTCTCTGTCTGTCTTCCTCTGTTTCTTGGAATTCTGCTTCTCCATCTCCTCTTGTGCCCACTGCGCCTGAGACTGCACCCATGCCTCGCGTGCGTCATAGGATGTGTTGCCGCAGGGGGAGCACTAGAGGTCAACCCCTGCGCGCTCCCTCGTCACCCCTCAACAGAGTCGACTTTCGGCCAGTCCAGTGATTATTACGCAGGTCGATATCCAAATACTAGGAGTGAGCGGGGTCAGGTTGTAGGATCTGGCCACCGTATGGATTCCCCTGCTCCTCGCTTCCCCACCGCTAGTTCACCTTCTCCTATGACGCGCACTGCACAATTTTCCTTTAATTTCTCTCTCAACCGCCCACGAATCACGGCTTTAGTCACTGTGGTCTTCCACGAGGAGGCCCAAACGGAGGAAGAATGCACCCGTCCGGCGGGTTTGAGCTCGGAAAAAGCCAGCCAGCATTCGGGCCTTCAGGAGGGGAGCCGTGGCATGCATGTGGAGGTAGCACCTAGCGATCCTGGACCTTCCGAAGGATGGTGCCGAATCGTGGAGGAACCACCAGAGGAGTAGTTTGGTTAATTTGTTTTTCTTGCTTAGCAGGCCCACTTAATTGGGTTGCTTTTAGATTATTTTACTGTGCTGGACCTTTGTAATATTTTTGAATTCTGTAAATTAAATGTTCAAGACTGGTTTCCCCGTATGAGGGAAGTCTTCTTAATTTTTTGATGACAAATTTTCCATGAGTCTGGCGAGGCAATGTTTTTGAATTCGGTGTAATTTTATTCCTAATGTTAATAGATTAACTTTACTTAGAATTCTCACATGATTAGCGTATTTCTTGATCTGTTTAAGGATTTTGGGTACTTTAATTTGTATTTGGAACAATGGACGTCGGTACTCTATCTGTTGCTTTACTATTCTACATACTGCTATTTTACTTTCTTATAGATGCCTCGGGCATATTTGGATGCTTTCTCAGATTGTCGATAATCTCCATGTGGACCGTTACTGGGTTTTATATCAAGTCGCTGTATGTGACATGGGGTATTTTTCTATCATTGTCTGGGGTGGGACTTCCACTTTTCTGGATGGATATGATATTTGGGTTCCAATCTTAAGATGTGAAAATGTAATGACTTCATGGACTGTTTTACTTCATACAATATATTGAAAACATCGTTTTTTCTCTTGTGAAAAAAAAAATGATTAATGTTTATCACTCTGCCTTCAAAACTAGCGATGATGGTCTATGTTGCTGGTTTATTGATATGGTCTGATGGTCTTTTTATATTTTGGACATATCACACTCCTCACATGATTAGCGTTTTTCTCTGTTCAAGGATTTTGGGTACTTAATTTGTATTTGGAACAATGGACATCGGTACTCTATCTGTTGCTTTACTATTCTACATACTGCTATTTCACTTTCTTATAGATGCCTCGGGCATATTTGGATGCTTTCTCAGATTGTCGATAATCTCCATGTGGACCGTTACCGGGTTTTATATCAAGTCCCTGTCTGTGACATGGGGTATTTTTCTCTCACTGTCTGGGGTGGGACTTCCACTTTTCTGGATGGATATTTGGGTTCCAATCTTCAGATGTGAAAATGTAATGACTTCATGGACTGTTTTACTTCATATAATATATTCAAAACAACGTTTTTTTTCTTGTGAAAAAAAAATGATTAATGTTTATCACTCTGCCTTCAAAACTAGCGATGTTGGTCTATGTTGCTGGTTTATTGATATGGTCTGATGGTCTTTTTATATTTTTGACATATCACACTCCTCACATGATTAGAGTTTTTCTCTGTTGCAGGATTTTGGGTACTTTAATTTGTATTTGGAACAATGGACGTCGATACTCTATCTGTTGCTTTACTATTCTACATACTGCTATTTCACTTTCTTATAGATGCCTTGGGCATATTTGGATGCTTTCTCAGATTGTCGATAATCTCAATGTGGACTGTTACTGGGTTTTATATCAAGTCCCTGTATGTGACATGGGGTATTTTTCTATCACTGTCTGGGGTGGGAATTCCACTTTTCTGGATGGATATTTGGGTTCCAATCTTCAGATGTGAAAATGTAATAACTTCATGGATTGTTTTACTTCATATAATATATTCAAAACAACCTTTTTTCTCTTGTGAAAAAAAAATGATTAATGTTTATCACTCTGCCTTCAAAACTAGCGATGCTGGTCTATGTTGTTGGTTTATTGATATGGTCTGATGGTCTTTTTATATTTTGGACATATCACACTCCTCACATGATTAGTGTTTTTCTTTGTTCAAGGATTTTGGGTACTTTAATTTGTATTTGGAACAATGGACGTCGGTACTCTATCTGTTGCTTTACTATTCTACATACTGCTATTTCACTTTCTTATATATGCCTCGGGCATATTTGGATGCTTTCTCAGATTTGTCGATAATCTCCATGTGGACCGTTACTGGGTTTTATATCAAGTCCCTGTATGTGACATGGGGTATTTTTCTATCACTGTCTGGGGTGGGACTTCCACTTTTCCGGATGGATATTTGGGTTCCAATCTTCAGATGTGAAAATGTAATGACTTCATGGACTGTTTTACTTCATATAATATATTCAAAACAACGTTTTTTCTCTTGTGAAAAAAATGATTAATGTTTATCACTCTGCCTTCAAAACTAGCGATGCTGGTCTATGTTGCTGGTTTATTGATATGGTCTGATGGTCTTTTTATATTTTGGAAATATCACACTCCTCACATGATTAGCGTTTTTCTCTGTTCAAGGATTTTGGGTACTTTAATTTGTATTTGGAACAATGGACGTCGGTACGTACTCTATCTGTTGCTTTACTATTCTGCATACTGCTATTTCACTTTCTTATAGATGCCTCGGGCATATTTGGATACTTTCTCAGATTTTCGATAATCTCCATGTGGACCGTTACTGGGTTTTATATCAAGTCGCTGTATGTGACATGGGGTATTTTTCTATCATTGTCTGGGGTGGGACTTCCACTTTTCTGGATGGATATTTGGGTTCCAATCTTTAGATGTGAAAATGTAATGACTTCATGGACTGTTTTACTTCATATAATATAATGAACAACGTTTCTTTTAAAGTTTCATTTTTTTTTTTTAATTAAACCCGCCAAGCGGTATACCGACACAGGTGCAGCGCTTCAATTGCTACAACCCGTGAAATGCTCAAGAGCGACAAGATAAAAACGTTTGGACGAGTTTAATGCTCAAAACGCTGCACTTTCACATTTCGCTTTCCACCATGCATACTACAAACGTCAAGAGTGACGCTCAAAACGCTTAATTCACATTTCATCGGAATTGCATAAACCTACAAACGCTTCAAGAGTGGACGCTAAAAACGCCGGATCACATTGCATCAAATTGCAACCATTTACAAACGCCAAGAGTATTTAATGCTCAAAACGCTTCGACCACATTTCGCTTTTAAGCGAAGCGCTTAAAAACGTCGGAAGCGTGATGGTGCGTGAGATGTCAGAAGAGCGACGCTTGTTCGGAAGCAATGGAAGAAGTGTCGATAGTGCGACACTTTTTAAGTGCGTCGGAACTGCGATGGCACGACAAACCACGTTTTGTCCTCCCTCGAACTGTCGCTCTTGCGATGACTATGTGTCGGAATAGAGACGAATTGGCCGTCGGAATTTCCACCAAATTTTCTAGTGACCATTTAAAAACTAGGGTTCTCAGTCCTTAGCATTCCTTCACCTGGGCCTAGGGGCACACTAGAATAATTTCACACTAAACCATGCAAACTTAAAAGTAACTTAACAGATCCATAAAGTAATAATAATCATAATTCATAATTTCCTATTGTACGATATGATGAAAATTATTCAAACATGAAGCAATGAAGACATGCAATGTCTGAATTTCAAGATTGATGAACCAATACAAGAAGTTAGAAACTACAACTTTGATTCAATACTCGTGTCCTAACTCTAGGAAGGAATCTAGTTTGTAGTACAGAACATGCATCGTGTATTATCAATTCTTAATTAACAACAACTAAAGGTCATATACCTCATCAATTCCTTCCCATTTTGTGTTTTTATGTTATATTCCATATAAAAGTGTCAAATTTCTCTCAAAGTAAGCAACCACTGAATAAAATAAAAAATAGTTGAGATATGATTGAGAAATGGTCATTTATTTCTTGAAAGGATCTTCACAATTTCTTTGGTTGTTTTTCATCTCAAGAAACAAGAAATGACCTAAGAAACTATCGTGATGTAATATAAGAAACAACACCGTGCAATGGCCATTTTCAAAGCCAAATGATGTCCATTGAGGACATGGCCTTTATTTGGTTCCTGTTTCATAGGAGTTTCGGGTAGAAATGGAACTTTTTTGTACCATTTCTAGTAGTAAAAAGGGAAAACCTTCTTTTTCCATGGGAAATAATTTACCTTTCCTTTTTCAAGATAATCTAAATCACAAAAAATATGAACTATATTGCACACATTCTTGGATAATGTGAAAGTGGAAAAGGAATACCCTACACAAGTGATGCACACATGTACATTTGAACACTAATATATTTTTGTAGTTGAAATGCAATGCTTGTTTTCATTTAAATGTAGGGTTTTTAAAGCAGGGAGAAATAATGGCTTCCGAATTAATAAGCGTTTCTTTGGGAAAATTTTAAATATTGTATTGGGTGATGAAGATAATAGAGGGTATTGAATCTTGATTCTTGACATCGAGAGAGAACCCTACAGCCTAACACAATCCAATGGAATTGACCAAAAAAACCCAAATAGAGTCAACCCTACTATAGGAGGAAGGGCCTGCAGTAAGAACTTACCATTTTGCAAGAGTTGAGGGTGAATTTTGTTCTGCAAGAGCTGAGGGCGAATACAGGGCGAATGCTGTTCTGCAAGAGCTGAGGGCGAATGCTGTTCTGCAAGAGCTGAGAGCAAATGCTGAGGGAAAATGCTGTTCTGCAAGAGCTCAGGGCAAATGCTGAGGGCAAATGCTGTTCTGCTAGAGCTCAGGGCGAATGCTGAGGGCGAATGCGCGCGTGATATCAGACGTTAATGTAACACACATGTACATTTGAACACTAATAGATTTTTGTAATTGAAATGCAATTCTTGTTTTCATTTAAATGTAGGGTTTTTAAAGTAGGGAGAAATAATGGTTGCCAAATTAATAAGCGTTTCTTTGGGAAAAATTTAAATCTTGTATTGGGTGATGAAGATAATAGAGGGTATTGAATCTTGATTCTTGACATCTAGAGAGAACCCTACAGCCTAACAAAATCCAATGGAATTGACCAAAAAACCCAAATAGAGTCAACCCTACTATAGGAGGAAGGGCCTGCAGTAAGAACTTACCATTTTGCAAGAGATGAGGGCAAATGTTGTTCTGTAAGAGCTGAGGGTGAATGTTGAGGGAAAATGCTGAGGGAAAATGCTGTTCTGCAAGAGCTGAGGGCGAATGCTATTCTGCAAGAGTGGAGGGCGAATGCGCACATGATATCAGATGTTAATGTAGCTATTGCGATGGATACGAAACAATAAAATCATTTTTATGTAGCACGCATATAAGTTTCATATTTTTATGTAGCGCACATATAAGTGTCGTTATACTGACGGCGGACAAAGCGTCGCTATTGCGACGGGTGCCTCCAAACGTCGCAATTGCGACACTTAGACATTGTGTCACACTTGCGACGTTTGGAGGCCGTCGCAATAGCGACGCTTTGGGCCATAGTGTCGCAATTGCGACGTCCTCCTCCAAACGTCGCAATTGCGACACTTTTTCTAAGTGTCGGTATTGCGACACTTTTCTATAAACGTTGGTATAGCGACGGTTTCGGGCGGGATGGAAAAAATTTGGGGAAATTTCCGACATTTGGTCAAAAGCGTCGGAACCAAGTGTCGGAATTTCCGCCAAATGTAGTAGTGACATATGGACTTATGGGATCTACACTGGACATTTGCACAAAAAGGATTTTAACGCATCATATTACATTCCCACAATTTCCAAAACAATGAAAGACATTTATAAGATCATCTTCATAGATCACAAAATGATTTATTCTTTCATTGGTCCTCTACTACAGGGAAAATTTAGGGGCGAATTTTAGCCCAAAGGCGAATTTTAAGGGGTTTTAAATTTTTATAGGGCGAAATTTTTTATATAAAACCCATTTTCTGTAGTTTTATAAAGTTAGCCCTATAATTATTTTAAAAATAATTAATTATTGAATATTAGCCCACCAAAATAAATGCCCATAAAACTAAAAAAATGGAATTTGCTCCCAATTTTCTTTGCTTGGAGTAGGGTTCAATGGCATTCGCTCCAATTTTTTTTGTTTGGAGCAGATTTCAATGGCATTTGCCTGGAATTACTGAGTCGGAGGGAGGTGTTGGAGTGATTTGCCCCATTTTTTCACTGGTTGGGGCTTGGAAGTTTGAGGTGCAACAAAAATTTCGCCAGATTTACTGGGTTGGAGAGGTGGTTGGGGCTTGAAAGGGGCTTGGAAGTTATGTGCAACAGTGCTCTGAAACTGGTGATGCCTTTCTTGAAGTTCAAAAAGGATGAAACACTTGCTGTTGGCCCTGAAGCCCTAGATGTAAAACTTCCTTTTGATGAGATGCAAGTGTTGCAAGAAAATGTCGACTTAATCAAAAGGTAGATAGGACTTGAAAATTTGGAGATGTTTTTTTATAACAGATGATAGTGCTCAACGTAAAGCTGGTTCATATGTTTCAGTATTGCAACAGACTCCTCCTTCACTAGGAAATCCAGTTGCAATTTTTATGGCTGCTTTATATTTCCAGCAGAATTCTACTAGGACAGGGGCGTAGTGTCCTTTGGCATAAGCTTTTTTCTGAGGTTAGGTATAGAAGAAAAATTACTATCTACACCATGTTTTTAATTGTTGTCATTTTTTCTCTCTTTAGCTGATTGAGAATCATTGAATATATGAAATGATTTCTTGAGTTCCTAAATCAGGTGTTTGAGTCAGGTTCGATTGTTGTAATCCATGTTCGTTTTAGAATTACAAAATTTCTCTCAAATGGGGGTTGTGCCCATTATTTCTAGGGTGTTTTTCTAATGAAGCATTTATATCTTTGACCATGCATTCTTCGCTTTGCTATGATTATTGGAGATGTCACTGCAAATATGGAAATGATGTAGCCACTTATTTCTCGTTGTTTTACTGAAGTTGTTTACACCAATGGATTGGTGACTCCTGGCTGTTGATTCACCTAGTTATTGTAGCTGGATCAGCTCACGAATAAGTCTTTTCCTGCTGGTTATATTTCCCGTAAATAGCTGAGCTAGCACCAACACTTAGGAAGTTAAAAGGTGTTTATCATAGTTGCTGATTGATTTTAAGATCGGCATGCTGGAACTCTGCTCTGACAATCTTGATTTCCTAGACATTTTTGGCACCCTTTAAGTCACTTGAACATGAATTTTCCTTCGTAAGATCTTCTAAATGAACCCATTTGTCAACCATTTGTCTTGGAGGTAGCAATACAATCACCAATACTCTATGCTGGCAATATGGCATTATGATCATTTACATGATGCACCAAAATGTTTGATATTGTTGAGGATGGAGCGTCATATAGAGAACCTTTTCTCTTCTCTTTCTTTAAATTCCCGTAGTGTACCCTGATGTATGGATCATTGGTTCCTCACCTGTATGCTGCAATCAGGTCCATTGATTCTATTAAGTAAACACATAATCCAGTCATTTCTTGTTTCTGCAGGGGAATCCTCTGTCGAATTTAATATTGTCTGCTTCAGCTGCTAGAGATTGAAGATTGCATCTATCACAAAAAACAAAATAAACAATATCCAAAAAAAAAAAACACATCCTACTCTTTCAACTTAGCACATGACATGTATTTTTCCTTTATTTCTTAATTGTTCATATTAATTATTTGTTTATGAGGAAACATTTTTGTTATCTCACTACCATTAGCCTTTCTATTATTACTTTTACAAAAATTTTCAATTGGGAAAAAAGAAAGTGCCTTTTCTTTCTTCAAACCAACAATTATTTTGCTCCATAGCCTACTTTCCATTTCATATGCATGCTTAACTTGCCTTTGCTCCTAATTCACTTACACCTCTAATTTTGACAAAAAAATTATTGTTTGATTAGCTATGCAAACCACCCCAGAGAATAATGTGTAGAAGGAACAATGATGACACCACTACATGCTTGACAAGGATAGAATAAATGCATGCCATCGTATTCTCTACAATAGTCATTAGTCCAACCTTACCTCTCAATCTAACCAAAACC
The DNA here is from genome assembly GCA_034641835.2 of Pinus albicaulis. Lineage (NCBI taxonomy): Eukaryota > Viridiplantae > Streptophyta > Pinopsida > Pinales > Pinaceae > Pinus > Pinus albicaulis. The sequence goes on along the minus strand of CM076575.1, from coordinate 263,564,238 downwards.
AAACTACCATTCCTTCCCATATTAGTCTCCCTCCCCTCTCATCCGCCCCACCTCTTATGTTTTCCCTTCCATTTTCACTCGCCAACTAATCATTTCCAAACTCTAACCTTTCTTCACCTCCCACCTTCCATGTAAAATCATACCCCCATGTGGCTTCCTCTTCAACTTCCCAACAATTCCACAACAACCATATCCATCATGCACATCGTTTATTTCATGAAAGGATTGATACACTTAACCACGTGCAATTATGCTCCACTTGTCATGAAGCTTACCCAGACATAAAACCGAAAAAAGATTCTGGTATCATTATCTGTTCCTGTTGTGACTCTAAGCGACCTCTCCATCATTTCTCCTCCTCAAACAACATGTACCCAGGAAAAAAACCCTATGTCCTCTCCTGACCAAATCAATTTGAAGAGATGCTCATTGACCCTATCAACCCCATTCTTTTGCCAAAATTTTCCGCATTATTATAGAGAATATAATATTCATTGACATTGAGATGCAGGGAAAGAATTATACATTGAGGCAAAATTTGCAACCTGTTTTTCTTCGGAAGCTTATGATTCTTGAAGAAGAGGGTGAATAGCTTCTAAGATTATTGCAGAGGTGCTACAGGAGGTTGGATAGGGTCTAGGTCTAGAGAAGTTGCAAAAGATTGAACAAGGTTTGGAGAAGTTTAACTATGAAGTCATGAAAAGAAGAATGGGTAACACACAACCAAAGTTATAACACACCTCATAGAGAAAACACCTAAATTATAATTCACTTCTTGAATGGAAAAGGTGTGTTACTGTCTGTTAGGGAAGAAAAACAAAAATCTCAGGGCAGAACGTTAGAATTGTTCAAGGTATTCATGTGTGAAAGGTTGTGCAATGTCTATTTGATCCTGTCAAATATTACTATCAATAAATCCCTGGGTTTGTTCAAGGTACTCTTAAGGAAAATAGATATAAATAACCAAGTATCCTAATTAGTGAGGTGTGCAAGAGTTGTGGATTGATTTGGATTATGATTTTTCTTCTTTTGGTCTTTCTGCTCTTCGTTCTAGCACAAGTCTAAAGAAGGAAATGATGTACAAGATAAACTCTTTTTACCAATCAAGTGATCATGGAGGGTTGAAGGAATGCGTGATAATTTTTATTATATACTCAGAACAATGTTCATTATTTTCAACCTAAAGAGCACTTTATTATGCGCACCACCCAGTTATTTTCACTGGTTTTTTGATTGAATTGTTGATAGGATTGGTTGCAATGAATTCATACAAGATTGATGGAAAATATTAGTGTGTATGCAGAGATCAATGTGTTAGTGATTGAGTCTATTTATGAGTTTACTAGTGTCATTCTTGCAGGAGTTGATTAATTTTCATGTCTTGGATTGAAGTGACAAAGTTTTTTCTTTCTAATGTTGTTATATGCAAAGATTAAGGTCTTAGGCAGAGGTTCTTGTAGAATTTTTTTTTAATAATATCACTCGCTTGATTATGCCTAAATCTAAATGTGCACACTAGTAATTCTAATTGATTCATTATATGTTAGATTTTTTGGAGATACATTTGTTTGACAAAGATTGTGTATTGATATGCTTGCTACATAGATTGTGATGATAAATGTAGAGATTAGTACATAATGTCGAACTCTGCTCTGACAATCTTGATTTCCTAGACATTTCTGGCACCCTTTAAGTCACTTGAACATGAATTTTCCTTCGTAAGATATTCTAAATGAACCCATTTGTCAACCATTTCTCTTAGAGGTAGCAATACAATAACCAATACTCTATGTTGGCAATATGGCATTATGATCGTTTACATGATGCGCCAAAATGTTTGATATTGTTGAGGATGGAGCGTCTTATAGACAACCTTTGCTCTTCTCTTTCTTTAAATTCTCGTAGTGTACCCTGATGTATGGATCATTGGTTCCTCACCTGTATGCTGCAATCAGGTCCATTGATTCTATCAAGTACACACATAATCCAGTCATTTCCTATTTCTGCAGGGAAATCCTTTGTCGAATTTAATATTGTCTGCTTCAGCTGCTAGAGATTGAAGATTGCATCTATCACAAAAACCAAAAAAAACAATATCCAAAAAAAAAAAAAAACACATCCTACTCTTTCAACTTAGCACATGACATGTATTCGTCCTTTATTTCTTAATTGTTCATATTAATTATTTGTTTACGAAGAAACATTTTTGTTATCTCCCTACCATTAGCCTTTCTGTTATTACTTTTACATAAATTTTCAATTGGGAAAAAAGAAAGTGTCTTTTCTTGCTTCAAACCAACAATTATTTTGCTCCATAGCCTACTTTCCATTTCATATGCATGCTTAACTCGCCTTTGCTCCTAATTCACTTACACCTCTAATTTTGACAAAAAAATTATTGTTTGAGTAGCTATGCAAACCACCCCAGAGAATAATGTGTAGAAGGAACAATGATGACGCCACTACATGCTTGACAAGGATAGAATAAATGCATGCCATCATATTCTCTACAACAGTCATTAGTCCAACATTACCTCTCAATCCAACCCAAACCAAACTACCATTCCTTCACATATTAGTCTCCCTCCCCTATCATCCACCCCACCTCTTATGTTTTCCCTTCCATTTTCACTTGCCGACCAATCATTTCCAAAATCTAACCTTTCTTCACCTCCCACCTTCCATGTACAATCATCCCCCCATGTGGCTTCCTCTTCAACTTCCCAACAATTCCACAACAACCATATCCATCATGCACATTGTTTCTTTTATGAAAGGATTGATGCACTTAACCACATGCAATTATGCGCCACTTGTCATGAAGCTTACCCATACATAAAACCGAAAAAAAAATTTGGTATCATTCTCTGTTCTTGTTGTGCCTCTAAATGACCTCTCCATCATTTCTCCTCCTCAAACAACATGTACCCAGGAAAAAAACCCTATGTCCTATCCTGCCCAAATCAATTTGAAGAGATGCTCATTGACCCTGTCAACCCCATTCTTTTGGCAAAATTTTCCGCATTATTATAGAGAATATAATATTCATTGACATTGAGATGCAGGGAAAGAATTATACATTGAGGCAAAATTTGCAACCTATTTTGCTTCAGAAGCTTATGATTCTTGAAGAAGAGGGTGAATAGCTTCTAATATTATTGCAGAGGTGCTACAGAACGTTGGATAGGGTCTAGGTCTAAAGAAGTTGCAAAAGATTGAACAAGGTTTGGAGAATTTTAACTGTGAATTTATGAAAATAAGAATGGGTAACACACAACCCAAGTTATAACACACCTCATAGAGCAAACACCTAAATTATAATTCACTTCTTGAATGGGCAAGGTGCGTTACTATCTGTTAGGGAAGAAAAACAAAAATCTCAGGGAAGAACCTTAGAATTGTTTAAGGTCTTCATGTGTGAAAGGTTGTGCAATGTCTATTTGATCTTGTCAAATATTACTATCAATAAATCCCTGGGTTTGTTCAAGGTACTCTTAAGGAAAATATATATAAATAACCAAGTATCCTAATTAGTCAGGTGTGCAAGAGTTGTGGATTGATTTGGATTATGATTTTTCTTCTTTTGGTCTTTCTGCTCTTCATTCTAGCACAAGTCTAAAGAAGGATATGATGTAAAAGATAAACTCTTTTTACCAATCAAGTGAGCATGGAGGGTTGAAGGAATGTGTGATAATTTTTATTATATACTCAGAACAATGTTCATTATTTTCCACCTACAGAACACTTCATTATGCACACCACCCAGTTATTTTCACTGGTTTTTTTATTGAATTGTTGATAGGCTTGGTTGCAATGAATTCATACAAGATTGATGGAAAATAATAGTGTGTATGCAGAGATCAATGTGTTAGTGATTGAGTCTATTTATGAGTTTACTAGTGTCATTCTTGCAGGAGTTGATTAATTTTCATGTATTGGATTGAAGTGACAAATTTTTGTCTTTCTAATGTTGTTATATGCAAATATTAAGGTCTAAGGCAGAGGTTCTTGTAGAAAATATTTTTAATAAGATCACTCACTTGATTATGCCTAAATATAAATGTGCACACTAGTAATTCTAATTGATTCATTATATGTTAGATTTGTTGGAGATACATTTATTTGACAAAGATTGTGTATTGATATGCTTGCTACATAGATTGTGATGCTAAATGTAGAGATTAGTACAGAAGTCAAAATTCCAGTGCTTGCAAAGAAGGTGAATTGTCTTTTCCAAACCCAAGAATTAATGCTTTGTGTCAACATTCCATACGGAAAGAAAATCTATCAGAATGCCCTCAGAATAACTCCAAGCCAATGGAAAGTCTTGAAGCAACTTATTTTGCATGTAATAGAGCTGAAGATCTGAGGAGATTGAATAACATTGTGCCTAAACTGGTAGAAAAGAGATTCCCAACAAGCTGTGTTTGTTTTGAACAATCATTGAGAAGTCAATTTTATTCTCAACCGAGGTGGACTTCTACTTCACCATTCTATGCTATTGGAAACATAGTAAATTCTCCTGTCAGTCATCTATCCAACAATGTTGTGAATGAAGGAGATAAAGTGGCATGCAAATGTTCCTCTAACTATACGACATCTGAATTTGGACAGATTGAACAGTCAAGATCAGATTGCAACCTCCATGGTACTTACTTCCATAATGCTCCCAAACATATAAGAGATCCAACAAGGGTCCACCAAAGCCAAGTCTACAGTCAAAGCAAGAGCACAATTTTAGAACTACATGCTTTCCCAAAACGAGTGAATAGTGGTTGCATACATACTTCTAGAATTGGGGAGGCTTCCAATAATCCTGGATCCCTTATAATCCAATCAGATGCACTCCAAATTTTAGAAAATCAATCAAAATGTAAGTCAAGCCTGCCTCAGTGGTTATTAAATGCACAAAAGAAAAATGAAGAAAAAGAAGGGACAAGCTATAACAAGAAACAACATAATCCACCTGTTCCTTCTTCAAGAAAAATGGAATTCAGAGTATCTCTTCCATACTCTGAATTAAATTAATCCACATAATCGTTATACAATAATTCAGAGTATCTCTTCTATCCTTCGAAGTCATATGGAAGAAACTCGTGAGAAACCTCTAGCCAAAGAAACTAGAATAGTGAGAACTGGTCTAAGATATCTCATTGTCAAGGTGTTGCACCTTGTTCCCAAGATTTGGGGAGGTGTCTTTGATGTTGGTGCAGTATAAGCTATCCTATGATCCAAGGCAACATGTCCACAAGGGTTCATTTGGTCAAGTGTAGATGGCCTCCCAAGGTATCACAACTCTGATGGTTGACATATGCCTATAAACTGGTACCCCTAGCTATTGGAGACATGAAAAATAAGCTATAATTGACACAATAGGGTCCAATCTACATTGAGGTGGGAAAAATGAACAATATCCAAGTCCGAAGGCCTCCCTCGTGTAAAGTGCCAAACATCTCTAGTCCTAAAAGGTAGAAGAAAGTGGATAGGGAGTTCAAGGACTCCCAAAAGATAATAATATTTTCCTTTGATCTCATTGCAGAGGAACCCTTGAAGATGAAGTGCTCCTCTATCTTAGTGTCATGAGGATCAGGTTGGAAAATCCTCTTCCTAGAATATGGTAGCCAGTTTCAATGCAAAGACAATGAGAACCAACCTAAAACTACCTGAAGGGGATACAAAGATTATGCATCCGATGCTGACGTACATGTAAAGGAGTCAAACGATAAAGTTACCTCTCAACTAAAAAAGTGCTTTACATAGAAGGCCATCTTGGAGTTTGCATATTTGATGCCAGCAAGGCATCCACATTTCTTCCCACAAATTTTATCTTTCCTTGGGATTGATGCAACATAATTATACAAGATTGTACACAAATAGTTGTAGCTTTGTAATTCTATTGCTAATAATGCTTTCGTTTGTGATATATCTTATATACTTTAAGGGGATTAGTTTCCTTCCATATATCTGACATCTTGCTGCATCTGCTCCAACAAACCATATTTTTCTCAATAACCACATTCAATGTACTGTTCTATCTATATTTTCCTTGCCGAGGCATTCAGTAAACTTATAATAAGGATTCCAAGCTCTAATCAATCTCCTGAATTTGTCTATAAGCTGTTGAAAGGCCTCTAGTGTTCCATTCTAAAATTCTATTAATCCATAGCATTGAAAATGTAAAATGGAATAGCTAGCTCTGGGGGGCCATGATTATCCCTGATTACTGTGCCATGGTTTGCTTCTTGGACCATAGACGAGTTTCCTACTAGGTCCATATCCATACTCTTTACCCACTGACAATTTATGCATTGTGCAAGATTTTTTATCTTCCCTCTCTACACCTTGTATGCCCATTGTGAAAAAGATGTCTTCTACAACCCTATCTGAATCTGTGGTTTTGTCTAGTTGTAGGTCACAATGATTCAACTGATTACCCATGTTTCTTGTCTTATAAGACAATTTGATTATAATAAATCTCTTAATGGCCTCAAAATTCAACTAGTAGATTCTCTTTTCACAGGGATTACATTCCACCCCATTTCATTGATCAACTTGGAGGGACTTATTGAAAGCCTAAATGACTAATGTTATCATCTCGTGTTTGAGCCCCTTGACATTTATCTTCACTCCATGTTCATGGATCAAAATTTTGCTACTACACCAAGTGATATACAGATCTTTGCTTCAAAGAAAGTAGGCAAATGACTTATCATTTTAACGAGCCTTGTTTATATTTAAATCTTCAGATTACTCAATCTATTGACAACTTTACATCTATGATTCAGAATCTTTGTAACTTATAAAGTGCTCAAATAATGATATACATCTAGTACGTAATTAAACTGCAAGTGGGAGAACTGTATTTACTGTGTGAAAATATATGTGCTAGAGAAGATAATCCGGTTTAACAAAAAGAACAACTTCTACATTCAAAAAGGCTCAACCACAACGACGCAGGTACACTTCAACAAAGCTGAGGGGCGGCATTTATTTCCAGAAGTACGCTTCCCACCTCTATTTTGAATTCAACATTTTGAATATGTTTTTTTCCAGAGGAAAATGCAATAATTTAGTGCACAGGCATCATCCCTACACATTTACCTTTTTTGAGTAATTTTTGTATAAAAAGTATCTGCATGACAGGATTCCCACTTTTCCTTTAAACCTTCAAAAATTGATTCCTTCCTTGATTTGAAAACACGGTGAACGTCCATACTGCCACCTTGAAATTAGCATCAACAATGCCGCCTGTGAACTTCTAACACTTCCTTGCAAAATATATTTTTTCTATGTTACACTAAAGAAAACAGCCTGAAGGCCACTATTCTGAAGTACAAGATTTGATGTAGAAGTACAACTTCGTGTGCCACTTTCATTTTCAATATTTACTCCACAAAGCAGTTGGAAAGTATTAGGAACTCTGCAACATTCTCAATTTAGGTCATTTGTAGATCAAATAAAAAACCCAATATACAGATGAAGAATCACTTTTCTCATTCACATCACGGAATAAGTGGGGGGGTCCATCTAGCTAATTCTCTAGAAAATATGTATCGGAAGCTGAAATTGTAAGGCAGCCATTCAATGCTTTTATGAGGCTTGTTTTGTGAAAATTTTCTTAAAGCATTTCTTTGTGCTTCAGGTAGAGGCTGGCATGCCACATCCACAAGCTTGGATAAACTCAGAGATGATTCACGAGAAAAGTCTTCCAAAACTCTTGGAAGCAGAATTTTGTTTTCCTTCCTAATACCGATGCTTGCTTGAAGGTACTCTTCTTTTGCAACTTAAAGCTCTTGGTAGACATTCTTTGCTTTGTAAACACGTACCTGCAGGAGCCACCGATATCAAATAAATGATTACAAACACAAAATCCTTGCAAAACAAAAATACTAGCACACTAATATCCTCATGACTGTAAAAAAGGAAAAACTTTAAAATAGCAAGACTCTAAAGTGATTTGTAAAGTACATAGCAACCTAAAGCCTCTTAACAATTTATATATTCCATATTTCATGGCCTTCTGAAGACTCAGAGCTCCATGACATCAGCAGCAATGGGGCTATAATAACTCATGACAATAAAACATTTTAAGCTTTTCATTCACAGTTTCTCACCATTTCTTCACAGACTAAAAAAGTTGAAATAATGTATGCAGCGACAGCATTGGCATGATAATCTTGTCAAAGAGATAAAAAATTATGGACACAGTAAAGTTCACAAAAAGTTCCTCAAATGTCAGATCAACCACATCTATTCTGGAATTGAATAAGAATCAACTATTCTGAAAAGTATAGTTCAAACTTCAAATAAGCGGTGGGCCTACATGAATATTTAAACACATAATGCAATAAAAACCAATATCTCAAGAAGACAACTCCAACTTCTAGTTTCCATTACCTTGACAAAGCCTTTGTAGTTCAAACAAATGGTCATCATGTCCTACTCAAGCCATACATTATGCAAGAAAATAAATTTCACAAGGAGATGATACCAATTTCAAGTTTCAACAACCCTTACAAAGTCCGTGCAGGGTTCCAACACAACCAATTCCAAAATCTGATATCACTGCAATATAGCAGGTCAAGAAGATAGGTTTGATTTGACTGGCAACACATCTATAAGATTTGAGCATGTTAACATACTTATTTTTTTCAGTAGGCAACAAAACTTGTCAGTGTGAAACCTTGCTGAAGCTATTGCAAGTATCTGAAACAGTTGGTGCCTCAAGTAAAACCTGCTAGAGATTCCCTCTCAAGTATTCTTGTGTTACAACAGAATCTCAGCAATATCTTAATAAATCCAAATATTTCCAAGGGGGAACCAGGCTTCTACTCTACTAGATGGCTCTTGGTTTTCAGGTACTTCCCTTATGCCTTCAAGCTTTTGGTATTCAGGTACTTCCCTTGTGCCTTCGAATCCAGGCAAGTTGCAGTCAATCAACCAGAAGCAGTTTAACCTCATACTCCAGGAGGAAGCATTTTAGCATGATTACCAAGAAAACTGTATAGTTTTCACTGAAATTTTACATTTTCTTCTCTTATCTAACTGTTAGCTAAGGGTTTGGCTTTCTTCAGAGCAACAATCTGCAAAATTCCTAGAAACAAGCTATGAAATTTCAACACAAATGTGCACTTATATTTCTGGGATCAAGGAAATAAAGACTCAGCTTCTTATTACTTGAGACTACAAAAAGACTAGAGCCAATTTTCTTCCATGATAAACATGTTTATTAATTCTAGAACTGAAGATTGGGATTGATCATTTTAGAGCCCAATTTACTCAAAATCAAACTAAAAATCCTAGCATAACAATATTTAAAATGGTTTGCAAAACACAATTTTGCAATCAATTCATTCAGCTCTTTCAAAAAAGACAACTCAAGAAGAGTCAATTTTAATAAAGTAAAAGGAATGTGTTTTTGGTTCCCCACGTCTTTGTCTCAGCTGTTCTAGACATCCCATCCCACAAGTAAATATATAAAACAAAGAAAAAGGGAAAATGAAAAATCAGTTATTGCACTATTAGCTAAAGAGTTTACAAAATATACAAAAAATCCTAGGGTATAGTGAAATTGTGTATCAAAATACAAATATGGCATATGAATAATAAAATCAATTCTAAGAATGACCATTTATTGGGTTTCCTGATTGTACCGCTGGATCAGAGGAACTCTTGGAGAAAAGTGCAAAACACACAAGAAGTATGATGAATGCACACCTAGTGCTGTATTACTTGGTTCTGTTACTCTGGGAGCACTATTGAATATGAATACATGGCTTATTATTGTGAAGCCTATTGGTTGTTGAAGCTCTTTGAGCACGTTATTATTAACTCAGATGCAAGAATTGTATAGAATTGACCTTGAATGAGAGACAATCACACTAGTATTATCTCTTGACAAGAATAGGGTGATAGTCTCACCTTAATCAACAGTAAACCTTGCTTGGAATTAATATCTTTTCAAAGATGGGTTCTTGGTCTAAGTAAATTTGGAATCTATGCATCAGAAAATAATGCATATGTCAATCAATCCTTTGATACATGTGCAGCCAAAATCCTGGTATGTAAGTGACATTTAGACAACATGTCTGTGACAATTTGAAAATAAATGTATGCAATAGATATGATTGGACAAAAGTGGAATAGTGGTATGATGAAGGAAGAATGCCAGTAAGAGAATTGGCAGAAGTGGATGTTGAAAAATGATAGTATTAGCAGAAACAATGGATTGAAAAAAGCCACTGGCAGCAATGATATGATTTAGAATGCAATCCTGTGACATATGGCAGAAAATGGAACAACAACACATATACCTTATCAGTTATATATGGCATTAATTCTAATGGCTTCTCAGCATATTCAATTTTTTTTAATGAGATATTGAACTTAGGTGTTGGTCAAAAATCCTATTTCTCTGATCTCAAATACTATGCTGTCAATTGGGTCTATTGTGGAGGAGGTCAAGGAAGATGAGATTGTTCATCATCAACAGCAAGATGTGGAAATGTCGGTTCTAGATCAGATACCTATGGGTATTTTGGAAAGGGTTGAAGTTAGTGGTTATGATAGATTGTTATCATTGATCAATGATAAGGGGTTTTATAGGTCTTATCTAGTGGCTTTATAATGGACCAAGATCATCCTAGGAAATGGCCATTATGTGAGACCATTAACATTCACAGAGCTTAAGGAGGCAAGAATATTTCATCCCTAATAATAGGAATTTTTTTTTCTAATACTGATAGAATGCATTCCGAGGAAATATTGTTTCTAGAAGAATCTAGAAAAACTGAGTATGGCTTCATTTTTACCTCATATTGTGAAGTAGGTCATGGAAGATGATATTGTTCATCATCAGCAGCAAGATGTGGAAATGTTGCTTGTAGATCAAATACCTAAGGGGATTTTGGAAAGGGGTGAAGTTAGTGGTTATGATAGATTGTTATCATTGAGGAGTGATAAGGGGTTTTACAGGTGTTATATATTGGCTTTATAATGGACCACAGTCATCTTAGGAAATGCCCATTATGTGAGACTATTAACATTCACAAAGCTCTGAGGAGGCAAGAATTTTTCCTGGTATTCAGTGTAAATCTTGTTTTGCAAACATTACCTACCACCTCCATATATGCTCAGCCAATATTGGCGAATTTTCATAAAATTCCTCAAATTGAAGGTGTTAATTTAACTCCCACAATGACTTTGTATACACTGTCATTTAACTCCACCAAACTGCAACTCGCTGTCATTTGAAATACAATGCCTTTTAACTCTTCTCACTTTTCTTGCATTATCCCACCTGCCATCTGCAACATGAATGCTTAATAGAAGTTCATAAAATTCAGAATCTCCAGGCTCTAAGTTGCAAAGGTGTTCCACTTTAACTCACCTACATAAAAAATTCAATGAATTCAGGATGCATCAAACAAGGAGCTACATAGCATGATCATGTTATAATGTCATCTTTCTTATTAAAGTCTTGAGTCTATCTGAAATAATATGTGTGACCAAGATGATCAACTATGCAAAAATAATATTTCTGGCACAACACTTCTAAATTTTGTTGTATCAATTTTTTCCATCTCTGTTCATCGAGTCTTGGATGAATGTGAGTACACAAAAGTAAAAGATATTAAATTGGTAAAAGAGAGAAATATTTACATCCTTATACTCGTTACAATAGATATAAATTCAACATCAAGTCTAAGAAACTTCTAAATCCATGTTGATGTTAATGTGGTATTAGCACCAACTACAGTCAATACTCTGAATTAAATTAATTCTTTGTTAGAAAGGAAAGAGGGAAGTGTTTTTAAGATTCTGAAATAAATTAAGAGCACAATAACAATGTATCTAAAAAGGTGGCATATCCTTCAAAAAAAAAATTAGTTATCTAGGTTGAAGCGCAAACACCTAGCTATAGTACTCCATAAAGGAGGTCGTTGAAGATTCCGAAATACATTAAAAGCAAAATTAAAATTAACTGAAAATTAGATATATCCTTCAAATACAAAATTAGCTATCTAGGTTGAAGCACAAACACCTAACTATATAACAACACAAAGGAGACCGTTGAAGTATGTCAAGTGGAGGGATGGAATATTGGGAGAAAAAGATCAGATTAATGAAACATATCAAAGGTTTATGTTGAGCTTAAAAGATTTAAATATATGAAGGGTATGGATAGCCTAAAATAATATTCATATCATCGACTCTTTGGAGAGTTAAATTCACATAGCAATCGGTCATATTTTTTATGGTTTCTTTAAAAGTAGCCAAATGGTGTTATAACAGGCGGATATGTTGATGAAAGATAAATAATCAACTAGAAGAGCTTGAATGTTTGTTATTTAATTGTAACCGGCCTCCAAGTTCAAAATGGGTAAGAACCATAATTTTTTCATGATATATTTATTCTTTGCGCCAACGGAAGAAAGGTGCTTCATAGTCTAGGGTGGGGGAGATCCCCATGTGTGGTTGTGTCAATAATAATAAAAAATGAAAAAAAAAGATTCGGCGTCTTATTTATTAAAAGACTTCACCATAAAATAAAAATGAAATGACATCATATTTATTTCAATTTCTATATTTAAATTTTATGAAACTATAAACTAACATAAATCCATCTTATCCTTGGATTTATTAAACGTCGGTAGGGATAAAAGGGGCAAGGTGAAAACATCAAACATTTTTTCTTGCACTAATGGATATTGTTTTAACTAAAATTAGGGGATTGTAGTTGTACCTATACAACTCGTTACAACAAAAAAATGGGAGAATTATATCAGCAATACTCATATCCGTCCATCTCCATCTCAAGATGGGCAGGACGGTGAATTTGTTTTTCACAAAATCCATGCTCTAAGTTCTAACATAGCTACTTGGAAACTAGTTTACAAACTAATTAGATAACAAGATACATAGATAGATCAAACCTAAATTTTCAATAGGCCTCAAAGGACGCATCCAAACTTGGTGAGCAAGGATTGTAATCCCAATGCTTTGTTCCATTTAGATTCTTGTTCTTGCATTTATTTCCCATATTTCCTCCCTCTCATGATTGGTATAGAGCTTAATGTTTATTTAACTACACTTTCATAAGTGATAGTTCTAATGTCTTGCTTTGTTACCCCTAGGCTAAGGTAAAATCTTCCCTCACTATCTCTAATTAGTGTTCCTCCCATGGATTATAAATTTGTTTTTTCACCATTTTTCCCTTGTATTTCTTCTCCATTTTTGCATTTTTTACTTTTTTTTTTTTTTCACTTATCTTCTTCCTATCAATATTCTAAGGACTTCTCATGGCTCATTTCCCACTCTTCGCTCATATCTTTATATAACAATACATTATAAAAATATTTATATTTCATATGAGGAATATACATATTTCAGTCCTCGAGGGATTTCTTGGAAAACAAGGTTCATAGCCATTACAAGAAATACTCATTATGAGTTCATCACTTCATCACATGTAGGATTTCTACCTACCACCTGTGCTAAACCTAATTGGCTTTATATTCCTTATATTCCATATAAGGAATATTACATTATAAAAATATTTATATTTCATATGAGGAATATACATATTTCAGTCCTCGAGGGATTGCTTGGAAAACAAGGTTCATAGCCATTACAAGAAATACTCATTATGAGTTCATCACTTCATCACATGTAGGATTTCTACCTACCACCTGTGCTAAACCTAATTGGCTTTATATTCCTTATATTCCATATAAGGAATATACTTATAAGGAATATGTTGTTTTTGGTTCTTGATGGATTGCTTAACAAGGCTTCAAGTCACTACAAGAAATAATCATTATGAAATTTGCTAGCCCTTTACAAAGCATTTATTATTTAGTGAAAGATTCACCAAGATCTTACAAGATTTTATAATTCAGTGAAAAATTCGCCATGATTTTACAAGATAATATAATTTGGTGAGAGATTCGCCAAAAAAAAATATATACATATTATATTATTGATAAAACCGCCTTCCATTTTTCCTATGTATCATGGGGATTCACCCATTTATTATACTTATAAATTTAGGGGGGTTCTTAAAATTTTCCCTGCTCTACTATCAGAACCCAAAAGCATATGTTGTATCATTGATCACGCCTCCTTGTTCAGGATGAACATAGATCAATCATTTGATCCATATCACACATAACTACAAATAAACTACAAAACATTAAGCCCCAAATATAACTTCATTATTCTGCATCAAATATCCAAGGCCACAGATAAATTCTTGCTCATATTGGCGTATTCATGATTATTCTTGAAAGGATAATGATCCATCTTATATAGTAATAGAGGAGGTTTCTAAGAGCCAACTTAGGCAAGGTGGGAGACATATTTTAAATTTAAATTTCAAATGGGCCAAATGTTCCCACCTATATTAGGACCATGATTTAAATTTAGATACATTAATAAAATTTACTTTTAACCTCAAAAAATAAATGTATCCCCTTCATAAAACATCCTTTGTATCCTCATGACTTGGGCCATATTCTAGCCAATATTACACTGCCACATAATCTATATTTTGGAGACTTTGACGACATGGAGGGGACATCAATATTTGATCAATCATATCTCTCAAACTACGAGGAGCCTTGTGACCAATGACGCACCACATGCCGTCAAAAATAGTACGACGAGGAACATCCAATGATAGCGGTCTTAGGAGAAAATCCACTGATCTTCATCCTCAAAATCATCAATAGGTGTGGGGATCCTAGGGATTCTTGACCATTGGAGCTTAAATTAATGCAAGAAGACAAATATTAAGAGCACTTAGGAACTAACTTTGGCACCAATGACAACACCATTTAACAATATCCTACTTTGTCATTGATGGAAACACGTACTCCCCCTGTGATCATTGCTCCTCGTGACTTCATGCTTCAGATAGTATTTTCCTAACTTATCTCCCACTTTGACATAAATGGAAAATATTAATCCGCCTAATGAAATATATTGTTCTAGCTTCTGGAAAAATGGTCTGCCTTCCTTTAATGAATTTTCTCCACCTAACATGCTATGCTTCATATCGGTTGGCATAACGATTCCACATGAATCCATCAAGCCTATTGAGAATGAATTTTGAGAATTCGAAGATGAAATAGTTAGATTTTGTGGACTAGTGCATGACCCAAGTTATAAACATTATCAATTAGGTAAGGATGAAAAATGAAGATATTTCAAGTCAGAACGTGGTAGAGAAGGTTCTTAGAGCCTTCCATATGAAATTTGGTAGGTGTCCACAACCATTAAAGAGTCTAAAGACATGTCATAACTATCAAGGGATGAGCTATTGGTATCCTTGTTATCCCATGAATCTCAAATAAACATGCATGAGGAATCTTTGGAAAACACATTCAAATCACATGTCTCTATCTGAAAAGGAAGAGGAGGATTAAGATCAAGAGGCAGAGGCAAGAATAATAAAAGCGATAGCCAACGAGATGATTTAGAACAAGAAAGGAGATTAGATCAAAATCCTTATAGTTTAAGGGGGAGCAACAATAGAAGTTCAAAATCAAATCAAAGGTATGACAAATAAAAAATTAAGTGAAATTAT
Source organism: Pinus albicaulis (assembly GCA_034641835.2). Classification (NCBI taxonomy): domain Eukaryota; kingdom Viridiplantae; phylum Streptophyta; class Pinopsida; order Pinales; family Pinaceae; genus Pinus; species Pinus albicaulis. Next base: position 263,548,649 of record CM076575.1, on the reverse strand, counting down.
TGTAAAAATATGGGTCAACATGCACATGAATGTAGAAAGAAGAAACTTGATATTAACATAAAAGGTGTGAAGTATTCTTCTAAGAATTGTGAAGAATCATTATTCATTACATGTAATGTTTCTCAAAAGTTTCCTTGTGACATTTGACTTATAGATAGTGGATGTAGCAATCATTTGACAATAAACAAAATCATAACTATAGATATGGATGATTCAATCAGAATTGATATTAGGTTGGGGTCAGATAATATTCTAAAAGTTATGGGAAAAGGAACAGTTAGAATCCTCACAAAAAAGGATCAGAAAAGGCACATACCAAATGCGTACTATGCACTAGGTTTGAAACATATTCTTATTAGTGTTCGCTAACTTATGCAAAAAGGGTATATTGTAGTATTTAAAGGAAATTATTGCTTCATATATGATAGACCTCCTAGTAATATGTTTATTTCTAGAGTAAATATGACAAATAATAATATGTATCCCTTTTCCATGAAGCATGATAGAAATGATTAATCATTTGCACAAAAATAAATTTGCGTGCATGATTTTGGTTATGGCACCTTAAGTTTGGCCATCTACATTTTGGTTGCCTTAGACTATTGCAACAATAGAAGATGGTTGAGGGGTTTCCTCCCATTCAAGAGCCAACTAGTCCATGTGAGAGTTCCATTCTAGCAAAGTAACATAGAGACAATTTTCTTAGGGGAGTGTCTTATAGAACAAAGGGTCTTTTAGAGTTGGTTCATACAGATCTATGTGTCTAGTGTAGAATAAGTCACCTATAGGAAATTATTACTTCCTAACCTTCATAAATTATTATAACACAAAGACTTGTGTGTATTTTCTCACAAAGAAATCTAATTTTTTTGAAAATTTTCGAGAATTCAAGGCAATGAAAAAGAAGAGAAGTAGTCATTAGATTAAAGTGTTACGGTTAGATAGAGGAGTTGAGTATGATTCAAAAAAAAATCGTGACTTTTTCAAGTATCACGAGATAAAAAGATAATTTACAACAAAGTACACACCACAACAAAACAATGTAGGGAAAAGGAAGAAAAAAACCATTATGAATATGGATGGAAGTATATTGAGCGAAAAAACATCTATCACATAAGTTTTAGGGGGAAGTAATTGCTTTCTCAGTTTATGTTTTGGATAGATATCCCACTAAAAGTTTCATTAGAGAAATTTTGACGTCTAAAATGGGCCTCCTAAGGAATATTATAAAATAATAGTGGATTGCTTCATTATAGTTTTGGAGGGAAAAAATAAAAAACTACATTTTCAGCTCATATTTTTAACTGATCTCCCTACGATTTTACTCAAATTTTGAGTGGGAGCACTCGTTGGATGCAAAATTTAATTTTTCATCCAAGGAATACCCATGTTTCATAATTTTGATGGACCCATTACATGAAAAATTTGAAATACATAAATAAACATTATTGCAATCACGATATCATTTTTTTATGTATTTCACATTTTTCGTGTAATATGGTCCATCAAAAGTATGAAACATGGGTATTCCTTGGATGAAAAATTAAATTTTGCATCCAACAAGTGCTCCTGCTCAAAATTTGAGTAGAACTGTAGGGAGATATTGAAAATACAAGTTGAAAAAATAATTTTTATATTTTTTCATTTTTTTTTATAACTTTTTACCCTTTTACTCCAAAAATGGTGAATCATTCCCCATGGTTGACATCATCATATTGAATCCTATTGGTTCTTATAAATTTTATTTTTGTTGTACAATTTTGTTTTGACACCCATTTTTTACCTCAAAATTTATCTAATGAAAGAACAAAGTTTCCCAAGAAGCATGGACATGTATAAGTCGTAGTGTGGCACACTTCAAGGTATTTGGTCATGTGGGATATGCTCATGTGCCTAATGAGTTGAGAAAAAATCGAGATGAAAAAAGTTAAAGTGTATTTTTGTTGAGCATAGTGATAAGTCCAAAACATATAACTGGTACAATCCAATAACAAAGAAGGTGCTAGTTAGCAAAGATGACCTAAATTTAAAGAAAATGAAGCATGGAATGAAAGCATTGATAAATCTATAATAGTTGGAGAAGTGATACCTCAAGTAGAAGATGATGCAGAGGAACAGGTTGTAGTTTACAAAGCCAATGTTCAATAAGAAATACTCCAATAAGAAATCCAATACATTCTATTCAAGGTGGGTCATCTTCTCCAATGAATTAGTCTACTCCTACTACTCAATCAAGTGGTGAATCTAATTCCTTAAAAAGACCAGAAGTTTGAGAGAGATCTATGAAGAGTTATATGTAAATTCAAATTTTGCATTATTTACCTTTCAACCAACATGTTTTGAAGAGGCAATGAAAGATGAAAATTGGGTTAAAGAAATGGATGCAAAGATTAATTCCATAGAGAAAAATGATAAATGTGATCCAGTTACTAAAATATAAATATTGCATAGGTGTTAAATGGGTTTATAAAACAAAGCTCAATGAGAAAGGAGAAATAGAAAATGCAAGGCTAGATTGGTAGCAAGAGGATTTACATAGTAGATTGAAGTGGATTATGGTGTAACCCATGTACCACTTATGAAGTTAGATATAGTTAGAGTTATCTTAGCCTTAACAATGAAGAATAAATGGAAGTTTATCAGATGGATGTAGAGTAAGCATTCTTAAATGGAATGTTGGAAGAAGAAGTGTATATACAACGACCACCGGGATATGAGATAAAATGTGATAAAAATAGGGTATACAAGATGAAGAAAGCTCTCTAGGGACTTAAGCAAGCTCCAAAAACATGGTATGGTCGAATTGATTCATATCTGATAAAAAATGGATTCAGTAGAAGCAACAATGAACCTACATTGGATATAAAGGTGAATGAGAAAAGACAACTTATAATTGTTTGTCTATATGTTGATGATATGATATTCACGAGGAATCTATCCGTGGACACATTTAAATTAGCTATGAAGAAAGAATTTGAAATAACTGATTTGGGATTGATGAGATATTTTCTTGGTATTGAAGTCACTCAATCAGATTAAGATATTTTTTAGTTTCAAGCAAGGTATGCCATGGATATGCGAAAGAGGTTTAGGATTATGAATTGTAAACCAGTGCCAACTCCAATTGCAACAATAACAAAGCTTAGTGAAACAAATATAGGATCCAAGTAGATCCAACTCTATTTAAGAGACTGGTTGGTAGTCTTAAGTATCTTACTGCCACTAGACCAAACATGATGTATGCATTTAGTTTGATATCCAGGTTGATGGAGTCTCCAAAAGACTCACATTGGCAAGCGATATATATATTTTTTGAAATATATTGTTGGAGCAATATGATATGACATATTATACTCCAACACTAATAGTGATTTTTTAGTTGGGTACACTTGCAGTGACTTTGCATGTAGCATGGATGATAGGAGGAGTACTTCGAGATATTTTTTTCATATTGGTTTAGGTGTGATTTCATGGGCATCCAAGAAGCATGCCATTGTGACTATCTCATCATCTGAGGCAGAATATGTAGCAACAACACTAGCTACTTGTCAAGCAATTTGGTTACAAAAAGTATTGGGTGATCTACAACAAAAACAAGAGGGGCCAATTGTAGTGTATTATGACAACAACTCAACAATAGTCTTGTCCAAGAACCATTTTTTTAATCCGAAAAACAAGCATATTGATATGAAATTTAACTTGGGTAGAGAACTTGTAAACAACGGAGAAACCCACTTGGAATCTTGTAAATCAAAAGAACATTCATTGACATACTCACAAAGCCATTGAGAAGAGATGTAGTTGAGTTTCATAGAGAAAAATTAGCTGTTGTAAGCCTAGTTGAGACTTAGACTAGCAGACATTAGTGGTCATAATTAAATGGGAGTGTTGGAGATAATTACACCTAGTTACACTTAATCAATATGTAGCTCTAGAAAGTTTACACACAATTTAAATTTAGGATGTGTCAGCCATACTAGAGTTCTAATATAAAAAGTCTCAACCATGCATGTGTGAGCTAAGATTAACATATCTAGTCTTAAAGGTTTTGAGTCTATTTAATCATGTAATTTTGTTTTGAATCTATTTAATAATATTAATTTCAAACAATTGAATTGATGAAATTTACTAAACAACAACTTTATCAAATTATGTTATGTTATAATTTCTTTCTCTATCCATTTATCACATTAATAATCATCATTAACTTTCTAAACCAACTATTACTTGCTTGGAATTGAAATTAGCATGAGATGCATGAGATTTTTCACTTGTAAAACTGTAATCTACTATGGGTGGTGGGTTAGATGCCTACATTTTTTTACTTTTTGATAAATCTCGAGTACCTGAGAAGACAGTCCCCAAAATTAAAAAGATGAAGAATCTTTTGAAAGAAATCGTGAAATATATGGGAAATGAAAAATCAGAAGAACATGGCAAAGATCCTTAAAAAATCATGAAAAAAAAAACGGAGAATGAAGCAAGCTTAAATATTCTGCTACAGAATCCACTATATCTGATAGTCATGAACAAGGCGAAGTGTATTATTAAAATATTCTGGCTTTAATTTTCTTCTTTTAAGCAGGTCAAGACTTTTTTTGGGGCAGATTCGAGACACAAGAACCAGTCCAGACTCCAAATACGACGCTTGACTTGGGAATGACTACTTTTTCATATATTTTTTTAAAGCTCTCCGATCCCAACTATCGAATGAAAGTATGGTACACAAGTCCAAATAGTTTGAATTGTATTAGAGATTCATAATTTTTCTTCGTAAATTGATGTTATAATTTAATTCATTTGTAAGCCAGTTTCATAGTTTTAGATAATTTTTTATAAATGAAAAAAAATCTACAAATCATATCTGGTTTTCAGCTATTATGTTGTACATAATCGATTATGTAAATTTTATGTATACGTGAACATTATATTTGCTTCACAATGTTATATGGACTTTTATTACAAAATAAGGATTACATATATAGGCTCCTTCATATTTATAAATATGTACATAATGATATCATCGTAACATACAAATATAATGGATGGCAATATATGTTATAGAACGGTTTCTTAGTGTTCGGGGTGAGTTCAGAAATACGGTAGCTTTGTTGACTGATAAATTACAAACTTCTCGCATAGAAATAGAATGAGGGGTTATAATGTAAAATGAAGAAAGGAAGAGTTATACAAAAATGTTGTCTTTTCAAATGTAAATTTCTTAATTCTATATAGTTTGAGTGGGTTTAATGATTAAGAGCATGTGTTTCCTCTTAAGAGGTTACAGGTTCAAAATCAGAGAGGGGTAGATTATGTATGCATGTGTAGATTTAGTAGTCAAATCGCTGCACGGAGGTGGGTCCCTTGTCCCACAAACAAGGGGGCCTCATATACCAATTTGGTGTCTGGCTTGGCCGTAAGCTTAAAATTGGATTATTATTATTATTATTTCATTTTTGTTATGGAGAAGTTAGAGAGAAATAAGAGGGCAAACATTATTCATATAAGTAATTATTGTGTTAACTGTTTTATATAAAAAATAATCCAAATTAACTACATAATGAAGTGGTTGATATATGTTGATCAACGCCATTTTCCACTTATAATGGTATGGATTGCCATATGAAGGGTGGGAAATGATGCCGATCAATGTATACAACCATTTTATTGATGGGGTTGTGCTAGTTGATGATCGGTGTTCGTGGAACACATTGAAATTGTCTGACTATGGTAAAATATTGTTGACAAGGGTTGACCATTAATGTAACAATGAAATCATGTTATATTAATGTTGAGTATTGTTACATTAATGTTTTTCAACTATGGTTGATTTTACATTGGTTTTAATGTTAATGTTGCATTAATGTCTAAAAAGGGTTAAGGAGGTTGAACATGATTGACCATTGCCAACCATTAATGTAACAATATATTTATGTTACATTAGTGTTAAGGGTTGTTACATTATTGTTTGTCAACCATGTTTGACCATGGTTAAGCTTGCTAATGACCATGTTTTAACATGGTTGACTATGGTTAAATATGGTCAAGTTATGGTTGATTATGAACATGGTAGTCCAGATTGTCCACGTTGAACATGGATGTCCATGGGTGGATCATTTTGACCATGGTTGGGCGAGTTATTCATGGTTGATTATGGTTAACTGTGGTTGGGCATGGATGAACATAGTCGATCATGGTTGATTTTTTGTGAACATGGTTGAACTTGATGGCCCTATTTGACCCACAAGGTCTCAACATAGTCAACCTATGTCAGAGTGCCTATGGTCATGGGATACTAAATAATATACTAATCTCACCAGATATTGATAATAAGCTCCCAAAATCCTTTTTTTGAATCACCTCCCGATACGACTTTTTAATAAATCTAATCTCCAGAAAGTATTTGAAAATAATGGTTATAGCACTCATCAAGGCCTCAAATCTTTTCAAAGAACTAGTAAGCAATCCAAGGTTAAAAATTCTCGAGATTGTCAAATATCCATTATCTAGCTTCCTTTCATTCAGGGGACGAATGAAAAGCTTGCTCACATTCTTAAAAAGAATTGTGTTTCTTCCACCTTCAAACCTCTTAATATCCGTAGGAACTTGCTTAGATTGGTTAAGGACCCTATAAACCATAAATCCATAAAAGGGGTTTAGTCAATCCCTTGTTCTTGTGGGATTCCCTACATTGGGGAAACAGGTCGCTTCATTAACCAAAGAATTCAAGATCATGTTGCAAAAATGAAGTATAATCGTTCTCGTTCGTCAGATTTAATTGAACATGCAGAAAAATCCAAGCATCATGTCTGCATTGAGGATTCTTGGGTTATCATTAGGATTAATCACTTCCATCATAGGAAGCTTAGAGAAGTCATTGAGATTGAGAAGCATGCCATAAATCTTAACAGAGGTGATGGCTGGAAACTCAGTAGGCATTGGATTCCCGCCCTCTCTTTTTGATGGTTTTATTTATTTATTTGTTTTACTTTATTATTTTTATTTTTATTTCTAATTTTATTCTATTCTATTTTATTTATTTACTTATTGTTTCTTTTTATTTATTTATTATAATTATTCACTTTCTTATTTTTCTTTTACCTTTATATGTTATTACTTTATTTTGTTTTACCCATTCATTTATTTTATTTTATTTTGACCCTCCCTATAATAAAATTTCTCTGATTTTCTTTATAAAAATATCTATTAACTAATTCATAAATAAGTATTAATAAAATTATTAATTAATTCATTAACTAAATCCCAATGACTATTTCCCAATGGCTAACTCTAGAACAAGATGCATCTTTACTATTTAACCCTATGGAGTAGATTGATTTTTTCACCTTTGTCCCGAGGATGAACTACATTAGATGGTTCGAAACATCAGCCATAACTTCATGACGTGATTAATTCGAAAGACATTCTAATCAATATGGATCACAAAAGTCTAAGATCAAACAAAGTAACCCTTATTTTTAATAGATATCATCTATTTTTACTAAATAGTTGTTTTTATACCCTACAACACCTATAATTTCCCCATACCCCACATTCTCCCCAATACCTACAATATATTGAGTCGAATTTTCATAATTAAAAAACCCCCTTTATAAATCAACGTGGAAAGATATTGGTCAACAAGGAGAATCCCCCATGGTTTGACCATGATTAAACTTGTTTGCCCATGTTGAGCTTATTCGACCATGGTTGACTATGGTCAACATATGATTGACTTTGTCTAAACATGCTAGACCAAGGTTGTCAGCATTTACCTATAGATTCTTGTAGTTGACCATGTCTAACCATTATGCCCATGTTAGCAATAGGTGGTCATATTGATCATGGTTGATCATGATTAACCATAGTCAACCATGTTGACCATATAGACCATCATTGATAGTGGTTTGACCATGTTTTACCTTTGTTGAATATGGTTTGGAATCTTGACCATGTTTACCATCGTTGACCTTGTTTACAATTGACTATGCTTGACCAAATATGACCATGGTTTTCCAACTAAGGGGAGATCATGGTTGACATAGTTAAACATGTTCGACCATGGTTGTTAAGGGTTTTTTTGTCACATTGCGGCATAATTTTTTTTTTCCAAATGGAATGTCACTTGATTTCATCACATTGTGACATCATTTGTTATGCAATGGTGTTTATTGTTAACCACATTATGATGTTGTTTATTGCTTGCCACATTCTGAAAATATTTATTGTTCATCAAATTGTGATCTCATCATCCAGCTGGATATTGGTGGCCACCTGCCTATTCCACTTGGACCCCACTATTGTTTCTTTCATTTTTTTGAGTTTCTTTAATTGTAGCACATTTTACTATTTTTGGCAGTTTTTCAGGTCCTGAACTTACAAAGCCTTTGACCATCGTTTGCAGTCGAAATTTTTTTTCCTCAAATATATCTTTATAACGAGGTATCATGCACATCAAATGAAGATATATACCAAAGTTACGACCTCGAGACGTTGATGTACCAATTTACCCGAACATGGCCCATAGTTTTGGCGATTCATCTCCTAGGGTTAGGTTTTTGGATGTTTAGGGTTTTCCATTGTTTCTCAATAATAAATAGGCCTTTGAGCCTGATTGTAACACAATTCAGAGGCATGCATCCGCCACATATCTTCTCAGAGATAAGCTCCCATTGCCCGAGCTAGTTTATTTCCATTATGTATGTAAGGATATTTCAATTATTTGATATTAATGAAATGAAGTTTTGTTTTTGCTACATCTCTGTGTTTATGTCTATATTTATATTATATTGTGTTCCTGCATAAGTCCTAATGAGTGGTTTCATAGTGGTATGTTATTTCTTTGTTTTTATTTGCATGTCCCTAATACGGTCAGGGTATAAGGAGTTAGGGCTCGAACTGGTTGAACCTTTGCAAGATCATCCTTGAAAACCCTGATGACCTCCCATGGTAGAAGAAAAGAAAGACAAGGGAGCAGGATATCCTTTCAAAATATTGCATGAGGAGACCCTCGAGAAATAAGGGAACGCGATGATGGATAAATTTTCCCATATCCTTCGATGAACACCCACATGCGACACAACTTCCTCCGGTAGAAACTCTAGACGTGCCACTCCTTTTAAGGTAGAAGTGAATGTTGACATTCCTATATTTGAAGGCTAGATAGATGTAGATGTCATAGATAGATGGTTCTTGTATATTTTTTGTCTCATGAATTTTCCAATCGGGAAAATATTACATTTTCACTCCTCAAAGTCACCCCCCATGTCAAGGACTGATGGGAAACATACTATGAGAAAAAGGATGAGAGGGAATCCTAACTATTTTCAGCCACACCCACTTGGAATTTTTTTCAAGACGCCATCAAGGAACAATATTAACCTATTGGGAGATATGAATATAAGTACATAAAGTGGACCATGTTGTGGTAGGGATGGGACCAATATGTGTCGGAGTTCACAAATGGTTTTCATGCCCTTTGCACGAAGCTAGTATCAAGGATTTTGAGCGGAATTTGGTACTCAAGTACTGTGACTATTTACATAAGTACATTCAGGATGAAATGGAGTTCCTGGAAATCTCCTTGCTCAGTGTCGCCTTTTGATATGCTGTCAAGATTGAGCATAAGTTTAAACATAAGAAGTGAGACTTTAAATCTGTGAATCCGAAGCAAGGGCAGGGCACCCCCAAACCCCATAACAAAGGACAAAGCCAAGGTGGGGTGACCTAGGAAAACTCGTTGAAGCTGCAAGAAAAGAAAAACCCAATGAAGAGAAATAAGGACACAGGAAAGTGGTGTGAGTTCCATAAGAGCCCCACTCACGACACGTGTGAGTGTCGATCCAAGCAGTCACTGGTGGTCGAGCTGAAGGATTCTAAATCAGATGCATGTTCCAACTCTAAGTTAGAACTCCAAAAGGGGAGTTAGAAAGGGAAGTAGATTATTTATGTAGAGATTAGTGCAACCGATGCCGCCACCAAGATCCAAAAGGATGAGATTGAAGATCTATAGGAGGGGGAGCGTCTCTTCCACTCACATATGTGGGTGAAGGGTTCTCCGCTGAAGTTAATTTTTGATAGCAGAAGCCAAAAGAACCTCATTTCAACAGAGGTCGTGAAGCGGCTTGGCCTACTGACCACAACACACTCACATCAGTATAGCTTTGGGTGGCTTTACCAATGATGAGATCTCTGCGTCAGCCACCAGTGTCGTCTCCCCTATAGCATCAAGCCCTTCACATATGAGGTAATATGTGATATTTCTCCTCTTGAAGTTTGTGATGTATTATTAGGCAAACCATACTTGTGGAAGCGATAAGTTGTGTATGAGTCTAGGCCTCACATAGTTATTATTACTTTGGGAAATAAGTTGTATAGGTACTAGAAGTATCACCACCCACCGCCATCTATTTTATCACTGCGAAACAATGCAGTAAGATCATTTCCTAGATCGGGAAATTTGTTTTTCCTTATGATTTTCCCTCAGGGAAAGAAGAATATTGTGGCCACGACCTCCAGACACAGCTCCTTCGCACGACAACAAAATATGGACAAGGTTGTGGAGGAGTACATGGATATATTCACCTCACCTGCAGGGGTACCTCTAAACTATTAGGTCAAGCACTCCATCGATTTGATTTTGGGCGCATTGCTACCCAATGGAACGATCTATCAACACTATGTTATGGAGAATGATGAAATCAAGAGGAAGATTCAGGAGCTGCTATAGAAAGGGAACATCATACCAAGTTCCTCCTCTTGTGGGAGACCGATCATGTTGGTACAAAGAAGGATGAGACTCGGAGACTATGTAATAACTATCGAGCGTTGAAGAAGATCATTGTACAGAATATGTATCCAATCCCATAGATTGATGACCTTCTGGACCAACTCAAGGGGGGGAAATATTTGAACAAGTTTTACTTTAAATTTGGTTATCACTAGGTACAAATCAAACCCTCCAATGTGTAGAAGACTACCTTCAAATACAAGAAGCGCCTTTTTGAATATCTGGTCATGCCTTTTGGGTTGACGAATTCCCCCGCAACCTTCATGAGGTTGATTGACAACATCTTGAGACCCTTCACCAACTCATTCGTGGTGGTGTATCTGTATGACATTCTGATGTTCAACCAGATTTGGGAAGATCACCTCCACCATATTCGACAGGTCCTCCAAACCATGCGACAACACAAGTTGTGTGCCAATTTGGAGAAATGCACTTTTGGCATGAGTCAGGATCAATATCTGGGGTAAATCATTGATGAGATGGGTGTGCATGTGGACCGAGCCAAGACACAAGTCATTCAATATTGGCCTTCTCCAACCACTCTAATAGAGCTCTACAACTTTCTGGGTCTTGCCAACTTCTACTGCAAGTTCATGTTGGGGTTCTCTCATATCACTTGTCCTTTAAGTCAAGTCACCAAGGGAGGAGAAAAAGTAGAGTTCTTTTGGTCTGAATGCCAACATAAGGCATTCTCTGAGTTGAAGCATCACCTCTATTCTGTACTAGTGCTGACATTAGCAGACCTGCAACAACTATTTGAGATTGAGACAAATGCCTCTAACTATGCTATTGGTTTAGTTCTTACTCAGCAGGGGCATCCAGTGGCATATCACAGCGAGACACTTTCATACACAATCTAAGAGTATTCCACCTATGACAAAGAGATGTATTCCATTTGCAAACCTACCAAAAATGGAAGCATTACATTCTAGGGAAGGAAATAATCATCCACACAGACCACCTACCCCTATAGTTCATATAGACACAAGGGAACTTGCATACTGATTGCCATAAAAAATGGTACACATACTTACAACAATTCCATTTGAACATCAAGTAAAATAAGGCAAGCACCAATAATGTTGTGGACTTCCTCAACCAACCACCTATCATGGCGTTGACCATTGTGCTCGACTCTTGTGGGAACACGACTTCAGGGTGGCTGCATCTTTACAAGAGCAATCCAAAATTCGACAACACATACTAGGCGCTCCTGGAAGGCAAGAAAGCTTCAAATTTTCACCTCCAGGATGCACTGTTATACCACCTAGGACACCTCTGTGTTCCTTCAAGTGAGCGAGCCAAGATGATTTGGGAAGTGCATTGCATTCGGGTCATTGGACATTTCAAGGTAGAGAAAATAGTGGTAATGCTGCAGAATTATTTCTATTGGACTAACCTTTGACATGATGTTGGGAATTACATCATATCCTGCACTTCCTGCACCATTTCCAAACCAACCATCAAGAATCAAGGCCTATATAATCTGTTTCCTACTCCTAATCGACCTTGGGAATCCAACTCCATGGATTACATGTCGGGCCTTCCTTCTACTAATCATGGAAACGACTGTGTTTTTGCGATTGTCGATAGATTATTTAAGATGGCCATTTTGGCGGCCTACAAGAAGAGTATCACAGCATAATCCACTACTAAGCTCTTCTTTGAACAAGTGTGGGTACACTTTGGAGTCCCACAGTCCATTATCTCAGACTGGGACAGTAGGTTCACAAGTAAATTTTGGTCAAGTCTTTGGTCAATACTAGATACCAAGCTCACTATGTCCATGACTTTCCACCCCCAAAATGACTACCAAACAGAGGTCGTCAATAGGATTATCATACACATTCTACGCATGTACAACTCGAACCATCCACGCACATGGGATGAAATCTTCCCTTATTTCTAGCACAACTACAACAGAGCTATCCATAGCTCAACTAGCCACAACCCCTTTCAGGTGGGGTTGGGATTCCAGCCACTATGTCCCATCGATGTGGCCATACCATTTCAACTACTCAAGAATATTCAGCTCATGTCCAGTTTGATGTTTACAGGGTGAAGAAATTCATTGAGCATATTCAGCACATCTGCCAGCAGGTCCATGACATATTGGAAAAGTCCAATTCTAGGTACAAGCAACAACATGATCAACATCAAGTGCCACACAATTTCCAAGTGGACGACAAAGTTTGGCTACATTTGTAGAAGGACCGCCTCGTTGGGCCCCACTGAAAGCTTCACATGCTCCGATATGGGTCGTAAATCATCACCAAGGTTGTAGGGGACAATGCCTTATATCTCAACATTCAATCATTCCTTGGTCTACACACATTGTTCATTGTGGACGACCTTCGACCATACTTTCCACCATTACCGGACACATCAAACACTACAAAACAACTCAAACCAACAAACCTAAACCTATATAGCATGGAACAGGCCAAAACTGATCTGATCATGGATGCACATATCAAGAAAAATTTCTAGCAGAAGATCCAACTATATCGAATTATCAAACCTTGCCAACTCCTGCACCAAGGCAAGTGGCTCACTAGGGACCAAGTTCAGCATAAGTTTCCCCATCTGATGGAGACACTCAACGTAATAGGGACCATTACTTCCTAAAGGGGGAGGACTGATCCAAGTGGATATTGGTGGCTACCCTCCTATTATACTTGGACCTCACCATTTTTTCTTTTAGTTTTTTAGTTTCCCTAATTGTAGCACAATTTACCTTTTTTGGTAGTTTTCTGAGTCCTGAACTTCTGGAGCTGTTTTGAGGCCCTAAACAACATTTTTTTTTGGAAAAAAACCAACCATGAGAAAATCACTAACATTTGCAGTCAAAATTTGGAGTCCTCGAATAGATATTTCTAACGATGTATTGTGCACATCAAATAGAGATCGTTTGCCAAAGTTACGGCCATAGGAAGTTGATGTACCAATGTACCTCGATGGGGCCCACAGTTTTGGCGATTCATCTCCTAGGGTTAGGTTTTTGGATGTTTAGGGTTTTCCACTGTTTCTAAATAATAAATAGGCCTTTGAGCCTCATTGTAACACAATTGAGAGGCATGTATCCACCACATCTATTCTCATAGATAGGATACCATCGCCCGAGCTAATTTATTGTCTAGGTAAATCCTCTCTGCGACAGAGATGATCCCTCTAGCCCTAGTCTAGGTCTAGCAACAAAGGGAACAAGAAAATACCTACCAACAACCCCATTTCCCTTATGGTTTTCAACATTTGGAGACTCCACTCCTAAATTCGCAAGGGTTCCAAGTTCAGTCTGGGATTCAATCAGGGGCTTATGCATATTAGCAAGGGCTTAATTTTTTTCAACAACGACCCTATGTCCAACAAGGTAAACCCTATGTGAAAAAAGCATCATCTTATGTTCAATCTAGTCAAACTTTTTCTCATCAGATTCAGTTTTCCTATGCCCAACAAGGACAACCTTATGTTCAACAAGGAAAAAATTACAATCAACAAGGAAAACCTTTTGTTCAACAAGGACAACCCTCATCTCAACAAAGTCAAATCTTTGTTCAGCGAGGTCAACCTGGGTCTCAGGGCCAACCTAGCCAAACTCAACAGCCTCAAGGTACCATGATGAGAAATCCTCAAGGTCAACCTTTGAATTCACAAGTTCAGCCTCAAGGTACCATGATGTACAATCCTCAACAGCCTCAAGGTCAACCTTTGGGTTCACAAGGTCAACCTTTCAGTTCAAAAAGTTACCTTTTGGGTTCACAAGGTCAACCTCAAGGTACTGCATTCCAAAAATTTCAACCATATGTTGCGAATTATGCTCAGGCTAGACCTCAATGGTATATTGCAGTTCAAAATCCGTTTTTCGGTCCACAACCAAGATATGGTCAAAATCCCCAAAATTTTAATCCTTATGGGAAAAATCCTTTTGGAAAAAACCCATGGAGGCAGAATTTCTCCCAACCTGGTTGGAATCCAAAAATGGGCCTTTACCAAAGGCTGATTATGCCTTTTAATCCGTAATTGAATTTTCTTGCAACATTAGAACTACCCGATGTGTTTAGATTGACTAATGATCCAATCCTCCATAATCCATATTGGATTCCTGTTCCTACTAAAATCCCAAGCAATTTCCCTAAATTTGAAGGCAAGTCTGGAGAAGACCCCCAGGCACAAATTATGACCTACCATATCTTGTGTTCTTCTAATTCCTGGGTTGTTGACTCTGTCTGTCTATGTCTTTTCCAAAGAACTTTGACTGGTGCCGCTGTGAAGTGGTACATCGAGCTTCGTCATGGAACCTTCCAATATTTCAATTATCTAGCTATGGCTTTCCTCACACACTTCCAGTTACCTATTCGCTATGAAACAAGAACTCACCTCCTCACATCCTTGAAACAGGATACAGCTACGCACATCTCCAATCACATCCATGAATGCAGACGTTGGTGCTGTTTGAACAAATTCGAAATTCCCCATCAACTCTTTACCAAATGGTTCACAAAATAATTCATCAATGAGATTTCCAAGGATATTTCTATGGGGGCATGTGTCACAGAGGAACAAATCATTGCTCATGCAAAGTATCTTGATTTGGCTTACTCCCAGTCTGGCATGTTGTATGATCTCTTACCTGATGCTCCGTGCACTTCTACCAAACGTAAAAATTTGATAGCTTTGAGGACACAACTGTTGACGGAATCATTGCATCAGTTACCCAGAATCCTTGAAAGTCTTCCTGTGCTTCTAGTAAGCAAAAATCATCTTCCTCATCCGCTTTTGTCCCGCAGAATCCTTCGAATCCTAGTAAAACTGCGGAGGTTAATGTCGTCTAGTCTACCGCAACAGACAAACTTCCAAAGGTAAAGAGAAAGGAAAATGAAAATCCAAATCTGATGCCCCAAAACAAGATTCTCCCAAACCTCATACTGATGATGGAACTAAGTGCAAGCCTAAGTACCATTTCCTAATCTGTGATGATGAACACCATACTAAATACTGCCCATGACAGGCTGAAGTTAGCCATTTAGAAAAGATACTCAAGGAAGTCGGGTTGTCCTCAAAGAACCATTTCTATCTCAGCAAAATCATATGGTAGACCAACCCCCATCTTCTTCCTCGTTGGGTTCCCAAGGGTTTATGGTGAATGGAAAAACACCCATTTCCGTGGCCACCATATCGAAAGATTATTCAACTCATCCTCGTCAGTTGGCAAAGAAAGAAATTTCCGATGCTCCTTCTCCTTCTTCTCCACCCACTTCCGGTCCTCTTCATATCGAAAGACCTAGTCCCAATCCCATCATTTGACCACCTTATTAAGGTGTGCTTCGAAAATCCTCTTGTAATCCGAATGCCCGAGCTAATCAACATTATAAAATCGTTGAGGATTTGGCTCAGGCACCTTTCGCTATGTCTGCATTTAAGGTTCTTCAGAATTGTCCTTCACAACAAAAATCGCCACTATCTAGAATGGGAGGAATTGATCCGATTGATTTGAGTACCATCACTTTCGATCTAGAAAAACATGTTTCGTGTCTTCCCCATCAACTTTCTTTCCTCATTCAATTCATCATTAATGGAATGAAAATCCATCGTTCAACTGTGGATGAGGGTGCATCCATTTTCAGCATGTCTGTGTCTTACTGGAAAGACATAGACTCTCCGACTCTTAGTTAATCTCCAAAAAACTTGGAGGCTTTCGATAGAAGAGATTCCCATCCTTTTGGTACTCTCCCTAACTTTCCTGTCACTTTGGAAGGAAAAAGGGTCAATGTCGAAGTAGAGATTGTTGACGCTAAACTCAATTACAATGTTCTACTCGGTCGCAGTTGGACCCACGCTATGCTTTGTGTGTCGTCCACTCTGCTTCGTGTCCTTCGTTTCCCACATCAAGGGAAGATCATCAGTGTTGACAAATTTTCCTTTTTTGCTTCTACTTCCTCAGAAATCAACGTGCCATATGTGGAGCATACCACTGCACCATATGAGAGTGTGGAGGTAGGAATTTTTAAAGATTCTGCCTTAATGGGTCTTTTTTCTCTCCCATTTCCAAACACTGCTCAGATCAACATGATCTCTACTTCGTCTGATCCTTGGATCATTCCTTCTCCTGATCAAATTGATTCCTTCGACGATGTTATGTTGTTAAGCCCTGTTGAAATGAATTATGTTGAAATTATCTCAGCTTCGACTCCTGATCCTGATCATACTAATCCTAGTATTCACTTCGCCGCATATTCTCAATCTCCTTTCCTTGGTTCGTAGGATTCTTCTGATCCCTTGAACGAGGCGTTTCCTTCCGATGAAAGTATTGTGGAGATCATGTCTCTCGAGGAAATGCCCTGGGATGATACCCATCATCATTCTTCATTTCTTCCAAGCTCTGGAGCAATTCCTTTGTGTCTTGAAAATTTTTCTTCCCATGCTCCAACTTTTCCACTTTAGACACCCATCTTAACACACGAGGTATTTTCTGAAGGAAACATAGGAAACATCACAGCTACGATGCCTATCAACATTTCTGTCAAACCAGTAATTGTCAAGAACATCCATATCGGGGTAACTTGCTCTTCGGATGAGATAAAGCTTTACACCAGCATTTTTCAAGAGTTCCGGGACGTCTTTGCATGGTAATATGAAAAAATACCCGACATTGATCCCAGTATAGTGGTGCACGAGATACCCACTTATCTTAATGTGAAGCTTGTTCATCAGCGACTCTGCACCGCGCATCCTAGAAAGGTAGATGATATAAAGGGAGAAGTTGAAAAGATTCTCAAAGTTGGGTTCATATATCCGATCCCTTTGACATATTGGGTTTCTAATATCATCCCTGTCGATAAAAGCAGGGTACTATTTGTGTCTGTGTTGATTATCACAACATCAATCATGCCTACCCTAAAGATAACTATCACACTCCTTTTATTGACCAAATAATTTATGAATGTGCTGGGAGAGAGATATTTTATTTTATGGATGGTTTTTCTGGGTATAACCATATTAAAATCCTGCCAGCCGATCAACAGAAGCCTGCTTTCATCTGTCCTTGGGGAACTTTTTCCTACAAGAAGCTCCCTTTTGGCTTAAAAAATGTTGGTGACACTTTTGAATGAGTGATGTCATATGCCTTTCATGATATCAAACACATCGCTCAACCCTATCTGGATTATTTACTCATTCATTCAGCTAAACGCTGTGACCATCCTTCTCACCTTCAAGAAATTATCTCCACTGTAGAAATTATAATATACGACTTAATCCGCATAAATGTGTCTTTTGCGTTGAGTTCAGAAGACTTCTATGGTTTTTCGTCTGCAAGGAAAGCATCTGTCTTGATCCTCTGAAAGTTGAGGCTATTGTTAACTTACCCCCTCCTTCATCTTTACATAAGCTGCGAAGCTTACAAGGGAAAGCCAATTTCCTTCATCATTATTGTACCTAACTATGCTGAGCTAGGTAAAGGTTTTACATGACTACTTAAGAAAGGGATCCCTTTCCTATGGCATGAGATAGCTAAAAATTCCTTTGATGCCTTAAGGGTTATTCTTATCAATGCTCATTTACTGCAGCCTTCGAATTATCATCATGATTATTTCCTTTACCTAGCTGTTGCTTCCAGTTCTATTGGTATGGTACTGGTCCAAGATGACGATGATGGCACTGAACACATTGTTTATTACCTCAGTCACAATATCATGGATACTGAAACTCGATATGCCCATGTCGAGAAATTAGCTTTAGCTGTGGTTCATGCTATTCAACATTTTTGGCATTACATTTTACTTCAAACAACTATAGTGATATCCGATTGCAAACCCATGACCTACATTTTGACATGTCAGTTACTGGGGGCAATTGTTCTAAATGGATCGTCATCCTACAAGAATTCGATTTGGAATTTACTGCTACCAAATCTAAAAAACCACTAGTCTTTTCAGATTTAATATGCTCCCTTCGCTCTGCATCTGTCTCTTCCAGTTTTCATGAGTAGATTCCTGATGATACTCTCTTTCTTATCAGTACTATCGACCCTTGGTACAGTGATAGCATCGTGTATCTCTAAACTCAAACTTTTCGATCTGAGTTGACTAAAGCTGATCGTTGACACATTGGATATCACTCTCAACCCTACCACATCATAGGAGATACTTTGTACCGCATCTACATCGACTCGATTCTCCGTCGATGCTTAACTTTCAAAGAGGCTGAGAGAGCACTCAATGATTGCCACTCTGGGGCATGTGGTGGTCACATGTCTCGATATGCCACTTCTCAGAAGATCCTTCGCGCTGGGTATTTTTGGCCTTCCACCTTCAAGGATTCCAATCTTGCCTTTTGAAAATTTCAT
This sequence comes from Pinus albicaulis, assembly GCA_034641835.2. Classification (NCBI taxonomy): domain Eukaryota; kingdom Viridiplantae; phylum Streptophyta; class Pinopsida; order Pinales; family Pinaceae; genus Pinus; species Pinus albicaulis. Next base: position 263,529,516 of record CM076575.1, on the reverse strand, counting down.
GCCTGCCATATTTATCAACAGAAAATCCGTGCCCCAGCTGCACCCTTACACCCAGTTATTACCGTCGGCCCTTTCACTAAATGGGGCATTGATTTTATGACATGTTACCCTCGCTCGGCTGGGGGGCAACCTATATTATCATCGTCGTCGATTACTTTACCAAATGGGCCTAGTAAATGCATACATATGCTGCTAATGGTAAAACTACTGCTCAATTTATATTCAATCATGTTACCACCCAGTTTGGAGTTACTCAAGCCAACTTCATTGATCATGGCTCCCATTTCCACCATTACATGATGGTTGATCTGACCACTTAGTTGGGTCTACGACACGAAAACTCGACTCCTTATTACCCTCGGGCCAATGGCCAATTTGAAGCAATCAACAAAATCTTAGTTACCATGCTTCAGCGCACCATTGGGATGCACAAGTCAAACTGACATCTCATGATTTTTTAAGCTCTTTGGGCTTATCGAACCTCGGCCAAAAATTCTACCGGATTTACTCCTTTTCAGCTAGTATATGGTCTGGAAGCAAATTTACTGATTGAATGCGAGGTCCCTTCACTCAAGTTAGTTTTTTAATTACTCCCAAATACCTCACCAAAAGAGGAATGTCTTCTATATCTGGAAAGGCTTGATGAAACTCTTCGCTTTGCCACTTTAGTTACTGAAGCTCAGAAGAAATGGGTCAAAGCCCATTTTGATCAAATTGTTTCTTCGTGTGCTTTCTCGTAAGGATACTTGGTTCTTCTATATGACCAAGCTCATGATAAACTGGGGGTAGGGAAATTCAAACCTATGTGGCATGGGCCATAAATTGTCAAGCATGTTTTGAAAAAAGGGGCCTATGAGTTAATTGATTATGAAGGAAACCCTATGGATAAGCCCCATAACAAGATTTACCTCAAAAAGTATTATGCTTAATTTATTTCCTATAATTACTTTTGTACATTAGTGTGTTTTCATTTTTGTATAGTTTGGTTTTGGTGTGCTTTTTGTGAACAGTTTTCCTGCTTATCTTGTTTTACTTGGTTTACATATGTCTTTAACTCCTTATGTCGGTTATGTTGATGGTGCTTGCCATAGTATTCAAAAATTATCCTCTACAGCATGGGAAATCTATGATCCCAATGGTGAGCTAGTGGATCTACAAGGTATCTGTTTAGGCCATACAACCAACAATATTGCTGAGTATAGTGCAGTCATTGAACTTATGTCAGAATCTATCACTCTTGGCATTAGAGAACTGGTTGTAAACCTTGATTCACAGCTTGTTTTACTTCAAATCAATGGGAAATATTCCATTAGAAACCCTCAAATTTTGAGAATGTATCTGTGTGTTCGTCTCTTAGAAAGGAATTTTGATTACATCACATATCATCATATTCCAAGACGCATGAATACATTAACAAATGCATTGGATAATTAAGTTCTAGATGGACACTTGTGAAATTTGTAAAACCATGATCATAATTACATCATACATTAAAGAAGAAAATATGGCATATATATATATATATATATATATATATATATATATATATATATATATTTCAATAATGTTTGCAAAAAAAAATTGCACATCATGATCCAAACAATATGTGTTTTGGTACACAAGAGGCTCGCAGGTCCCAAAAACAAAAACTTTAGGACTAAAACTAAAGTGGAATAATCAACATGATGCTCATGATAAAAAGTCACTGCTCGGATAACTCAAGTCAGCAACCGATGAAAGTGGCTTGAGACCCCCATAGGGTGCCTCTGGTAGCGGCAAGGGGTATCATGAACATGGGCGTACTCTGGAATCCCAGTAGTCAATGCGTCCAAGTTCCGAGATTTTTCCTCTTAATTATATGATCCTTCATCACAAAGAGCAACCTCGAACTCCCTCATCACTCTTTTGGCTATGGGGAACATTCCAGTAGGTCTTCGCGATCCAACATCTGCAGCATATAATTTTAAAACAATAGAACACATATACCCAAAAAAATATAAACATGCAAAACTTAACAAAAAAACATGTTTTACCTCTATCATCCCAATGATCATCCTCTGGAAATGGAAGATCTCGGTCACCTCTAAAGTCGGTCCCAAAATATGGCCAATCCTCCACTATAATGAGTTGGCGCCTTAGCCATACAAAGAGAGTTGGTTTATACGACATGTATTGCCCACCTCCTGAGCGATGCATCAGTTCACTCCATTATATCATACGAGGATTGCGTGGTACCGATATAGCCAATTTCACCCACTAAAACTAGAACAATGACACTCGTTCCAAGAAGAATGATGCCAGAATCGACACATATCTAAACTGTTTGAGTCGGTCGTGTTTGCATTTGGTGAGATGTTTCTTCATGTTGGCCAAAACTGCTTCTGATTAGTTGAAGATCGTGGGTGCCATGCAGTCTATGGAAATATATAGTTGAGACTTGGTAGCCTCATGTGGATCTTGTGCCCCAAAATCAAATTTTATAGTATGCAAGACTACATTTAAAGGAAGGTTGTTTATGGTTCTTATGTCGACTTTCCTGCTTGATGACTTGTTTGATTCCGGGCACTGTCTCCTGATTAACGTGTCGATGCTCTCGCCCGTAATTAAAATTCCTGCTAGCCGATCTCATTTCCCCCTTTGTCACAAGAAAGTGATTAAATAGATGTAGGAGACCTCGATTTCTAACCCTTAGTTTCCGATTATGAATATTTCTCGTCCTATGTCCCATATGCTTACCAGGTGTTGTAGCAACTCGGGCTTAGATCCTAAGCCTAGGGTTAAGAAGAACTTGAGGAGCCCACAGTTCTTCAAGATAGCCATATAGTCTGGATCTTCTATGGCTTCTCTATCCTCTTCCTCATGCTCTCTCTCCCTCCATTCAATCACCATTTTGATTTCTATTTTCTTCCTTTCATAACCATTGTACAACACATTGTTAAAAATTTGAGCCTAAAAATCCATTTTAGATGGCGTTTTTTGGGAAAATCTTCATTTTTTTTTAATCTCTGTGATTGGCGCTCCTGTTTTAAAAATAGGAGTGTCGATCGGCACACAACCTATGCGAAAAAACAAGGATCGACATGAGCCTGAAGAGCATACTCGCGATGATCCTTAGTGAAAATGAGTTTAAAAATTCTTCCCAAAAATTCGAAATACATCATGAAAGTTTCTAAAATAGGTATGAAATCAAAGACAATGGGCATGACTCTTACCTGACATAGAAGGTTCATCGATTCGCTTCCTATATTAGCCGCAGTCAACTCCTGAAGATCAAGGTAAAAAAGGGTAAAAAACTTCTCCATTGGGTTGTGAAAGTGAAAGGTAAAAAATGCTTTTACTTTTTTATTTATTTTTATAACTATTTAAGTCATTGTTAGGGTTTTTGTCAATATTTTAATTATTTTTCATTTGAAACAGATAATATGTTCACTTTTGTGTAGCAACAGGGTAAAATTTTGACGGATGATGTGAGAATGAGTTCTAGTTTATCACTTTTTCAAACTCGATAAAAACAAATGAAAAAGTCACCTCCTTGGAGTCATCTTTAAGCTCTTTTCTAGCTCTTGAAATATGAAAATATTGTCGAGTATTTGTCATTTTGAACTCGTTAAAGTAAACGAAACATCGTTTACCTAGTCTACATTTATCCCTTTTTCAGGCTAGGATAAACTATTTAGGAAAAAGGAATACCTTAGTCAATCACGACTAATAGGTTCTCTCGAACTTTGTTTTCTACCTTTTCGGATTCGAGGGACTATCTACGAAAAGGGCCCTATGGATTTTTCTTTTTAACCTCTTTTCAAACTCTCTAAACATGAAAAGGTGTCAAGTTTCACCTTTGTCGGACTCATTAAAATTTAACAACATTGGACTCGTCACCAGGATGATACTGAGTTCTTTCTAGGGATCATAAAATGTACTAGGATTGATTTTTCCGAAGGAAAAACTTATATGACAAGCATATGTTATCCCCTTCAAGCTTGTATTAAAAAATAATTGGGGTACTCGCCAGATATGGTGGGGGAAAAATGGAAGTATTTATTAGTTGTGTCGGTAGTATGTCACTTTTGAACATGACACCTATCTGCAGTTCGTGTTGGGTTCGGGATATCCTACATTCATCACCTTCCTTCCACGAGTTTGGGAAATCTGTGCATCTCTCATTTGGTTACCAATCTCATCAACATGACTAGGATCCTACTTGAGTCAAATGCTACCATACTTCAGAGTCATGTCGCCGATATGTTTAAGGGTAGTTCCTTCTGCAGTTTGTTCATTACCGATTCTTTGTTTAGTCTTGATTCAAAACCATCTTGTTTCCTCTGTCTCATGTCAATGATGTGGGATACATCATGTCTCTCCTTCGACAAATCGGTTCCTGTCTACTTCAGCTCATCTAGAGACTCCTTTCAGTACCTTAGAGCCTACATGCCCTAATGACAGGTTATTCACATTCGACGACATGTTCACATCATTAGCCTTCGATTGGCTGATTCCAAGAGTGTCCGACTTCAGTTCCTTATTCACATCTCGTGGATTGTACTGCTAGTACCTTGAGGGGAATTGCCATTATTGGTGGTCTCTCTCATGCCTGTTAACAGTTTACATCATTGACTGGTAATCAGGTGATTTTCTTGCATGTTCGAATTCCGCTCACTCATTCACATGCGTGAATTTGTACTTGATTGGGTCGTGATGGAGTGCAATACCCTAGAGTCTTATAAAATCCAGGTTGCAAGGCGATATGAGTTATTCATGATTGTATACATGACTCTTTTTTGATGTATGGCTGCAACCATACCTAAGTCCATATTTGTGATTGTTCTTATTGCTGGATGGTTGTGTCCATCCCACAGATCCTATTACATGATCTCTTTTACAAATGGCTACCTCCATGCCTTATACTCAATTATTTATATCAGGGATTCGAGTTATGTATATATTCACTTGATTCGCAGGTTTTCCAACAAAAACGTCTTGGTCATGGCACGTACTTATAAAGCATTTCACCCCTCATTCTTGTTCTACCTTCATGCTTTAGGGGGCATTTGTTACACAATATTTTTTCACTTTCCATGTACTCCCTGTTCCTGAACCCTGGAGGACCCTTGAAGTGATCCCTGTGTACTTTTTCCATCATGAAAATATGCTTTTGAATCCCTTATAGTCTGAAGAAAATCTCTCTTTTGATAATTCATGGAGTAGCTCCCTAAAAACCCACTTTTTTGGACCAGCACGACCCTTCTGTGTCTCACCAGTGTCGATGACCCATCCTTAGCCTGTGACGAGCGCCAATCAGTGCTATTATGGGCCTCATAACCACATCAATATAATTCTGGAAGATTTTTTAAAATGGAAATGAAGCTTCATTGCCTATAAGATTTGAGAGCGTAGATATGGATGTTTTTTGATCAGGATATGACCAAGCTTCCTCCCTTGGGCCTCTTGTTCCTACAAAATAGGAACCACCCAAGGAGATAAGCCTTTTTCCCACCTTAAGTGGATCCATATCCCCTCTTCCATCAATATAAATTGATCACCTTCCAATGACTCTGCTAGTTAGCACATAATAGAAGAGAATAACAAAGAGAGGTTTGAAGATTGTCATAGGCACTGAAGGAGAGAGTTGAGACCCCTAGCATTCTCACACTGAGTTGAAAAAGAGTGCTTTGGAGACGTGCCTGGATTCAGATCTGCTAAAGGAGAGCTTCAAATTCAAGGCACAGGTTGTAACTCCTCTTTTATTAATAATATGATACAATTGATATTTATTTTGCATTCTTGTCCATGTTCATGATAAGAATTCTAGAATTTATTGATTGTTTAGATAGATTATTCTTGTATATGCATGTTGAACTTGTATGTTTCTTGTTGTTTTTGGTCACTTGTGCAGGTAATTGAACACTGGTAGTAGCAGAGATCAAGCTTGGAATAATGAAAGACCCAAAATCTTTGACAAGGAACAACATCACAACATCAGACAGAGGTAGGCCATCTCCTTCGATCTATGTTTCATTTATAATCTAGGAAAGTAGGTATTTTCTTGTTCCCTTTGTTGCTAGACCCACCTTAGGGCTAGAGGGATCATCTCTGTCCACAGAGAGGATTTACCTAGACAAAAAAAAAATCTTCTCCCACACTCTCATATGGTGCGGTGGTATGCTCCACATACGACACGTTGCTTTCCGAGGAAGTAGAAGCAAAAAAGGAAAATTGGTCAATAGTGACGATCTTCCCTTGATGTGGGAAAAGAAGGACATAAAACAGAGTGGACGACACACAAAGCATAGTGTGGGTTCAACTGCGACCGAGTATAAGATTGTAATTGAGTTTAGCGTCAACAACCTCTACTTCAATATTGATCATTATTCCTTCCAAAGTGATAGACAAGTTAGGGAGAATACCAAAAGGATGAGAATATCTTCCATATAAATCCTCCATGGTGTTTGGAGATTGACTAAGATTCGGAGAGACAATGGCTTCCTAATAAGACACAGACATGATGCAAATGGATGCACCCTCATCCACGATTGACTGATGGATTGTCTTTCCATTAATGGTGACTTGAATGAGGAAATAAAGCTGATGAGGAATATGCAGAACGTGGTTTTCTAGATCGAAAGTGATGAGACTCGAATTAGTCTGATCAATTCCTGCAATTGCGGATAGTAGTGATTTCGGTTGTGAAGGAAAACTCTAAAGAACCTCTAATGCAGACATAGAGGAAGGTGCATGAGCCAAATCCTCAATGATATTATAATGTTGAGCAACTCGAGCATTCAGGTTATAAGAATATTTTCGAAGCACACTTTTAGAAGGTGGTTAGATGACGGGATAAGAACTAGGTATTTTGATATGAAGAGGACCGGAAGTGGGCAGAGTAGAAGGAGAAGGAGTATAAAAAATTTCTTTCTCCACTGACTGACGAGGAAGAGTTGAATAATCTATGGATCTAGTGGCCACAAAAATGGGTGTTCCATTAATCATAAACACTTAGGAACCCAACGAGGAAGAATATTATGGTTTTTATACCATCTAAGTTTGTTGAGACAGAACTGGTTCTTTGAGGATAGCCGAAGTTCCTTGAGTACCTTTTAATAAATGACTAACTTCAACTTGTCGCAGGTAGTCTTTCGTGTAGTGTTCGTCATCACAGATTAGGCAAGCGTACTTACGCTTGCGCTTAGTTCCATCATCAATATGAGGTTTGGGAGAATCCTATTTTGGGGAATGAGATTTGGATTTTCCTTTGCCTTTCTTTTTACCTTTGGAAGTTTTTTCTCCCGCGGTAGACTAGACGACATTAACCTTTGTGATTTTACTAGGATTCAAAGGATTCAGTGGGACAGAATCGGACGAGGAAGACAATTTCTGCTTACTAGAAGCGTAAGAAGACTTTTGAGAAGTCTCGGTAATTGAACCAATGATGTCATCGACAGGTGGTGTCTTCGGAGCTTTCGAAGTCAGGTTTGGTAGAAGCGTGTAGAGCATCAAGAAAGAGATCATACAACGTGTCAGACTGGGAATAAACTAGATCAAGATACTGTGCACGAGCAATGGATTGTTACTTTGTGACACATGCCCCTATCTAAATATCCTTGGAAATATCATTAACGAAGGATTTGGTGAACCATTCGGTCAAGAGTTAATCAATAATTTCGAATTTGACCAAACGACGCCACCATCTCCATTCATGGATGTGATCGGAGATGTGCATAGCAGTATCCTATTTGAAGGATGTGAGGAGGTGAGTTCCTATTTCATAGCGAATAGGTAACTGGAAGTGTGTGGGGAAATCCATAGCTAGATAATTGAAATATTGGAAGGTTCCACGAGGAAGCTCGATGTAACACTTCGCAGCAGCACCAATCAAAGTTCTTTGGAAAAGACGCAGACAGACGAAGTCATCAACCCAGGAATTAGAAGAACACCATAGATGGTAGGTCATGAAGTTTTCCTAGGGGTATTCTCCAAAATTGCCTTCAAATTTTGGGCAATCGCTTGGGATTTTACTAGGAACAAGAATCCAATATAGATTATGGAGGATTGGATCATTAGTCAATCTCGACACATCGGGTAGTTCCAATGTTGCAAGAAAAGGAAATTGCGGATTAAAAGGCATAATCAACCTTTGGTAAAGGCCCATTTGTGGATTCCAACCAGGTTGGGAGAAATTTTTCCCCCATGGGTTTTGTCTGGAAGGATTTTTCCCATAAGGATTGAAACCTTGGGGATTTTGACCATATCCTGGTTGTGGACCAAAAAATGGATTTTGATCTGCAGTAGACCACTGAGGTCCTACCTAAGCATAATTTACATCATATGGATTTTTTTGCTATTGAAAGTTTTGGAACACAATACCTTGAGGTTGACCTTGAGGCTGTTGAGGATTAGACATCATGGTACCTTGAGGCTAACCTTGTGAATTAAAAGGCTGACCTTGAGGATTTTGCATCATGGTACCTTGAGGTTATTGAGGTTGGCCAGGTTGGCCCTGAGACCCAGGTTGACCTGGCTGAACAAATATTTGACTTTTTTGAGATGAGGGTTGTCCTTTTTGAACAAAAGGTTGTCCTTGTTGGGCATAGGAAAACTGACTCTAACGAGAAAAAGGTTGGTCGGATTGAACATAAGGCAGTGTTTGTTACACATAGGGTTGACCTTGTTGCACATAGGGTCGTTGTTGAACAAAAGTAGGCCCCTGATGATATGCATAAGCCCCTGAATAAATCCCAGATGGACCTTGAAACCCTTGCAGATTCAGGAGTGGAGTCTGCAACTGTTGAGAACTATAAGGGAAATAGTGTTAGAAGAGACTCGTGGTGATGTCCCTTAGATAGAGGATGATGAAGGGGAAGTCGAACTTGATGGTTCAGCTACAATGACTTTGACTCAGTAGAAAAAGAGGAAAAGAGGTGATTTATTCAAGGCTTTTAAAAATTTATAAGGAGTTACTTAAAATGTGGCCAAGAAATAGATTTACAGGTACGGCATGTTATCGTGGGTAATTGATTTTAGAAATTAAAAAAAAAAAATAAATAAAAAAGGGATTGTTATAGGTAAGAGAGTTTACAAAATATTCGTGAACTACAGAATACCTCCTGGTGAACCAAGAAGTATAGGTAGGAAATCTCCCCGAATGCTGTGTTCAGTGTATCACGTTTACGAGGTGACATACTCGATTACCTATGGCTAAAGGATAGCAACCTAGTGGGGTCTGCCATTATATACTCGATGGTACGGGGAGCACAAGTCCGTGTTTGCTCTGTCTAATGTGTAACCATTCAGTGAGAGCATCCCCATATACTTATCATACATGACGCAAGTGCTATATACTTCTGTACGTGGGACGAGGTTTCACTCCTGGAATGTAGCACAGGCTGTTAGCGACAACTTCCAAGTTTATAGATGCTTGAACACATCTCTAGCCTAGACCTCTAAGTGTTTTGTGTTAAGTTCCAAATTTTCCTTAGATTCATTGAATAAAATTTAAAATTTATCTTGAATTTAGGTCTCAGTTTTAAGGCCTTACCGATGTCACCTGAATCCCTAAAATGCAACTATATGGGAAAAATACAACTATTAATTTCGATGAAAAACTACATTAATTGAGAGAAAGAGGTCCACAAAATCAATGCAGTAGTAAATTAAATATACTAGATGAAAATTTTTCACTACTTCTTTAAGTGCACAATCTGAAGTAAAATGAAAATCTCTTTCACTTTCCTAGTTTTCACTGAATGCACTAGAAGTAATTGAAATGAAGTTTTTCATTTTACATGCAAAATGAATGCAAAATATTTTTGTTTTTTGTATAAACACAATGCAGAAATACACATAATGCACTTCAAATGTAATCACTTGCTTTGAGTACTTTATCTAATGAAATTCCTCAAAATGCTACAAGATGCAATAATCAAAATACCAAAGAGAAATCCAAAATCATTCCTCAAAACAAACATTCTTCACTTTTCACACTGATTGGCACACAAAGAAAGATGTTTCAGTTGAATACAAGCAATGTAATCTATGCTTGTTGATGGAAGAGCCTGAATGAAATGCACATGGAATGGACACTTGAAAGCCCTAATCATAGAGATCAACCAAAAAAACAAAAAACAACCAAACCAAAAGGTTCAAAATAGACAAAAAAACTGACCCAACAGCATGTCTGGAACCCAATGGAGCATGCAACCATACAAATGACTGGAACCACCTAGAAAGCTTTGGATGATGAGGATGCACAATTCGAAAGAAATAAGACCAAAGATGAACTGGTTGAGACAATCAAGTCGATGAACATAATAGAAAAAGAGAAAATTGAGAAAAGAAGGAAATCTAGAAGGGTAAGACACACTGGAAATCAATGAAGGGAAACCCCAAAAACATTTACACAAAAATCAACTTGCCTGTGAGGCTGCACCTCGCGCTAGATAGGGATAAACGCTTTCGTGTTAAAACATCTAGTGCTAATCAACGCGCCTGTCAGAGAATTAACAACGCAGATCAAGGAAAATGACAAAAAACAAAAGGGTTTGTTCAAAGAAATCCAGGCTTATCACATCAGAAAAGAGATTGATGACTGTAAGTAGTCACAAAAGCCTGAAACAAATGAGAGATATATGTTTGACAAAAGATGGACGAAAAAAAAAAACTCAAAGAGTGGAAAGAGACTAGAGGTAATGACTCCCCAGTGGAGTTGCCAATTTATTGTCTAGGTAAATCCTCTCAATGGACAGAGACGATCCCTCTAGCCCTAGGGTGGGTCTAGCAAAAAAGGGAACAAGAAAATACCTACTTTACCAGATTAAAAATGAAACATATATCAAAGGAGATGGCCTACCTTGGTCTGATGCTGCGATGTTGCTCCTCGTCGAAGATTTTGGGTCTTCCTCTCTTCCAAGCTTGATCTACGCTGCTACCAGCATTCAATTGGGTTTCCTGATCAGATTTTTCATCAAGTCCTGATGATGAACCACACTGGCTGGTTCGAAACGCGTCGACCAAATTCATTTGGATGTGATTTTTACCGAAAGATTTTTTTCACAAATATCAGTTGTATCATATTATTAATAAAAGAGGAGTTACAACCCGCACCTGGATGTTGAATCTCTCCTTTGGCGGGTCCAAATATGGGCACGTTTCCAAAGCACTCTTTTTCAACTCAATGTGAGAAGGCTAAGGGTCTCAAATCTCTCCTTCAATGCCTATGACAATCTTCAAAGATTTCTCTCCTATTCTCTTCTATTCTATTCTAACTAGCAGAGGCATTGGAAGGTGATAAATTTATATTTATGGAGGAGGGGACATGGATCCACTTAAGTTGGAAAAAAGGCTTATCTCCTTGGGTCATTCCTCTTTTGTAGGAACAAGAGGCCCAAGGGAGGAAGCTCGGCCATATCCTGATCAACAAAAATCCAACTCTCCGCTCTCAAAGCTTCTAGGCCATCAAGCTTCATTTCCAATTAAAAAAATATTCCAGGTAGATCAGCGTGGTTATGAGGTCCATACTAATGCTGATCGGCTCTGGTCACAAGCTAAGGTTGGGTCATCGGCGCTGGTGAGACACAGAAGGGTCACGCTGCTCCAAAAAATGGGATTTTATGGAGCTACTCCAAGAATGATCAAAAGAGAGGTTTTTCTTCAGAATGTAAGGGATTCAAAAGCATATTTTCATGATGGAAAAAGTACACAGGGATCACTGCAAGGGTCCTCCAGGATTTGGGAACATGGAGTACAAGGATAGTGAAAAAACACTGTGTAACACCCTAGCGGGGCCCACAATTTTGGTGATTCATCTCCTAGGGTTGGATGTTTAGGTTTTTACATTGTTTCTCAATAATAAATATGCCTTTGAGCCTCATTGTAACACAATTCAGAGTCATGTATCCACCACATCTCCTCTCATAGATAAGCTACCGTCGCTCGAGCTAATTTGTGTCCATTCTGTATGTAAGCATATTTCAGTTCTCTGATATTAATGAAATGAAGTTTTATTTCTGTTGCATCTCCATGTTTATGTTTATATCTATATTCTATTGCATTCCTACATAAATCTGGATCACCTCATTTGTTGGTTGGCACATTGCAATGTTCATTGGTGTTCATCATATTATGATGACATTTATTGTTCATCACATTGCAATGACATTTATTGTTCATGATATTGCAATGGTGTTTGTTGTTCATCACATTGCAAATTTTTTTTATTGTTCATCACATTGTGATGAAATTTATTGTTCATCACATTGCAAAGACATTGGTTTTTTTGTCAGATTATGACATTTTTAGTTGTTCATTACATTAAGACGACGTTTATTATCCACCATGCTACGATGAAGCTTTTTGTTCATTATAGTGTGACATCTATGTTAACCATGGTTGGCCATATTAACCATGTCGACCATGCTTGAACATGGTAAACCATATTCAAGCATGTTCACCATTAATGACCATGGTTTGACCATGTTTGACCTTGGTTAAACATGGCTATCCATATTGACTATGTTGACCACATGTGGCCATATTGTTGTCTACGATTGACTATGCTCAACCACATATAAATGTGGTTGACTTGTTTGATCTCATTCAACCAAGGGAATATGTAATTTCCTTTTCCTAACTAGTGGAGTTGATGAGCCTCTAATCTATCAATTAGTTCCCGTAGCTTATTAAGTTAGGGTCAAGGAATATTGGAGGAAACTAATACAAAAGTTTGGCATTGTTTGATGGTTAGTTGATATATCATCGGGATTATGACGAGGATGCCTTTTTTTGGAATGATATTAGGATATTTTCCCAATACTTACTATTTACAATAAGTCATTTTTTAGCACCGAATTGATCAATTGGCAGGGATACTATTTCTAGTATTGTCAGCGGGTTCAATTTTGATGACTATATCTATATATTCTAGTGGTTTAAAATAAAACAATGATAAGTTATTAATTAATACATTTCAATCAAAGATATAACTTTATCATTATTTAATTTTTTTAATGAAGGGACTATAAGGTCCAGTTATAAAGTGAAGAATGTTTTATTTATAAAAAAAATAATGAGGCTTTTAATTGGGAGAGTAAAATTGATTTTATTTAATCCCACACGGCTTGATGAAGAGGGTTGAACTAATTGGGAGAGTTATAAAAGATTTTTTTTTGAGTTCGTTCATGTGTTGGTTTTGATATTTGATATTGTCATTTTATAGAGGAGATTTTTTCTTCTTGGTTTGTGAGGATGAAACCCCTTGTAGGTGACATTCTCCACATTACTGAGAGATATAATTTGGAGAATATCTTGGTGATTTCACATAGAGATCACAACTAGGCTTCATTGTTTTTTTCATAACGATAATATAGATAAGATTTGAGGTAGAAAAAAGGATTTTAGAACTTGCTACAATTATGTTGCTACAATATCATGGTACAATAATGTTGTTACTGTGATTTTGCAATTTTTAAATCAAAATCGGGCGGACACATTCCAAGATTTAATGGGTATGCCTGAATTATTGTTTTAAAGAATTTTGGTTATCTGGGTATTGTTCATTTTGATCATACATTGTAATTCCAACTCTAAAAATAAATTTGAGTTATATTAGTTTTTGGGTTTTCCTAAATATTATTATTTTCTATGTTATTTCATTAATGTGAGTACTATCATTGTCAAACAAATCTTCAGCATACCTATCTCTTCTACAAACACATTTAGACAAAAAAATGTTGTATGTTACAATGGTATCAGAGAAATTTATCATGTCATATTGAAAAATTCAATATGATAGTACAATTATATGTCAGTATTTGACTAGAAAAATTATAAACATCATTACAATCCTCATAGAAAAAATTCATCTACAAACTTGGCTATAGAAAAATAAGGGGAAATCAAGGGATAAAATGTAGGTAATATGGTTGATAGAGACCCTAGAAATCAAACCCCTAAGGAATAGTTTTTGAATTTGTTGGATGACTTGGTTAGAGGGAAACAAACTATAGAGAAAAGAACCCGAGCACATAATCAATAGTAGGACACATTTTAACACACTTTATGGCTAGACAATTGGGAGTTGATATTGGTGGTAACAATGCAAATAATGGAGACAAAAATGGAGGAAACAATTTTCAGAGAGAGAATTGTTTTCATGGGGGAAATCAAAATGAACTAAATAGAAGTATTAGGTTGAGTCCTCTTATGCATACCTTCCCACCTAGAGCACCAACACTAATTGAAAATGAGTTGTAAGTCATTTATTTGTAGAATAAATTTATGCAAGATTGGAAAATAAGTAGCACAAAATTTTAGGTTGGTATATCACTTATATATTATATTGACATTAGAATGAAACATATACACCACACATGTGATAGAGCACATAATTATGATTTGAAGAAGAAAGTGGGAAAATTGACTCTCCCATATTATGATGGTTCAGGGAAGACTTTAGCATGAGCTTGGGTTTAGAAGGTTGATACCTATTTTGAAATCAACCCCATGCTAGATGAAGAGGCCATTAAATATGCAACTATACACCTTGATGACATATACACGGGTGGTGGCATCATGGGACATGATATGATCACTTCATATGTATATTTTATAGAGACATTGATTGAGAGATTTGATAAGAAGAATCTGAAGTTGGATTTCAAAGAGTTGACACATTTTAATAAATGGGGTTCAATTGACTTGTAGTGCTATTCAATGATATTGAGATAAGAGAATCATGGTGTTGTTCATGGATGGTTTGACAGAACCTTTGATAGGTTGGATTGAGGCCCTCAATCCACCTACCTTATAGGAAGCCATCAAAAAATGGAGGGACATGGATGCTTCTACTTCTAGAAGCAAGTTTTAGCCTAAAGGTTTCCCAAAGAAGAGGGAGAAAGACAAAAAATTATTTCAAAGATAATTAAAACAACAAAAAAATATTCTGACAGGTTAAATAGTGATAAAGTAAATGACTTTAGAAGGAATAATTAATTTTTCCACTACAGAGAGCCATGGGACTCCTCACATGAATGTAGTTTGAAACCATAAACTAAGCAGTTAGATTACTTTTATGTTGAATAATATGCATTAGAAAGTCAGGTCGACAATATGATACGAAGAATAGTGATTAGTAGGGCACTTCATAGGAATATTCCCAAGATGATGGGGCTATAACACAACTCTCTAATGCATAAAAGGGAAAACAAATTCAAGCCTAAGATGTATAATATAGGGGAAGTGAGTTTTTTCTTTGATTGATATAGGGGGAACTCATAATTTCATCAATGAAAGCATTGTGACTAAGAGAGGTTTTCAAACAGAAGAACATAGTTTGTTAAAGGTGATGGTAGCTAAAAGGTATAAGATTCCTTGTACTCATATGATTTAAAATATAAGTACACATTTGGGTGACTATCAACTGCAAGATGAATTTCATGTGGTAGACATGGGAGCCAATGATGATTCTTGATATGGCATGGATGATGTCCCTTGTAGAGTTCTCCTTTAATCTACATAAGTTGGAAATGAAGTTTGACCATAAAGACAAGAAAGTAGTACTCGAAGGACTTTCAGATGGAGGGCCTAGAATGGTATCAATTAAGAGGCTAGAGTGGCTAATAATACATGATAATGTAGAAAGGGTAGCAAATTTTATCATCATGCCAATGGTTCATACAATGTGGTACGATCAAAACAACAATTACTATATTGATATTTAGGGGTTTTGATCCAAACATAGCAAGGTGTTTGGGAGTATCCTTTAGGGAATTCCTCCTCAGAGGGGAATCAAGCATGTCATTAAGTTGGAGGAAGGAACAAAACTAATGATAACTAACCCTTGTCAACATACTAAGAGGAACAAATATGAAGTATAAAAGGAAATTAAGGAGTTATTGGAGATGGGGCACATAATACCCAACAAAAGTCCTTTCCTAGCTATAGTGTTGGTAAAAACGAAGGAAGAAATTATGTGGATGTGCATTGATTACATGTCCCTCAACAAAACTTCAATCAAGAATAGGTGTCCAATTCCAAGGTCGAGGTATCATCATATTCTAATGAGAGAGGAGTATATTGATAAGAATGCTTTTATATGTCATTTTGGGAATTTAAAGTTTTTGGTAATTCCCTTTGAATTGACAATTTTCCTAGCCACATTTTAGAGTTGTATGAATCAGGTGTTTAGGATACAATTGATAATATTTTCTTTGATATTATTTGATGAAATTTTGATTATTAGTAAGACTTGGGAGGAGCATATTCAAAATATTGACGAGGTATTTAACATATTAGAGAGTGAGTCTATACATGCTAAGGAGTCTAAATGTGACTTTATGATTACATAGCTTCTCCATATCGATCATATCATCAATGCATAGGGAGTAAGAGTAGATCATGAGAAGATAAAGGGTATTCTAGAATGGCCTGCACCTACAAATCTCATCCACCTTAAGGGATTATTTGGTATTTTCAGTTTCTACATGATATTTGTTAATGGCTTTTCAAAAACTATAGCACCGCTTACAAATTTGGATAAGAAGGGGGCCTTTTAGTGGTTTGATTTAGGACATAAATGTTTTGAGCACTTCAAATAGGTGATTTCCACATGCCCTGTGTTAGCAATACTAGATTTCTCCAAAACCTTTGATTTGGAGTGTGATGATTTGGGAGAGGGGATAAGAGCGGTTCTGATGCAAGATAAGAACCCCATCACTTTTGAGAGTAGAAAATTAAGATTTTTGGAGAAAAATTACTAAGTTTATGGTAGAAATATGTTGGAAATTATGTATGCCTTGGATAAATTCAGACAATGCCTAATTGGGGGTAGTTTATCATCAAAATGGATCATAAAAACATCATATATTTCATGAACCAAAAGGATCTAAATTATAATCAATATAAGTGGGTCAATAGATTACAAGCATATGCTTTTGAAATTGTATATGTCAAGGGGAAAAATAATTTTGTTGCTAATGCGCTTTCTAGGAGGCCCAAAATATGTTCATTAATGGATATTTCTGTTGATTGGAGGGAATTGATTGCAATAGAATATGCCAAATATTTATGGGAAACAGTAGCTATGGAAGGATAAATTCATGATGATAGATATACAGTGATAAATGAGTTGATCATGTATAAGGTCGTAATTTTTTTGGAGCCTTCATCATAGCTTAAGGTAAATATACCAAGGACATTTCATGATACACATATGGTTGGTGAACCGAGTTTCTTAAGACCTACAGGAAGATCTAGGAGAGATTCACATGTAAATGACTAAAGAATAAATTTCTTGAGTATGTTAGTGAGTTTCCTACTTGCTAACAAAACAATAATGAACATAGTTATCCAACTAATTTTCTTCAACTGCTACCCATTCCTAATTAAATGGGATTTATCTATATATATTTCATCATAGGGCTATCTAAGGAAATGGGTAAAGATTAACTATATGTAGTGGTTAACATGAGGTTGACTAAGCTTACACACTTACTTTCCATTTCAACGACTTATATCATAGCGCAAGTAGATGATTTTTTTATTTCAGAGAAATTTTCAGGTTGCAAAAGATTCCAAATAATATTTTCAGCAATATGGACAACATATTCATGATTATGTTTTGGTGAGAGATTTTTATATTGAGTGGGAATGAGCTCATTCCTAGCACTAGATACCACTCACAAACATATGGTCAAACATATATAGTGAACAAATGGTGGAGGGGTATCTCATGAACTATGTTTATGGACAAGAGAGAGTTTGGATGAAATGGCTACCCCTTGGTGAGTATTTTTATAATACTATATATCACATGTCTATCAGTATGTCACCACTGTTATGGGTTTATATGGTTATAAGGCTCCCAAATTCAAGGATATATTTTTTGGGGAAAGTAGAGTGCTTAAGGAAAAGGACTTACTCCAAGATAGTGAGCACATCATGAAGTCAATGAAGGAAAATTTATAACAAACACAAAATCAACAAAAGTTGTATGTCGATCAACATTTGATAGTGCACAATTTTGTGGTTGGGGACATGATTTATTTGAGATTGCAAACATATAGAGAGTCTAATCTCAAGAATATTGGATCAAAGAAACTCAATCCCAGGTTTTATGGACCATATCTCAGAGGGTTGGAGAGGTTGCATATGAACTTGAGCTACCAACTAGAAATAGGGTTTATAATGTATTTCATGTATCGAAGTTTAGGAAGGAACTTAGTCATAACATGGCTACCTCATTGGAGTTTCCACCATTAGATGATGAAGGGAAGTTTTTATTGATTCTAGTGACCACCATTGATACTAGAGAGGGGACTATTCACAAGAGGGTTATTAAAGAGTTTATGGTCAAATGGAATAAATTTTCAGTAGAGGATGCCACTTGGAAAAAAATAATAGATATTGCAGCATCCAAAGCTGAGATTTCTTGTGGAAAAGCAATTTTGGGAAGCACAGACTTTAATTTCCCCTTCCTAACCAGTGGAGTTGGTCGGGACTCTGGCATGTACATATAATTTCCAAAGCATGATTCCCATATTAACTATAGTTGAATATGGTTGATTTTGTTGACTATGGTTGAATTGTGTTGACTATGATGGATTTTTGTTGACCATGCTTAATTAATGCACATATAATATTTGATTATTTGGTAAATGTTAATATAGTTTATTTTTACAAATTTCAATATTATTATTGTTATTAATAATATTAACATGATTATTGTAATAATGTTTAACAAAAAAAATAGTTATTGGTTTTATAAATTTTTTAAAATATAAATATCTAAAGAATTTTAAAAATAAACAAAATGAAAAAAAAGTAATTTTTTTAATTAAAATGAATATATATTTTTGTTTTTTTGTTTTTTTGTCAAGTTGTCTATGTTTGACTTAGGGATTTATCTATGGCTTGAGAAATCATGACCCAGAGGCATTTAGGTCGTCA
This sequence comes from Pinus albicaulis, assembly GCA_034641835.2. Lineage (NCBI taxonomy): Eukaryota > Viridiplantae > Streptophyta > Pinopsida > Pinales > Pinaceae > Pinus > Pinus albicaulis. The sequence continues at coordinate 263,510,580 of CM076575.1, read as the reverse complement.
AAATCACACGAGGATCGAACACTAGCTTGGGCCACACCAACCCTTAACATGACTGTATATTTTTCCCATAGAGTTTGGAACCGGTGACCTTCACGTAATAAAGTGACTTAAATTACACCCCATCACTGTCTATTATATGCCCCGTGAACTTAAAATGAATATATTTCAAATATGATGTTTATATATATATATATATATATATATATATATATATATATATATATATCTATATATATAATTCTTTATTCCATTCAATATAAATAAAATATTTATCGAAATTGTGCAATCTCGTTAAAAATGTATTGAAACATTTCAAAATGTGTATTGAAACATTTCAAAGACAACTAATACAAAGTACTATATTGAAAACTTAAATAAAACTAAATTATTAATACAATAAAATATTCGATTTTATTAACATATATTAAATACTAAGCCCCCACGAGAAACTCAATTGGTGATGGCCATGTAGATGAAGCGTTTTGTATAAGAAGGCTTGAGGTTCAAATTTCCTAGATTTACATGTGTGTGCATACAAAATCACCTAGAGGTTATAGTGGTAGTGGTTGGAATTGACCTCATGTCCCATGAGTATGAGAACAACACAATTTTCGAACCCCCCTCCCCCACACACACACATATTAAAAACTTTAATACAATTAAACAAATGGAAGAATGATAAGTGATGAATCAATCCCTACTAATTAAATTTTCAAAGAGCTCAGGTCATCTCCTCATCCATTTCTCTTGAAATCAAACAAATATACAAATATGTAGCTTAACCTAGATAATGCATAGGATTCATATTGTATGCAATAAACACTCTATTTTCTTAGACATTATTCCATATCATTTCCTATCACAACACCATAATTACCCATCAAATCCACCCTCCTGTTTTAGTTTTTCATCATCTGAGTCAGGTCGAGCTTAGCTGGCGTTTGTACTCACACAATTGAGACCAAGTGAGTAAATTTTCTGTATTAATTAGTTAAGCGGTCTAGTAATAAACGTTGTGTCGAGATTTTCTACTTAATTTGCATGGAAATGCTAAGTTTTTTAGAACCCGGAGCTGAGGTGGTAAAATTCCTAAGTCTGGAGATTGTTTCCAATTTCCATTGTCCCAAGCCCAAGTTCAAGCCCCCTATGTTGTGTCTGTATCAACGTCGTTCTAGAACAATGACGAAGACTGTGATATTCATCCCAGAGGTCAAATTTGATGAAAGAATCACGAAGAGAGATCCCCTCTATGACAAATATTATAAGGAAATGCTTGTTGACAACTACCTTGCAGACACCTTTCAATTTCCAACACTTAAGCGATAGGTCTATACCAAACTAGTCATCAAGGTTGATGGAAGCCAATCGATCAAGGTTACAAAGGACTTTAGGGGAATTCAAAGGTGGACATTGCTACACCTAAGGATTCTTCTCGTGTTTGGAACAATAGGAGCCCCTATGTAGTGTAAAAAGCTTCTTATAATCCAGATGCATGAAGGATAATTATGGCTCGACGAGGAGTATCCAATACATGTGATAGACCTTCATAGGCTCACCGACATACTTGCTACTTGGGCCATTGTATCCACTCAATTCTAAACATCTTCCAAGCACGTGGAAAATACAGGGAATGACAACTATTACAACATATACAATACCCACCGAAGAGTAAAAGGAACTCTAATAGAACCAATCAACATGCTGAATGTCAAAACAGAAACTTCTAGCCCCTACCACCCAATATGCAGCTGAGATCGAGATGAAACTAGCAGACGCGGTAGACCTAAAATCCCCATTCACCAACGCCGTGAAAGAAGCTCCCACCCTTGAACAACAGGTTCACGACTTCTCTGGTTTTCTAATGAAGAAGAACCAACCCATATACCCTTTGCGCAGCCGTTTCAGTAGCCTACTTAATGAAGCCAGGGCTACCTGAGACAAAGGCCATCGAAAGGAAATTCTATCACAGGTGAACAATATCGAGACCCAAATATAGCAGATCGAAGATGAATCATCCAATACCAAGCAGATACTTCGGGAGCTCCGACCACCGACGCAAAATAATTTGGAAACGCTACAACAACTCAACGAAGAAACAAATGTGCAGTGGAATTCTCTATTGATGACACGACCCACCCAACCTACTACTAACATTGTAACACAGTTCCTTTCCTAGGTATCTATGCTCACATGCACATGGTAGGAAGCGCTCAATGCTTACAGTCAGTTCAGAAAGAAGGCCACTGAATATTTTCCTGAGTTGGGTCCTTCGTTTGAAGGAACCAGTCAAGGGGAAGTAGCACCAGAAGCATCAATAGTGCCAATAGTGTTGGTAAAATATTAAATCAGGGATGAGTCAATGAACTATGGTGGGGGCATGTTGGGTCCTTTGTTTTGGGGAACCAAGGAATTGAAGGAAAATATATAAGACTCATGAAATTTTTCAAAGATAACCGTTGGGAATCTTTTGGGGGAGGAGGGGGGGTGACAATCGGAAGAAGGAAGGAACTCACTGAGAACTAACAGGTGCAAAGGAATGGCGAAAGAAGGCAGGCACAATTGAGAAGGAAAGAATACTTATGGTCGAGCAATAGAAGTAGTTGAATGAGGAAGAAGGTGGAGCCTCCAAGAGAGAACTGGCAGTCCAAGCCGGTGCAAACGTATAAAGAAGGACAAGCGAGAAGATAAAATGAGGAGAGAGTACTTAAATGTTGTTGTGGAACGGTTTGAGCCGCACTGTGTCTGATGTCTTATGTCATTATGTACTGATCTCTCATGTTAGTTTTGTGATGCTGATAAAAGGATCTCGAACCATTTGTAATGTTATACTACTACATAGATTAATGAGAAAATGGAGTTTACTGGGATGCCTATGCATTATATGTATGGTTACATGGTTTCTTAAAATTTTTAATATGCTTGTATTTGTATGGTATTTATTTTCTGAGTGTTCATGACTTGTTGTGATCATTCTTCTATCTTTTATGTTCTGAGGTTATTTGATTCACGCTTCTCTTATGTGATTCCTCCGTATACCGGATTTCAACCCTTATTTGACTAAGGTCACGACACGCCTCGTGTGAGACTCCTTACCCACCGTGGGTAAGGCTAAAAAGTCAGCGTTGTGCTAGACTACAACAGAGCTTTGTTGGCACCTGTGCTTGAACCCGGGGTCTCAACCCTGTTAATATTTTTGCCCCAACATGTGTATTGTATATACTACAATGAGTTGTGTTATAAAGCTCCAATAAGCAATGTGTTGTAAATATTGCATCGAGTTGTGTTATAAAGCTCCAATAAGAAGTATGGTGTTCATGGTTTCAAAAATTTGGTATAGTTTAAATGTTGCATCGACTTGCATTATAAACCTCCATGGGCAACTTTTTTTATTGGTTATAAGTGTCATTAAACACCAAGGAAGGGGTTGCCCCAAGGGGGAGGGTTTGTAACAACACCTGGTTGATTTTCCATGTAAATAAAATAAGATCAATGTCATGGGACACATTCCAAGTTGAATGTTGGGAAAACACTTTAGTGGGCATCACTTGTGGTTTATTATGGATATGGAAATCGGCAAAAGCATTGGAAAAGGAAAAGAGGCAATAATTTCCATTTAATTATGGAAATAAAGGAAAATAGGAGAAAAGGAAGGTGAAGAGCCACAAATTTTAATGCAAGGGAAATTAGAAAGGAAATGAAGAAAAATGAGACATCAATGATAAAAAAGGCATCAAAGAAAAAATTCACAACTTTTGCACAAATTTTGGTCATTACAACTTTGGTTAGTTTAGTTTTGGCTCTCTCCTTTCATTCTCTCATTCTCTCATACTCTTGCACACTTAGAGTATTCTTGGAGCATGCTTGGAGCACTCTAGGATTAACTTGGATTTGGAAGAAGACACACAAGGAAGCAAAGGGAAATCAAAAGGAAAGCAAGGAGGCACAATGAGATAGTTGGATCAAAATATACAACTAGATTTATTTATAGGTAACATGGTATCTGTGTGATTTCCTTGCCGGTTTTTGGATGCATGGTATATGCATGTGTTTCCTTGGTTATGTGTTTTCATTGGCATGGATGTTTTCCTAGATTGACAATGGTTTCAGCCTTGCCTCACCATTTCTTGGATAACCATGGTGTTGTGGGTTTCCCACTTTTTTTTCTGATTGGTTCTTAGGTTTCCTTTGGCTATGGGTTGGAAAAAACACTTTGGACCCCCAGAACAACTTGGGTTGAGTTACTAGTTCCTGGAGCCTGCAGGTTGGGACAAACACTCTGGAGCCTTGTGGGTTGAGTTACTAGTCCTTGTAGTTGCAGGTTGGAACAAACGCTTTGGATCCCTGATTAGTTGTGGGTTGAGTTACTATTTCCTGGAGCCCTAGAAAGCTTGGGTAGATACCAATATGGTTGATGTTAGTGATTTATGGATTGTACATGTGAGATCACTGTGATTGGGGGTTGAGGAGGTATGGCCTCTCGAAGCCCTGATTGTTTCTTTTTTGGTTAACCCTTATGATTCCACATTCATGCTTGGAATATGGCGTGGGGGTGATTGGCTGAAAGAGAGATTTGGTTCAACCCAATCTATGGCCGAGTGGTACGTGGAAGTCCTTGACTTTGTTTCCATTTTCATATGTTAATATGAGATATTTTCCTATTGTGATCTATGAGCATTTGTAGTGATTATGTTGGTGATTTTATGGCTGACTTGCCATGGTTTCCATTCTGTTTATATGTTGGTTATATGATGTGTTCTATCTATGGCTCTTACATGTTTTGATCAGTTATTAAATGGTTGATGAATGCATGGTATAACAAGTGTTATTGCAATTATCTTGAGAGGGAATTAGACCTTCTTGGTGATTCTAAAATGAAGCATAGACTCCTATGATCATATATGCATTCATGAACTATAGCTTTCATGTTTACCATATGTTTGATGAAATTCCTATCATAGATTACGCATGTCTAGGTCAATTTCTTGCTTGAGTTTTGATTGGTTGGCATTGTGATAATATTGTTTATGTTTTTGGAAAGTTGCATGTAGTTATGTGCAGTGGTCTGGAGGCTAGCCTAAAAAGTGGCTTAGATCTCGAAACTGTTGGCACAAAACTGATGTTTTTGGGTAATAACCGCACATAAGCAGGCCTATGTGTGCGGTTGGCACCTCATAACTGCACTGATGTTGTATTGTGTGTGTGGTTGGAGAGTGTCCTTTGTGAAAATAACTCCAACTCAAGGATTGATCACCTGGGGTGGTTTGCAGGATCATGACTGGTTTGTAGTCCCTGAGGGATGTCTATAATTTGTTGGTGTGCCAGCCCCACTTCCATAATTGGAACTTGGGGGTCGGGTCATGTCATAATGACACTCGTCTCATGTTTACCTTGGTGAGATTTTGAATTTGGGTAAATGTGGGGTGGCACGTTACAATTTTTGAGTGCATAAAAAATTAATAAGTCCATTTCGTGTGGGTTCTTTGATGGGGCATACCAAGGGGAGGACATAACTGTTGGTATTTGCGTCTATCTTCATATCTCATAGGATCACTCTCCATTTTAAATAAAACCTAAGTAGAGTGACTAATAATGAGGGTGAATTTCTAGCCTTGCTTTGTTTACTAAAATCTATCTGAGATAGAGGTTTGAACTCACTTTAGGTTTTTGGAGATTCTCTATTGATGACCAAGTGGATGAATGGAATAGACCATGTATAAAATATTAACCTCACTCCACTGCATAGCAACTCTAAGATAATATACATATATTCAAGGACCAACAATATTGTAAATAAACTATCCAAGGAATGTTAGGAACTTATGGAAATAATTTATCTTTTTTTAAGATTTTCATGGTCATCTTTGGAAAAACACTAAATTAAATCTTTTTTGAATGATAAAATGTCAAGGTATGAGTGCGATAACAAGCTATATATCTAGCAAAAGCTTTAGTTTATAGTGATTTAATTTCTACACTTTTATACTTTAGACTATGAAAAACATTTCATAATTAATATTTTTCATATATATATATATATATATATATATATATATATAATAATTATTTATAAATTTATAATTTTTAAAATAATTATATAAAAATATAATAAATGTAATCGAAATAATGTCATTTATATTTTAATATTCATTGAAATTAATATTCTATTCTTTATAATATATGTTAATTTTTTTCTTCACTATTATCTTTTGAAAATATATCTTAATCTTTCTTTAATAGAATGAATAACTCTTAAGAACTTCTTCATTATTATCTTTTGAGAATATGTCTTTATCTTTTCTCTTTATATAAATAGAATGAATAACTCTTAAGAAATGGATAATTAAAAGTGAATAAAAAATATTTATTTAAAAGAGGATATATCTTTCACTTTTTGGGTGTTATAAACAATATTTTAATATATATATATATATATATATATATATATATATATATATATATATTAATTAATTTAATAATTAATTAATTGTGATTTCATAATATTTATAAAATTTATTAATATACAATTTATATCTTTTTTGTTAGTTTGTTTTTAAATTGATGAGATCAATTTGTGATTTAAAAAATGATTACCCATTGCATTTACTTTGAGTCACACAAAATTATATTTATAATTAATCTATGTTCAATAGTTTTTAATTATTTTTTTTTATGGTAGAATATTTAACAAAATACTGTTTCACCAACTGCTCTACATTTGGTAATCTTTCACAAATTTTTATATTAATAAGTATTTCATATTATTTATAAAATTTAATAATATGTAAATTATAAAAATTTTATATTAAATTTAATAACGGTAAATCATAAAATCTTTATATTGATAGATCTTTATTTATATATATATATATATATATATATATATATATAAAATTCAATTCCATATATTTTATAAAATATTTTAAACACATATATAAATTAATAATAATAGTATTATATCAATAAAATTATTACAAACTTGATTTATAAGTTGTAAAAAAATGTTAATAATTAAAGTAGAATCTGGTTATCTCATCAATAATTGTTTTCTTTTCTATTAATGTTTTTTTAAGTAACTGAAAAATTAAACAATAAATTAAAATTGAAAGGTTTAAGAAAAAGAATCCTCACAAAACAGTACTACTTCCAGGCCCCATAAAGCTAAGTCATGCGCAATTAAATGAGAGCAGTTCGCTCCATAAAGTGCCAAGTTATTCCCAATGAAATGAGACAAAGTACATCCTGTCTAGGAATTTATATTAAAGTGAAAATAATTGCGTTGCAATCAAAATATTCCCTAAATTATTTTCGGAACCTAATATCTAATCAACCCTCACTGATTGGCACTTTCACTCCTTTCACTCCTCTGCTTTCAGAGAGGCTATGAAATAACCTTGGAATTTTAACTTTTTAATGCTTCAGATGACCCAGACGCTCAGTCTGGATTTAATTTTGGTGGTCGCGAACATCTTCGATTCTTTCCGGTATCTCGGAAAGGTACATTTTCTATATCTCTGCAAGGTATATTTCCAATTTATAGAATCCTCTATGCGGACTCATGACACGCAGATAGCAAGCATTTTAACTTTTTAATACCGAGATGACCAGGCACTCAATTTGGATTTGGTTCTGGTTCGCAAAGAACAACTTCGATTCTTTTCAATGTTATAAATCCTCTATTACCATTCAGTTATCATCACTGGCAAATAGAAAGTATTGGCCTGCATTCTCGTTCTCATTTTTCGTAATTTAGTTTATTTGCCTTTCTCGTTTTCAGCGTTTTCTCCTCACGATGCAGAGGAAAAAGAGCTTCTGCGGCAATTTTTTCTCACGCTCTGGGAAAAAGGCCCTTCCTCAATCACAGTTTGAAAATGCCTCATTTCTTTCCAACCCTGATACAAGTGGTACCACTTCTTCTCAGCTTCAACGGATTCCGCCTTCTTACAGAGTTCCAATGCCGTCCGACCAATATACGATGAAGGCAGGGACAGAAGAAAATTCCAGACTTGATCTGGACGGGCTCATAACGCACATATCTAAGCTTTTCGAGTTCAGGGTAAGGCGGATCGGTACTCTTCAGATCTATCTTGCATTTGAATTATATAGTATAGAGCCATTTTTAATAGTTCTTCGGATTTATCCAAGGATGAGAATGAAATCTTTGCATTTACAATTTGAAGTATTTTTAATTCTTTTCTTAGTCGATTTTTAGCTTTTGATAGTACTTTGGATTTATCGAATGATGAGGATGAGATTTTTGCATTTGCAGAAACATTTACAGTTTGAAGTATTTTTAATTCTTTCCTTAGACGATAATCTGATATTAAACATATCTTACCTTACTGTAGAATGAGTTTCTTTGAAGACTTGAGAACTACTATGATATTGTTAGGGTAAAAGCAGCTAACCGTTATTCTTAACCTTCTTAACATACTTCTTTGTCAGGAGGGGAAAATATCATCTTATAATAAATTTTGCAGTAATTTGCAGAAACATTTACAGTTTTGGATTTATCGAATGATGAGGATGAAATTTTTGCATTTGCAGAAACATTTACAGTTTTGGATTTATCGAATGATGAGGATGAAATTTTTGCATTTGCAGAAACACTTACAGTTTGAAGTATTTTTATTTCTTTCCTTGGACGATAATCTGATATTAAACATATCTTACCTTACTGTAGAATGAGTTTCTTTGAAGACTTGAGAACTACTATGATATTGTTAGAATAAAAGCAGCTAACCGTTATTCTTAACATTCTTAACATAGACTATAATCTGATATTAAACACATCTTACCTTACTGTTGAATGAGTCTCTTTGAAGACTTAGAACTACTATGATATTGTTAGGGTAAAAGCAGCTAACCGTTATTTTTTACATACTTCTTTGTCAGGAGGGGAAAATATCATCTTATAATCTAAAGACAGCTCAACAATATTGGCCGACTTCACAAAGCTTTATCAACTTAAGGAAGTTGCTCTATGAGGGAACAAATTATGCTGTGCGCATTAAACATCTTTCATAATTTCGCAGTCAGTAGTAATATTTTATTCAAACCCCAAATTCCAGCGTCATAGCCATGTTATATATGTGAAATCTTTGATCTAAATTTCTCTTTATTTTATTTTATTCAGAATAATATTAGTTCAGGCAGTGCCAAATCCAGTTCAGTCAGTGCAACAATCATTGTTAACAGTCTCCTGCAAAGTATGGGTTCGGCAAATAATGTAATTGCTGCAGGTTTTCTGGTTGTGGCAAATATATTGGAGAGAATAGAAGAGGTCCGTACCAACAGGATGGAGTGCCTAAGTCTTCTGAGAGAAATGACCAAATTAGCTAAGATAGTCAAGGATTTTAAAGAACGTGCTCATTTAAAGGAAAAAATGAGTGATGAAATCAAAGATGCAACATCATTGATACTGGAAGGCTCTCTCATGTGTTGCGCACAGATCGATTCTTCAAAATTTTCCAAGTATGTATATTTTCAAATTTGATTGATGTCTTCAAAATTTTTGAAATATGTATATTTTCAAATTTGAATGATGTATCGTGTAAATGTTTGTATATTTTCAAATTTGAGTGATGTATTGTATACTTTTTTATGAATTTATAATAGAATATTAAAAAAATTGAAGTTTTTATTATAATTACCAGTTCTAATTTGAATTATAATTTTAATTAAATACAATAATACCAATTAAGATAACAAATTTTCAATTCCAAAAAATTTAGATCATATATATCTTAAAAATTTAAATACATTATATTTCTTTTTATTATAATATTTAAATAATCTTAATAATTATAAATAATATAAAAAATTTAAAACACAATTATAAGAAAAACATACTAATTTTTTTCATGCAAAACCTCTCTTCATTTTAAAACTTAAAAACTTGAATCTATAGTGCTAATTTCAAAACTCACATAAATTTTTTCCTTATTAACTTTTGCATCCATGTTTACAACTTTTTTTTATCTCAATTAATTTTCCTTAAAACCATATTTTTTTTTCACAAAGAAAAAATTTGTAACTTTTCATTAATAGATAAGTTACATGTTACATTTGCTAGTAGAAAACTACCAAAAATTATCTGTCATAGTATAAACTGTATATAGCCAAGCTCTGGCTATCAAAATACATACAATAATGCAGCTGGTACAAATTTAAAACCATATTTACTATGCTATATTTAATCTTTTCCTTAAAAACATATTTTAAAAATGAATATTCAAAAGTTATTTATCTAAAGCCCTAGAAATACTTCTCTTATCAAATTTTCCAGATTTCCCACATTCAGTATTGATATCCAAATTCTTTTCTTCACTGTTTTTTCCACTTACCCACCATTTAATAAAAAAAACCAAATTAATAATTTCCCTTTCAATTCCTTTCCCTTCTGCCTCCATGCCATCCCTGCTATTTTCTGTTCAGACATTTTTGTATTGAACATTTCTGCAGTGAACATGATTACTTCAACATTCTATGAAAGTTCCTGTGTAAACTATCAACGACTCGACTAACCTATTACATTGCCAATGGAATCGAATCGAATTCCATTAAAAAAATTCGTGTTATGAATCGAACCATGGAATTTTAGTATTTTCTCCTCTGGCCAATTTGGTAATTATGGTTTTCATTGAATTTTTTTGAAAGTTATATCTCTAATTTTATAAAAAATATATATTTATTTTAAAAAAATTATACTTATTAAATTAAATTTGAAATCTTATATAATTTTTTTATAAATGATACAATTTGAATACCAGAAAGATTATTCTATGTAATCAAATCTGCCATTTCGTATTTTCATAATCGACTTCAACCCAAGAGAAACAGAGTAACACAACCTTAACCATTCTCTATTTGTTTAATGAAATGTCCGCACTGTGTACTGTTTTATCATTAGAGTTTTATTGATGGCAGGTTTTTTAACACCACAATAAACAAGGAGGAACTCATCAAAGTTAGAAAAGATTTAGATAGCATGTACAGGGATCTACAGAGCAAAATGGGATTTCATATTCTGGAGAACACTGAGAAGATCAGTGAAAAGATCAATTTTCTGTCCGGTCAGAATGTGGTGCCTGATCCGCGTAGTGCATATCCCAAACACCCAGGTGCATAGTTTTGCCTCCAGAATTTACTTAAATTTTAAGTTGAAGATGTAATAATCTACTTTATTGCTCAAAGATTAATCACAGACGCGATGGTTAATGTTTTCGTTACAGCTGACGCTCGGCCGCCGCCCATTATAATTTATGCCCAAACTGTTAATCTTCAAACAGGTAAGTGACCGAGAATTTTTGTTTTGGCCAGTGCTATGCACTCTGCAACTCATCATTTCAATTTTGCAGTGTTATTATATCACTGTTTTTTTGTTCTGGGATGCATAATTATGGTGTTGTGGATGATCATATTTTTATTATTATATAAAATTAATTATAAAATTATTATGTTTAGAATTATAATATATAATTTATTTTTTAAATATATCTTAATTTTATATGAAATAATCAATTACAATTTGATATAAGTATAAATTAATTAATTTTATTTAAAATAATAATATTAAATATTTAAAATATATTAATTTATATAATATATAAATTTTTGTTTTTTCTATTTACAAAATAATATATAATTATAATTATTATAAAACGTTATGGTTAATATTAACATTGTAATAAGAGTTTAAAAAATTTGAACCTCTGCGGCCTTTTAAACAAAACGGAACTCTCAAAATAATTATAAAAATAAATGGGCTACTTTTGAAAATCTCTTTTGTCAGACAGAAACCTTAAATCTAAAATATCACACTTAAAGTAGTATGACTAAAGAGAGTTGAGTTCACTCTTCAATCAAAATAAATGGTTAATATATTAGTATATTATAAAATAATCTAGAATCAAGAGGGTTTTTTTGATGGTTACTCCACAACATGAATTAGGCTCAGATTTAATGATATTTGATTTTGTTCTGAATTAGGTTTAAATTTAATGATGTTTAATTTTGCTATGAAAAAACAACATTGTTTTAAAAATTAATCATGTGATTTAATTTAATTTTGATTTGGATTTTTTCATTAAATAAATAAAATTGAATTTAAATAATAATGTAATATTAAAAATATAAATAATAATATAAAATTAGAAAAAATGTGTAGATTTTTTAAAATATATAAATTATTTAAACTATTTAATATATTATAAATAATCATACATAATCTATTGGTTTGGTTTTGGATAGAGGGTAATCGAGTGCTCTGGTAAGGCACTTCTTGATGTAAAGTCACTTCTAAATGTGAAGTCAACAAATACTATGGAAAATCTTGTTTTGTGTTATTTAAACTAGTTTTTTTGACTATATATAGATTCAGTCCCTGAAAAAACACATGGAGCACTTCCATTGTGCAGGGGTTACCCATCGAACTTGTGATTTTAATGAATTCTTGCCAGATTTTAGAGAAATTAGACAAGAAAATTCCCAAAAAAATTTCTAAAAATCTCACTAAAAACAACTCATATTACCAACTAAAAATCTATAACCTTATAATATTTTAAAAATTTATTAAACTATTATTTTCTTTCATTTTATTTTATATATTTGAATCACTAACCAGAGAACTATTATGATATTTTTGTTAACTAAATATTCTTTAAATCACAGTTTGCTGTCCTCCCATATAATTGTATTTGGTATCATATACGTTTTTTGGTTTTTAATTTATGAATTTCCAATATTTAATAAGTAAATCATGTTCACTATAATGATGTTGACTCTAGTTTTATTTCCGAGGTTCCATGGTACCAAATTATATTTTTATTAACTAAATGTGCTTTTAATCACTGTTTTCTGTCCTCCTATGTAATTGTGTTTCGTCACATGTATGTTTTATTTGGCATCATATAAATTTTTTGGTTTTTAATTTATGAATTTCCAGCAAAGGGGCTTCACTATAGTTTTTTGTTTTACTTCCGAGGTTGCATGGTACCGAATTATATTTTTATTGACTAAATGTGCTTTAAATCACGGTTTCCATGGTACTGTGTGCTCTGTCTCCCCATCTATTTTTAGAGACAATATATATCTAAATGTAGCGAACAGCAACATTCAAATGTAGTTTAGCTATTTCGAGTAAAGTTGGATGCGAATGTTTAGTGTTTCGTGAAACAGGTCCGCTACCTTCGTCCACAGGATATCCAGATTATCCAAGTCGATTGCCATGTATTTCAGAAAATCCAGGTGATTTGCCGTACATTAATGTATTTTAGTCTTTGTTGAAATCTGTCATTAAAATTACTCTGCTCAATTGATGGCTTTGCAGTCATGGCACCAGGCCGGCCCAGAAGCGATGTTGAGAAGAGTTGGCAGCAAGAGCAGGCTCAATATGTTCTGCAGAACAATCAGGGATTATCTGCACGAAAAAATGACCAGGGAAAAATTGACCAGGGCGGGCAACCTACGACAGCACAAACTCTTGGAGGTGTACAGACCAAGGAACAACAGAAGTCTTTTGCCGAAAAGGGAGCGATTGAAAAAAGGGAAGAGCAGCCATTGAAGAAAGCCGAGGAAGATAAGAGGAAGGAGCAGGAGAAAAAGACAAAGGATGCAGATCAGAAGAGAGAGAGAGAGGCCGAGGATAAGAAAACAAAGGCAAAAAATGAGGAGGATGTAAAGAGGGCTAGAGAAGCAGATAACAGGAAGCCACCCACAGGAACTCAACCTCAAAAAGGTCCGAACCCCGAAGAATCTTGGCAAAAAAAGGATAAGCCAGAGGAGAATGCTAGACAGGAGAGATCCTGGCCTCAAAAGGGAACTACTCACTTACAGGGCAGTGAACTAGCAGCCCAGGAAAAGCTAGTTTATCCCCGTTACATGTCTTAAATGTACAACCTTTATCAGTGAAAGAACCCATGATAGACCTTAGCGAGGACCAGTGAAAAATTCTAGGAAAAAGAGAAGCCCCATTCATATGGAGTTTGATTAGACCAAGACTATCATCACATAACTGGCGCAAGCACAGGTTACTGATAAGATGAAAACTTTGATGGCAGTAAGGAAGATAATGACTTTCACTGGACAGAAATGACGCCCTCAAGAAAAGAAGCTCTGAGTTTCTCCATTGTTGCAAACCAAGTCCTGGCTGACAAATATAAGGAGATGATTAAAGAGCTGAAGGAGGCTATGAACCAGCTAGTAGTAGCAATTTAGGGGATTTTGGGGATATGGCCATTTTTCAGCGCCTCTTTCCAGCCCATTCTGTTTCTAAATTGTTGCAGTGCTTAAATCGAGATTCTCAGCATAATGTGAGTCCCTGGGTTTTCTAGTCTTCTGAATTTAAGAAAGTGCTGTTACATGGATGCTCTTCTCTTTCCTGCGACATTACCTCGTTTTTGCAAGCAACTTTAAGATAGAATGCCAACATTATGCCTCCAGCTGCAGCCAAGCAGAACAAATAAAAGTTGGAAATCAAGATTTTTTCATAATTTAATTAATAATCACTGAAATTTTATTTTGGAAAAAGAAGAGTAATTTCAATACTTCTATTAAAAATAATTACAAAGAGATCATTTTAAGTCAACTTTTGATGGATGATATCTTCTGAATTTTGTGGGCCTCAAATGAAGAGTAACCCAACAATATTGATTTTATTTAAACCATCAAATGCAATATATGGGTATATAAAAAAATTATTATATAATGCATAATAGTAAAATAAGTTGAAAATAATTATATTATTTTATATTAATGGAGAAAAGGTTACATAAGTTGTAACGTATCTCCTTAGTTTAGGATTAGTTCTTAGAGATTAGGGGTTTGGTTGCAACTTCCTAACTTCTAGTATTGTACTTAATGATGTAATCTTTCATTCATGAATGTAGAGTGTACGAGAGTTCTCTCTCTGTTCTGAGTGTAGTCTCAGGTGCAGGCCACACCTGAGAGCTACAACTCCTTCTTTCAATTCTGTGTGCATATTTTATCTTGGTATCAGAGCTCAGTTTGGGTGAGCCTGATTTTTTATCGCCTTTGTGGCTGGAGTGCCTTTGTGGCCAGTTTGCCTTTGTGGCAGAATTGCCTTTGTGGCTAAAAGTGCCTTTGTGGCTGCGTGTACACGAGAGCTTTGTGCTCGATTGAGCAGGTTGACTGCAGAACACCTGGCTCGGACTCAGATGATTTTTTAATTTTCTGAGTAGAAGGGGGTTGGCGCGTCTGTTCAGCTATTAATCGCGCCATTGGCGCAGAGTCGCACGGGAAAATCGCGCCAAGTGTCTTTTACTTACACCAATTTCATCCGGGCGCGGGTTTTTCGTTCGAGAGGGCGCCAACTCACCTTCAAGGGGATCCGTGGGAAGCCTCATCTTCGTTTGATGATTTGCGGAGGAGCAGATCGAACAAGTTGCGGATCTATCCGGGAGAGGCAGATCGGATCAGTTTCGATCAGATTGATTTTTTGGCTGTATTGGAAAACAACGGATTTGCTCATCGGAGCGGGATTGATTTTGCAGATCTGTCAGTGGGTGGATTAGAAGATCTGGCAGAAAAGTGGCAGACAAGATTTGACAGGTATCGATTTTTTTTTTTAATGTTGAGTAGATTCATTTTGTAGATTTGATCAAAATGAGTAATACGATGGAATCTTATATCCACAAGTCTGGCAAACTCGATGGATCTAACTTCACGAACTGGAAGTTTAAGATCCAGACCTTGCTTGAGGGTGCGAATGTTTGGTCCATAGTTACAGGTGATGAGCAGAGGCCGAATTCGAACACAGGGACACAGGAGCAAGAATGGGATAAGCGAGAAAACAAGGTGAAAGTATTGCTGAAGATGTCCGTCAAGGACAACATTATCCCACATATCAGAGAATGTAAAACATCCGCAGAAATATGGACGACCATCAAAAACCTGTATCAGATACATAATACAAGTCGAATTATGGCACTTAAAAGCAAGTTATTTTCGATGAGGATGGACGAAAGTGAGACTGCTGCTACATTCATTGCGCGAATCAAAGATGTGAAAGACGGATTAGGGGCCATCGGAGAGAAGGTGTCTGACTCTGATCTCGTTACAATCACACTGAGCGGGATGCGAGATGAATTTCAAATGTTCATCACTGGATTGGCGGCAAGGGAGAAAGTGCCCACATTTGAAGATCTGACAGGCATCTTGCTGCAAGAGGAGGAGCGGCGACAGAACTTGAACCCCCAGAACGATGATCTTGCGCTGATGGCGAAATGGCGACCTTTTAGAGGGAAGCAGCCACAGCAGCAATCACAGTTGCAACTGCAGCAGAGAGGAGGTACATCGCAGAAGAGTCCATATAAATGTATGCTTGTAAATAATCCTATAAGAAGATGTTATTACTGTGGAAAGAAGGGTCATATACAAAATGGATGTCTTAAGAAGCAGGCAGATGATGCAAGGAGAAAACTAGCAACTGCAAAGCACAGAGGATACTTTGTTGAAGAAGAAGATGTTGAAGAAAATGAAGATTTCAGCCATGAATTTCGACTGTTCACAGTCGACTGTGCTCTTTCAGCATCCAATGAGGACGATATTTGGTATGTCGATTCCGGAGCATCCTCCCACATGACAGGTAAAAAGGAATTTTTTGAAAGTCTTGAAGAAAGTACATATGGATCGAAAATCTATTTAGGAGATGATAGTGGATACGAGATTAAAGGTTATGGGGTTATTCCAGTTAAGTTACCAAATGGAAAAATCAATCATCTTAAAAATGTCTTATATGTACCTGGAATTAAGAAAAATCTCATATCTGTATCCATGATAACTGATCAAGATATGCAAGTCGAGTTCTTCAAGACTCATTGTGTGGTAAAGGATTGCAGGAGAGAAATTGTTGCAACTGGCGTGCGCATTGGAAGCCTATACAGGTTGGATGTGAAAAGTATACCAAAGCGAGCCATGGTTGCAGGTGGAGCGACAGCTGAACAACTCTGGCATCAGAGGTTCGGACATTTGAATTTACAGGATCTCATGTTATTGCAGAGGAAAGGTATGGTTGAGGGACTCCCTATCTTTCGTAATACTCAGTTAAATTGTGATGGTTGTGCCTTAGGTAAGATGCATAGAGAACCGTTTCCTGTGCACGATAGGAGGAAGGAAACATATATTTTAGAACTAGTGCACACTGATATATGCGGACCTATGCAGACAAGGTCGCTAGGTGGAGCATATTATTTTCTGTTATTTACTGATGACTGCACTAGATATTCATGGGTTTATTTTTTAAGTAAGAAAAGTCAGACTTTCCAGTGCTTTATAGAATTTAAAACCTTGGTGGAAAAACAGTTTGGTAAGAGTATAAAAATTCTCCGATCTGATCAAGGGGGAGAATATAAGCTAGGGGAATTCATGAAATTCTGCAAATCTCACGGGATTGTTCAACAGTTTACAGTACCACACACACCACAACAGAATGGAGTTGCAGAGCGCAAGAACAGAACCTTAGTGGAGTGCGCAAGGAGCATGTTACAAGGTAAGGGTCTTTCTAATAGTTTTTGGACAGAGGCTATCAACACTGCTGTATATTTGAAGAACAGAAGTCCTACCAGGTATCTTGGCTTCAAAACTCCTTTTGAAGCTCTATATGGATTCAAACCAGCAGTAAAACATCTAAGAGTATTTGGGTCAAAAGCATTTGCCCATATACCCAAAGCTGATAGAAAGAAATTAGACCCTAAAGCTGTTAAATGCATCTTTGTTGGTTATGGCACAGAATTTAAAGCTTATAAATTGTTCAATCCTGAGTCTCGTAAGATATTTGCAAGCAGGGATGTAGTGTTTCATGAACAGGTACAGGAAGGGAAAGATGACATTGGTGATAATTGGCACATTCCATTGGTGATAGATGAAAGTAGTGAGGATGAAAGAGAGCTGGAGCAGAAACAAGAAGAAGAACAACATGAAGGTGATAATGCAAGCCCAATTAGAGTTGAAGAAAATAAATTTGAGGTAAGTCCCCTACCAAGGAGATCAGGTAGGAAGACTCAAATACCATTAAAATTGAAAGACTATGCTTTGATGTCAAATGTTTTGAACATTGTAGAGCCCACTAATTACAAAGAAGCTAGTCAATTTAAGGAGTGGAGGGCTGTAATGAATGAAGAGATAGAATCTATTCTTAGAAATAACACTTGGGACTTAGTTGAACTGCCTAAGAATAAAACACCCATAGGATGCAAATGGTTGTTTAAACCAAAAATGAATGCAGACGGAAGTATTGAAAAATTGAAAGCTAGGCTGGTTGCAAAAGGGTACTCACAGCAGGAAGGTATAGATTTTGATGATACCTTTGCACCTGTAGCAAAGCTAAATACAATCAGAATGCTCATTTCTTTAGCTACTAAATATAATTGGAAGCTACACCATCTTGATGTCAAATCTGCATTTCTAAATGGTGACTTAAAAGAGGAAATTTATTTAGTACAGCCAGAAGGGTTTGTGAAGCAGGGGCAGGAACATCTTGTTTGCAGATTGAAAAAGGATTTATATGGTTTAAAGCAAGCTCCCAGGTCTTGGTATGAAAAGGTTGATTCTTTCTTTTTAGAGTATGGCTTTCATAGAAGTTTAAATGACCCAAATTTGTATACCAAGTATAATAAGCAGGGGCAGATTATTCTGATCTCTTTATATGTAGATGACATGATTATAACAGGAGATGCAGACGATTTAATCAGAGGAATCAAAAGGCTTATGGCACAAGTTTTTGAAATGAAGGATCTCGGAAGCCTCCATTACTGTCTAGGATTAGAAGTATGGAGAGATACTGGGAAAAATTTTCTTACCCAAGGGAAGTATGCCAGAAATCTGTTGGAAAAGTTTGGTATGGATCAGTGTAGATCAGCATCGACACCTTTGCAGCAGAACTTGAAGTTATGCAGTGATGATGGCACTAAGGAGGTTGATGCCACGATGTACAGATAGCTGGTTGGCAGCTTGATATATCTTACAACAACTAGACCTGATTTGGCATACTCTGTTAGTGTGTTAAGCCAATTCATGTCAAAACCGCTTGAAAGTCACTGGGTAGCAGCAAAAAGCATGTTGAGGTATCTTTGTGGTACTGTTAATTATGGTATTTTATACACTGACACATCTGATGTTATTCTAGCAGGTTTTTCAGATTCAGACTGGGCAGGTAACTTGGATGATCGAAGGTCCATCACAGGTTACACATTCAGCGTAGGATCCGGGGTCATAGCATGGAGCAGCAAGAAGCAGAGTACTGTAGCATTGTCTTCATGTGAAGCTGAGTATCAAGCATTGTGTGCAGCAACGTGTGAAGCGATCTGGTTGAGAAGGCTTCTCAATGATGCAGGAGAAGAACAGAAAAATTCCACTTCCATAAAAAGCGACAACCAGAGCACCATTAAACTGGCATACAATCCAGTGTTTCATAAAAACGCCAAACATATAGACACTTAGTTCCATTTTGTCAGAGAGAAACTACAGTCAAAAGAGATTATTGTTGAATATTGTAAAACTTGTGACAATGTGGCTGATATTTTTACAAAGCCTCTTGCACGTGTGAAGTTTGAATTGTTTAGAAGGATGCTAGGAGTTCAAGACAATCCTTTCTCCATTAAGGGGGGGAGTTGAAAATAATTATATTATTTTATATTAATGGAGAAAAGGTTATATAAGTTGTAACGTATCTCCTTAGTTTAGGATTAGTTCCTAGAGATTAGGGGTTTGGTTGCAACTTCCTAACTTCTAGTATTGTACTTAATGATGTAATCTTTCATTATGAATGTAGAGTGTACGAGAGTTCTCTCTCTGTTCTGAGTGTAGTCTCAGGTGCAGGCCACACCTGAGAGCTACAACTCCTTCTTTCAATTCTGTGTGCATATTTTATCTAAATATACGCACTCGAATCTAATGTGAAAAACCACTCTAATTTTTAATATATATATATATATATATATATATATATATATATATATATATATATATATATATATATAATTCCAAATGGGACCGAGGTTCCACATAGAATTTAGATAGCTCAGCTTCAGAGTCTATTGACGGAGATGATTAACGTTCACTGTATATGTCATTTTTTGAAAAAAATGTATATTTAAGGATTTGATATTTCCTTTTAAATTGTTAAAAATTTTATTAGTCCCCGGCCAGCACCGCGGGGATTATAGTAATCGAAAGTGCAAGTAGCATTACCTTTTTTAGTTTTTACTAGAAATAACCAAATATAAGCAAACTTTTGTAATTTCATGGTTTCGGTTTTTTTTTGGGAGGCAAAAATATAGGTTATAATCCCATTTTTTTCTTCGCCACCGTAAACTAAATATATATATTAAATGTGACAGCCGCTCTTACTGCCATATAGAGAATACATGTTTTATGAATGAAGAATGTATTCGTTATGTTTGTACCCGCATGTATCTGCACCCTTAGAACTCTTTTTAAAGAAAGAATGTAAGAACTAGGAGACGCAACAAATAAGACTATCGATACCACCTGATAGATGGGCATTTGAGAGACGCAACAAATAAAGCTATCGAGGGAAAAACAAGCTGAGCTTGCGCAACATGAGATCCAATTGCTAAATGATCAACTTCAGAGACAACTGTTAGAATTGCAATACCAATACGCAGTTGAACGTGTCCTGCATGGCCAAGCTCAGAATTCTTTGAAGAAAGAAATATACTAGCTTGCAAAGGTTCGGAGCAAGGTATTATATATTTTGGTCGATACATCAGAAGCTAGTTCGCAGTGTTCCCTGGAAGATATAATTGCTTTTATTGGCACATCATTGAAAAAGACCGACATATTCAACCTTCCAATCTCTTCTTTGTGGTTGAGCACTTACCTGCCTAATAGATGGGAATTTGAGAGGGAGGCTGTGTCTTTCACTTCACTTTCTACCATGCTTGTTTTTACCTCGAATTCTTGAGGCTGATTATTTCATATTTGAGGCGGCATTATCGCAGGCACTGTCCATCTACATTTTTATTTGGGAATTGGACTTGAACACTCTTTAACGCCATTTGATGAGGACAAATGGCTCACCCGACCTAAGAAGGGTGAGGTTTTTTCATATCTCTCTGTGTAAACTACCAATCTACGCTTCCCTTTTTGGTCTGCTCGATCGAGTCTGGCTTCTCAAGGTTGTTCTTCTTCTCCCTCCTCCTGGGTGCCTTGATATTTAGTCTTCTTCACGCCACCTTCCTTCCCTCTACTTGTCCGCTAGAGCTTTGAACCCGCTAAGGAAGGGATGATTTCACTCCGATCATATTGATACAACCCCGCTTTCTCTTGATTTCACTTATTATTTAGTTTTAGGATTCAAATACTTATTTGGGAAGAGATTTCTGCAGAACTTTCTGTAGACATCTTGGTCATTCTTTGAATGGAGGACACACACAGGTAACAGTTTTAAAGCCTGAAAGTCTAGTAATTTCGTTTTCCCCCTCTTCTAATGTAATATTGTGTAATCTTCTAGCGTAATTTAGAGTATTTTACAGAGTTTTAATTTGAAGTGTGAGAGATAGAGTGATAGAGTGGTTACCTTTCCAATGGAGACCTTCGACACCTGCAAAGACAAGTTGACTCTACCTGAACTCTCTCCAACGACTGGATAGAATGCCCACACAGCTGCAACCACAACATGACAATAAAATTTCAGGGGGACGGTCTATATATCTATGAACATATTCTTCATTCGCTCTACTCCTGCCTTTCTTGCTCTCACCATTGTCTTTGCTACCTTCATTCTAGCTTGCAGGGTCTAAGTCGAGAATATCTCAGGAAGGAAGAGGTCTCAGCAGGAATAAAGAACATATCTAAGGCTGATGGATCAAAGATCTCAGGTATTGTGTGACTTTTATATGTTGTGGATCTCTATGCAACCTTCTTTTCTTGATGATAGTGTAATAGAGGGTGTTTGAAGGCTTTACCTAGGAGAGGGCGAACTGTGGCAGCTCCTGGTAACTATCGACAATGTATCTAAGACGGGATTTCTCTCACTTCTAATTTGGTTCCTAGTCACCCCTTATTGAATGTGTTTATCACTTGTACCAGGGTTTGGTGACTTCCAATTGCTTAAGTCTGTTTTTATGACCCCAAGTGGCATGATTGAAGCTCGCATGCTATGCGGTGGATACAAAGTGGTGAGGAACATGGATTTTCATGTAAGGGCCCATACAAAGTGGTGAGCAACGTGCCTTTCATGTAAGGGTGTTACACAACATTTTGTCACCGTCCTTGCAATCCCCATCCTGAACACTGGAGGACCATTGTAGTGACTTCTGTGTATTGTCATACCTTGCAAAAAGTGTCATTGCATCCCTTGGCATGTGAAGAACATTTCCTCTGTTGACCATTCTTGAAGCAAGCTCTAAAAAACATATGATTTTGGGTCGGCACTGGTAGGCAGTTATGGCCTCGTGCCCATATATAAATTAGCACTGGGCCTCGTGCCCATTGGCGCTCTGTCTCAGTGGACTGCCCGCGCCGAGCTGTTTTTGGAATTTTTTTTAAAATAGAAACGAAGTTTCCATGCCCAACCAATTCGTGAGTGGAGTCATCATGGTTTGTTCAATTGAATAACATCGAAGTCCTTCCTTTGGTTTATTGTTTCCTACATTTGAGCAACTCCTCAAAGGATAAGGCCTCCCTTCCACCTTATGAGGGATCCCAAACCACCTCCTCCTCTCTTATAAATACATCCTTCTCACATAGTTTTAGCTAGCTGAATAATCCTTACTATAGCTGGTGTGAGAATAAAGCAAAGAGAAATCCATTTTCGAGAGAGATTTTAGGCCCATTTCCTCACCAAGTCCAATCCCTGATGAATTCTTGAGACGCATTTGACTGGACCCGTTGAAGGAGGCTGCAACGTCAAGGCTTTTTGGTTGTAAACTTCTTCTCTCTATCTTTAATACAAGACTGGTTTTTTGGTTCCAATTTTGTGTTCGATAATATGCAAAGTGTTTTGATTCTCCTTGACCAATTGAATAATTGTGAATGAAAATATGTTTTCATATGTTGTCACTGTTCACTTGATCCTTGTGCAGGTATACAGAAATTTCCATTGAAAGACCACGACATGTGAAGAAAAATATCAGCGGATTGCTGCTACGAACGACAACAAAAACGTTGGACCAAGGTAGGTCATCTATCCTAACTCGTTTTCATTTATTAGTTAGGAGTCTGAAAGTCCAGCTTGTTTCCTTGTTGCTAGACCCACTCGAGGGCTAGGGGGATCGCCTCTGTCCACAGAGGGGATTTACCTGCACAACAAGTTGGCGACTCCAATGGGGATCAGTGTGTGTTGACGGGAAAATATGTCCGACCAACAGTAAGGGATCTCCCCAATAAAAAGTCTCGATTAGACTCTAAACCATTTATGATAGGGATCTCGTCCGGGGTGTGAGTCCGACTACCACTGAATATTCCTTTTTCTCGAACACAAACGAGCCCTGCAGTCCTATGAACACACGATTATTCGGATGGTACAAGACAAATGGTTGATGAGTCTCAATGAACATAAAACACTACAAATAGCAAGATAAGTTAAAGCATGTGGCCAAAGGAAACGTTGTTAGTAGCACATCATTAGGGTCACACTTGTAAAAGCTTTTCAAACCACATAAGAAACAGTTCTTTATGGTTAGAGCACCCTTCACTTCCTTAAGCTGTCTCAAGAGCTAAGATAAATGTTAGTAACGGAGTTGCTAACATATTCTAAATAAACAACCTAACATCATTAACACATTTAGTGATCCGAAATGTATAAATGATATAAGAAGAAAACGTAGATTATTTAATCATAAAGATATCAAATACATAAGACAAAATATTCATAGTGTTAACACATTAATCCTCATCGGATCAAAGAGTAGAATCAAAACAAGTGCTTGTATTCATTCATAGAAAAGTGCATTCAATGCTATACAATCCTCTTTGCTCCTTTGGAGTCCAAAAAAAAATATCCTTTACAATTCCCCGAAGGAAGTATTTATAGGTCAAAATTGACCCTTAGGTATCCTTGACTTTTTGCCTTCCTGACCGTTGACATACTTTGCGACTTGAGGGAAGTTGCGACTTGCGAACTTAACCCTTTCTGCTACCTGTGATCCCCCTTGTCTGTTGCGACCTGCGACCTCTTCTATTTGCTGCAATACTTGACTTGGTCATGGAAGCAGTTGGGTGATTGCAAGATCAAGGACATCTACTTGTTGCTATTCCTTGAGGTAACTTCACCATGCTCGATAATCCGCAGCCACTGGGGAGACCTGAGGCGTATCTTCTCTCAACCTATGAAGGCACTCAAGAGAATTTGGGATCAAAGTGTCTCTCTTGATCGTGATCTAGTTCGACAGGGAGGCTAGTTTGGTATAGATCCAAACCGGTGTCACGATGAATTGAACCAGGTTTTCCTGTGATGTCGGCAGGTGTTGAGAGGCGGCTGCTTGCCTTATGGGTTGTAGAAATGCCTGAATATATTTGGTGACTTCTTCCCATGTTTTCTCTTCTCCCAGTGCACCCATAGAAGGAATGTGGTGTACTTCATCCATTGAGTCAATGCCGCTAATCAGATGTTTGTATGCAGACATTACTATCTCCAAATCCTTGATCAATTTCTCTTTGGATTGTACCTTTATTTGAATTTGAACCTTGTCATTTTGGGTGCCAATCCAATATTTTCTAGGCAAGGTGTCCCGAGCTTGTGGATACATGTTCGACCATTCCAGTATTCTATCCAAGGCAGTAGAGGCTTCCTTTAGCTATGTGTTCCTTCTCTTGGTTTCTGCCTGTGCGTTCAGTAGTGGCATGATAGTTTGTTTTATCGTGAACAACTCTTCATATACCTGCTTCATGGTGGCCTCCAAAGTGACCAGCTATCCCTGAATAGTGAGTGGTATTTCATTAGTAGGGCATTCCTAACCTGAAGCTGTTGGACTTCTTCTTGTAGGGCCTTCTTTTCATGTTCCGACTTAGCTGTCTTTTGTTCGGAGGCCTGTAGTATATTCTGCAGGGACATAATTTCTCTACTCATTCTGCTTACGTTCTCCTCGCTGGCTGCTACACAAGCATTACCAGATGATGCGATCATAACCGGATTGGTCCTCGTATCCAAGACTATATCCTTCTTTGTAGTGGCTAGAAGAGGTGAAGTAGGGTTCCGTGCCAATCATATTCTCTTCTCCTGCCTGATCTTGTGTGTAAAATGATCATAGGTAAGTCTTGTCAGATAAGGAACTCCCTCATCTTGATCCTCGAAGGTACCCAATTCCGAGAGAGAAAAATTCACATTGGTTGCAGGAGTTGTTTGGGGCACCTCGATGTGTGGCAACTCTGTTTGTTTCTCTGTCTATGGAGGAGGTTTCTTTTTGCCTTTGGTTCCCTTGGAGGAATCTTCGCTTGACTTCTGGCTTTCTTCCTCCCTCCTCTTTTGTTCTGCTTCTGCTCTATCTTGTTCTTCCTTTAGCTAGTGCTCAGCTTCTGCTTTATCTTGATCTTCCTTTAGCTGGCGCTCAACTTCTATTCTAGCTTGATCTTCCTTTAGCTGCCACTCAGCTTCTGCCTTATCCTGTTTTATACTTAGCTGGCACTCAACTTTTGACTTTTCTTCCTCTTCCTTCCTCCGTTGTTCCTTTTCCCTTTTCTTGTAGGTTTCCTCCGCCCGCTTCTTTCTTTGTTCTTCTTTCAGTTGTTTCTTTCGTTTATCCTCCTCCTCCTTTGCCTTCTCCTTAAATTCTTGTTGAGCTTTGGCCTCCTTTTCTTTTCGCTGGGTGGAAGAGTTATGACCCGTACCATTCCTTTGCTTCTTGGCTTTGGAAGACGAGGCTCTTCCCAGCGTATGGATTCTTTCTTCTAAAGTATAGTTGTATTGATCTTCCTGATCAGTTGATTCCTCTGGAGCAGCCTCATTGTCTTTGTTGTACCAGTTCTTGATTCTATCTTTAGCTGGGCAATCAATATGCTAGTAACTCCATTTAAATTTGGCCCTGTTGCAGTGGGCAGGGATGATTCTCTCAGGATCATATGTCTGGTGTGACACAGAAGGTAGACAAAATCCTTTGACTTGCTCAACCTCTGCCTCTACTTCCATGTAATATTACACTGTGTAGGCGCTAATGGTGAGTGGTAGAGTGGGCCATGGCTTCTTCTTGCCCTTAGTGAGAACCTTTGAAAAATCGCACGACATCTGGTAACAAGTTTCCTAGAGGAGCAGTTTGTCGGTGACAAACTGGGGCAGTGCGTGGGGAGCCTTGAGTGACCCGAAGACTCGGATGAAAGTGCTATCCATGACAGAAAACCAGTTGGCCACTCGCGTTATCGTCTCCATGGCTCACCTGGACATGCATGGGGTATCTTTTCCAAACAGTTTCCCGTAGAGAGTGGGGATGAAACTCTGCGAGATCGACTCCATGTCTTGCTTATATCTAGAGTCCTAGAACACCAGTAAACCTTTGTGAATTGGACCTTCGTGCTCCGAATCCCAGTTGTGTGCCCACCCCTCAAAATGGCACCTTGCACATACTGCATCCAAAAGGTAAGACACGATATAAAATTTTGATGCATACCCTTCATTAGGTGCTAGTGACGCAAATATGTTTGATTTGAGGGCTGCCACTATCAAGTTGGCCGAGTTGAAGCGGGTGTCGTACATAGTGACATCGTAAATCAGAGAAACCCAAGCACCGTTGAAAGTGTTTGCATTTGGACGACCATACATCCTACATAACATTGCAGCTATGAGCTTGTAGACCTTCTTGAGACCTGTTGTCTAATATTCCTAGTCTTTCTTGAGCCTAAACTTTTCTGGGTCCTCCCACCATCCTCTTAAGGTCTCGGGTATGGGAATTGCATGAGTGGTGGCCCACTCCTCGGTGAAAGTTTGTTCTCGGGCGGGAAGTGCATAATAGAATTCTGGATCTGGTCCCTTCAGATTTGTGAATAATTTCCCGGCATGATCCTGAATAGCCTAGATCTTGGGGTCAACCTTCTATAGGATCCACTCGATCATCTCTGCACACGGAAATATAGGCGGATGGGCACCCGTGTAGTGGAGCTTGGATCTTTTAACCTGAACATACACCTACTGGTCTGGAAGGTCCTATGGAAATCTAGGTGTTGTGAATTCTTGGTACACCTGATACCAACTCATACTGTCCCATTTGTCGAATGTGCAGGCGGTGTCTCCATAGATAGGGGGAAGAGAAAGAGGTATTTCATCCTCTGAGATTTCTATCTCAGGGCTTTTGTTCCTTTTTCAAACTGCCGAAGGCCCCATATCACTTAAGGCTAATGAGATGGATACACACTCTAGCTTTGCTTCAAGGTTCCCTGGCATGTTCATAAAACAATCCCACGATAAGACAGATGTCATATTTATAAATACTTGGGTTGCTTCTACCTCTTCTCAACTATTATCAAGGAAATGGATGAACCTGTGACCTAGCAACCTTGTGATTGGGTCGCTAGGTCACTAGGTCGCATTAGTTTAAACTTTCTCAATAAAGTAACCTGGCGACTTGGTGACTTACAACTAGGTCATGAGGTCACTGAGTCGCGGAGTCGCGCCGGTTTAGATATTCACGGAAATGCGACCTGGTGACTTAGCGACTCGTGACCAGGTCGCAAGGTCGCTGAGTCGGGAAGTTGCGTCACTTTAAAATTTCACGGATATGCGACCTAGCGACCCTGTGACTTGGCGACCGAGGTTGCGAGGTCACGGAGTCGTGGGTCGCTCTAGGGCTTGGCAGATGGTTTACGCGGCGACGAAGAACTTCATCTTTCTTTTAATAAAAAAAGGGAGGTAAGGTGACACATCAAGTGGAAAGCATGCATGAAGTTCCTCATTGGAAAGGGCTGGAAAGGGAACTTGAATAGAATAATGCAAGGGAGGCTTCCAGAGGAGGTACACAGGGAATTCAAGCTATGGGGAGGGGCAAGCTATAGAAACAAGATTCATAGAAGGTTTTAATAGACGCTAGGTTGAGTTTTAAATAGGCTAAGGTGAGGGAAATGGAGGCAAAAATCATTCAAAAATGAAACAGCAGGAGCATTAGGCAACTTACCTAGGAAAAACACACTCCAGCTGGCTTGTCAGAGGCGTTTTATTTCTCCATTGTGAAAGTTGAATGAGACCTATGTGACCCTTCTATATATAAAGGGGTCGCACGTGTGGAAAATAAATGAGGGTCACAAGGTCGCAAATGAGTTGATTGATGAGATATGTGACCTTGCAACTCTGCGACCCTACGACTTGGGGGGGTTGCGGGGTCGCAGGATCACGAGGTCGCAATTGTTTGGCTTCGGGATGATATGCGACCTTGCGACTTCGCGACCTGAGGGGTCGCAAGGTCACAGGGTCGCAAATTAGACGAGTTGACCAATTCTACGATTTAGCGACTCGAGATTTTTAAAGAGTGAACTTAGGCTTGAATCTAATTTACAAAAGGTTAGGGGCTCAAAAATTTAAAAGGGTTAAAATTTTGGAGGGTGTTGTAGTGGCTACAACAAATGGCGATTCACTGGTAGGACCCAAGATCTTTGTCGGTGCTTCATCTTGTGGGGGGTGGGCGAGATTAGCATGTTGATCCTTTCACTCCATGGGTCCCAATACTTTCATCCTCGGGCCTTGCATGTTTCCTCCACCTATCCGCATGTCCCAGGGTGTTGGTCCATCATATTTTTATTCCTGGAGACCGGATGGAAAAGGTTGGAGTAACCTCAGGGATTTCCAAGATCCAATATAGTTACTTTGTCCTCATCGTGTTGCTCCGCTACCAGTGAACCTGGTGGTTCCGGCGAAGTCATTGCCTAGGAGTCATGGATGTTGCTCTGCTGCCAGCGAGCCTGGTCAGTACCCCGACGGAGTCGTCGTATCACCTCTCTGCGCAGGAAGCCTTTCTCAATCCTTTACCCTTTATTCATGTGCTAATTTGCACTTATTTTAATTGTGCTCAGAGCACTTATTTGATTGTGCTCAAGGCACTTATTTGACTATGGAAATTATTGCCTGGGCAGATGAGGGATCCTGACTTATTTTTCTTGCAAGAGAGGTTGTTCCTGGTTGATATGAGGACTTTCAGGTTTTCTCAGATATCCTTGTAGGTCTTAACCCTGAACATAAATTATCTACACACGAATATTATAACAGAAAATAAACAATAGCGAGAGCATAAAACATAAAATAGATAAACACAGAGATTTTCCCCTGGATCCCAAATTGGGACGACCAGCTTGATTTTTCATTATGATCCTTTTAGTGTTACAACATACATATATATACGTAAGCATACATAAACCCATCCATTAACCCTCGATTAGAACATAACCGTAGTCTCTGGATCGCACCACAGTATCAGTCAAAAACCATCGTACCCCAAAACCATGTGCAAACTCATGCACAAAACATGGGCGGGTCCGCATATGGGTCTTCAAATCTTGGATAATTTCTTTGTCATTTCCAATCAAAAACATATCATCCACATACAAGACCAAATAAATAACACAGTCACCAATTAATTCAAAATAAACACAATGATCCTCCTTGCTTCTGGTGAAGCCAAGTCCCCGTATATAGGTATCAAATTTCTGATACCACATCCTTGGTGACTGTTTTAACCCATACAGAGACTTCTTCAACCTGCATACTAGTTCTTTCTTACCCTTCACCATAAAGCCTTCAGGTTGCTTCATGTAGATCTCCTCTTTTAGATCCCCGTGAAGAAATGCTGTCTTCACATCCATCTGTTCTATCTCAAAATCAAATGCAGCAGCAACAGACAAAAGTAATCTAATAGAAGTAACCTTGGCAACAAGAGAAAAAATATCACCAAAATCAATTCCCGACACCTGGGAATAACCTTTTGCTACCAACCAAGCTTTGTATTTCTCCACCTTGCCTTCTACATTCATCTTCCTTTTAAACACCCATTTGCTCCCTATGGGCTTCCTTCCAGCCGGCAACTCCACTCGTATCCCATGCCTCATTTTTGTGCAAGGACACATTTCATCAACCATGGCCTTTCCGTAGTTTTCTCATCCTCTTAGTCTACCTCTCTCCCTCATGCGCTCTGGGATCATCATCGCTTATAGTTAAGGCAAATCGAACTAAAGCATGGACAATACCTTTTCGGTTGGATTCTTCTCCCGAACCGATCTTCTTAAAGTCGGGGTTTGTGGCTCTTCCTCTTCCAATTCTATTGTAGAGTCCTATCTTAATCCTCCTTACTCAAACTCATCTTCTCGTGTTCCTTGGTAGGACTTCAAGTGGTAACAACATCTTTTCACCTCTCTTATTAAACACCACATCTCTACCGTACACAACCTTCCTTCCCTTGTTTCTGGATTCCAAAGCTTGTAACCCTTTAAACCATCCTATACCCAATAAAGATGCACCTTTCAGATTTATTATCCAACTTGGTCCTTTTCTCCTTTGGAACATGTACATATGCATCACATCCAAATACCCTTAGATGTGAAAGAGAGGGTTTATTACCAGTCCATACCTCATGTGGGGTCTTATCCTCCAACGCCGATGAAGGTGATCTGTTAACTAAGTAACATGCAGTCTCCACTGCCTCTGCCCAGAATTCTTGTCCTAACCCGGTACCACTGAGCATGCTTCTTGCCTTTTCCATCAGTGTTCTATTCATTCTTTCTGCAACTCCATTTTGCCGAGGTGTGTATGGAGTAGTCTTCTGCCGTGCTATACCACACTTCTTACAGAACTCTTCAAATTCCTTCTTGCAGAACTCCCCACCATTATCTGTCCTCAATGCCTTTATCTTCTTCTCTGTCTGGTTTTCCACCAGAGCCTTAAATTCTTTAAATTTGTTAAAGACTTCAGATTTCTTCCTCAAGAAATATATCCATGTATTCCTTGAGAAGTCATCTATGAATGAAACATAGTACACAGACTTTCCCAGTGATGGAACTGACATAGGTCCAAACACATCACTGTGCACAAGTTCTAATATCTTGTTCGCCCTCTTAGCACTAGAAGGAAAAATCGCCCGATTCTGCTTCCCATATACACAATGTTCACAGAAATCGAAATCCAGAGAGAAATTAGACATACCTTCTATCATACCATTTCTATGTAGTATACGAAGGCCCTTATCTCCAATATGTCCAAGCCTTTGATGCCATAGCATGGTCTTTTCTCCAGAGACAGCTAAGCTTTCCTCTCAATTTTTAGGAACCACATAACTGTTACACCCATCAATAATAGTGCTACCTTGTAGCTTGTACAGAGTTCCAGTCCGAACTCCCCGCATTAATACCAGTTCTCCCCGAACCATCTTGCAGGCATCTTTCTCGAACACTGTTTTTACACCTACATCAACCATCTTGCTTACAGAAACCAGATTTCTGGCCAATTCAGGAATATGCATAACACCAGGAAGTGTTCTAATCCTTCCACCTTGTAGCTTCAGCTTTACCTTTCCACGTCCGACAATTTTGGCCTTCTTATCATCCCCTAGGAAGACATCACCATCATATTTATCATACTCGCAGAACCACTCCCTATGGGGATTGAAGTGAAAGGATGCACCTGAGTCAATCAACCATGACTCATGATCTACATGTGTATTTGAAGAAGAAGCCAATGATACACATCCCCACCTTTCATCCGAGGTGGTTTTTGCCTCTACATAAGGAGCTTCATCGATCTCCTTCTTTCTCGGTGAGCTTTCTTTAGATCTACATTCCTTTTGTAGTGTCCTTCCTTTCCGCATTTCAAAGACACCTTAGAAAGTTTCCAGGAGATTTAGATCTCCCCGCTCAAACCTTGTTCTTGTTTCTCGTTCGGGGACCTTCCTCGTACGTATAAGGCATCTCCATTCCTCGACCCTCCATATTTCTCCGTCTCATTTCCCGACAAAGAAGTCCGGACAATGTCATCAAAATTCAAGGTAGTTGTATTGCTACCTATTGCAATAAGCAGACTGTCCCACGAGTCTGGTAGAGAACACAACAAACTGATGCACTTATCTTCATCTGATATTTTAATATCAACAGATGACAAATGACTTACCACAGTATTGAAGGCGTTCAGATGCTTTGTCACCGAGTCTCCATCCTTCATCCTCAGGTTATATAGCTTTTTCCGCAGGAGCAACTTATTCACCAGAGAATTATATTGGTACAAATTCCCAAGTTTTTCCCACAAATTCTTCGCCGTAGCTTCCCTAGATACATTCAACAATACTGAATCTGAGACACACAACTATATTGTGCTCTTAGCCTTTCGATCTAGTCTTTTCCAGTCTTCATCTGACATTGCCGTTGGTTTAGTACTTGGATCTACCGCAATCCAATGATCTTTATCCACCAGCAGATCCTCCATTTTGAGCTTCCACAACTCAAAACTCTGACCATTAAATTCTCGATCTCTATCTTTCCACCGCTCGCCATCTTCTTTCACCACAAGAATCGATTCTGCAGATCTCCCGCTGAACAGGGTCTACCTCAGGCCCAAGCAAAAAACCCTCAGCAGCAAAGGCGTCCCCTTGAAGCCGAAACAACTCTGATACCAAATGTAGGTCTTAACCCTGAACAAAAATTATCTACACAGGAATCTTATAACAGAAAACAAACAATAGCGAGAGCATAAAACATAAAACAGATAAACACAGATATTTTCCCCTGGATCCCAAATTGGGACGACCAGCTTGATTTTTCATTATGATCCTTTTAGTGTTACAACACATATATATACATGCTGAAGCATACATAAACCCCAATCCATTAACCCTGGATTAGAACATAACCGTAGTTCCCTTGACCGGATCTACAAAATACAAGGGGCCGAAAACCATCGTACCCGAAAACCATGTGCAAAATCATGCACAAAACATGGGTGGGTCCGCATATGAGTGGGACTGCATACCAAAAAAATTTTCGCCAGGGCGTTGCCCTGAACCCCGATAGGGGGGGCTTCCGCCCCCCCTGTGACCCCCTTGTTGCGCCCGGCGCAACGTACAGCACTTGGCGCTAGTCGTGGAAAGAATATAACACATACCCAACATTCTACCATTGTTGTTTTCTTTCCACGAGGGGCCAGAGGAGAGCTTAGTCATTTGGCCAATTCTTCAACACCCACTGTTTCTCTACACCAAGATAACTTTTGAGTGCTCACAGACTTCGTCAATGCATCTGCAACATTCTTCAAAGTGTCCACCTTTACCAGTAACGCCCTTTTAGCCTCATCCATATCTCTAACAAAGTGATATTGAACATCAATGTGCTTTGTCTTTGAATGATAAGCAGGGTTCTTAGCCAAGAAAATTGCACTTTTGCTATCACAGTCTATCCTTATAGCTTGTTGTACCAACCCCATACTTGAACACAATCTCTGCAACCAAACTGCTTCCTTGCTTGCATGAGTGGCTGCTATGTATTCTGCCTCTGTAGTTGAAAGCGCCACTACAGACTGTATTTTACTCATCCAACTGACTGCACCTCCAAATAGGCTAAACACATACCCACTTGGAGATCTTCTTTGGTCCAGATCTCCAGCCCAGTCTGCATCAACAAAACCACGAATGTCCAACATTATTTCTAATCCTGGTCTTCCTTGGTAGCACAAGCCATAATCACTAGTGCCACGTAAATATCTGAAAACCCGCTTCACTGCTGTCCAATGCTCCTTCCCTGGGTTTGACATAAACCTGCTCAATACTCCCATTGCATGTGCAATGTCTGGTCTAGTACAGACCATTGCATACATCAGGCTACCCACTGCACTTGCTTATGGAACACGGGACATATCCTCCTCTTCTTCTTGTGTCTTGGGACACTGTTCAGCAGAAAGATTTGCACCTACAGGAATAGGAACACTCACCGGTTTACTATCCTGCATATTGAACCTCTGCAATATAGTCTCGACATACTTCCTCTGGTTTAACCAGAGCTTCCTCTTTGCCCGATCTCTCTTAATTTCCATGCCAAAAATATAGTTTGCAGCACCAAGATCCTTCATGTCGAATTTGGAGAACAGTTGGGTCTTCAAATCTTGGATAATTTCTTTGTCATTTCCAATCAACAACATATCATCCACATACAAGACCAAATAAATATCACGGTCACCAATTAATTTAAAATAAACACAGTGATCCTCCTTGCTTCTGGTGAAGCCAAGTCCCCGTATATAGGTATCAAATTTCCGATACCACATCCTTGGTGACTGTTTTAACCCATACAGAGACTTCTTCAACCTGCATACTAGTTCTTTCTTACCCTTCACCATAAAGCCTTCAGGTTGCTTCATGTAGATCTCCTCTTCTAGATCCGCGTGAAGAAATGTTGTCTTCACATCCATCTGTTCTATCTCAAAATCAAATGCAGCAGCAACAGATAAAAGTAATCTAATAGAAGTAACTTTGGCAACAGGAGAAAAAATATCACCAAAATCAATTCCCGACACCTGGGAATAAACTTTTGCTACCAACCGAGCTTTGTATTTCTCCACCTTGCCTTCTACATTCATCTTCCTTTTAAACACCCATTTGCTCCCTATGGGCTTCCTTCCAGCCGGCAACTCCACCAGATCCCATGCCTCATTTTTGTGTAAGGATGCCATTTCATCAACCATGGCCTCCTTCCAGAGTTTTCCATCCTCTGAATCTACTGCCTCCCTGACAGTTCTGGGTTCATCATCAGTTATAGTTAAGGCAAAACCTGAACAGAAAGCAGATGGACTATACATTTCTGGTTGCCTTCTTTCCCGAACTGATCTTCTCAAAGCTGGAGTTTGTGGCTCTTCATCTTCTGAGTCTTCTTCTATTGTAGAGTCTGATTCATCCTCCTTTAGCTCAAACTCTATCTTCTCGGGTTCCTTTGGTAGGACTTCATGTTTAGCAACATCTTTCACTTCTCTAAACACCACATCTTTGCTGCACACAACCTTCCTTGTTTTTGGGTTCCAAAGTTTGTAACCCTTTAAACCATCCTTATACCCAATAAAGATGCACCTTTCAGATTTATTATCCAACTTGGTCCTTTTCTCCTTTGGAACATGTACATATGCATCACATCCAAGTACCCTTAGATGTGAAAGAGAGGGTTTCTTACCAGTCCATACCTCATGTGGAGTCTTATCCTCCAACGCTGATGAAGGTGATCTATTAACTAAGTAACATGCAGTCTCCACTGCCTCTGCCCAGAATTCTTGTCCTAACCCGGTACCACTGAGCATGCTTCTTTACTTTTCCATCAGTGTTCTGTTCATTATTTCTGCAACTCCATTTTGCTGAGGTGTGTATGGAGTAGTCTTCTGCCGTGCTATACCACACTTCTTACAAAATTCTTCAAATTCCTTCTTGCAGAACTCCCCACCATTATCTGTCCTTAGCACCTTTATCTTCTTCTCTTTCTGGTTTTCCACCAGAGCCTTAAATTCTTTAAATTTGTCAAAGACTTCAGATTTCTTCCTCAAGAAATATATCCATGTATTCCTTGAGAAGTCACCTATGAATGAAACATAGTACACAGACTTTCCCAGTGATGGAACTGACACAGGTCCAAACACATCACTGTGCACAAGTTCTAATATCTTGTTCTCCCTCTTAGCACCAGAAGGAAAACTCACCCGATTCTGCTTCCCATATACACAATGTTCACAGAAATCGAAATCCAGAGAGAAATTAGACATACCTTCTACCATACCATTTCTATGCAGTATCCGAAGGCCCTTCTCTCCAATATGTCCAAGCCTTTGATGCCATAGCATGGTCTTTTCTCGAGAGACAGCTAGGCTTTCCGCTCCACTTTCAGGAACCATAGAACTGTTACACCCATCAATAACAGTGCTACCTTGTAGCTTGTATAGAGTTCCAGTCCGTACTCCCTGCATTAGTACCAGTGATCCCCGAACCATCTTGCAGGCATCTTTCTCGAACACTATTTTTACACCTGCATCATCCATCTTACTTACAGAAATCAGATTTCTGGCCAATGCAGGAATATGCAGAACACCAGGAAGTGTTCTAATCCTTCCACCTTGCAGCTTCAGCTTGACTTTTCCACGTCTAACGATTCTGGCCTTCCTATCATCCCCTAGGAAGACATCACCACCATCATATTTCTCATACTCGCAGAACCACTCCCTATGGGGAGTGAAGTGAAAGGATGCACCTGAATCAATCAACCAT
This sequence comes from Pinus albicaulis, assembly GCA_034641835.2. NCBI lineage: Eukaryota > Viridiplantae > Streptophyta > Pinopsida > Pinales > Pinaceae > Pinus > Pinus albicaulis. The sequence continues at coordinate 263,474,416 of CM076575.1, read as the reverse complement.
GACTCATGATCTACATGTGTATTTGAAGAAGAAGCCAAATACACATCCCCACCTTCATGCGAGGTGGTTTTTGCCTCTGCATAAGGAGCTTCATCAGATCCCTTTCCTTTCTCAGGAGCTTTAGATCTGCATTCCTTTTTGTAGTGTCCTTCCTTTCCGCATTTCCAGCACACCTTTACAAACTTTCCAGGAGATTTAGATCTCCCACTCGAAACCTTATTCTTGTTTCTGTTCTGAGACCTTCCTCGTACACATAAGGCATCTCCATTCTGACCCTCCATATTTCTCCGTCTCATTTCCTCCGACAGTAAGGCTGAGACAATGTCATCAAAATTCAAGGTAGTTGTATTGCTACCTATTGCAATAACCAGAATGTCCCACGAGTTTGGTAGAGAGCGCAACTTACTGATGCACTTATCTTCGTCTGAGATTTTAATATCAATAGATGACAGCTGACTTACCATAGTATTGAAGGTGTTCAGATGCTTTGTCACCGAGTCTCCATCCTTCATCCTCAGGTTATACAGCTTTTTCCGCAGGAACAACTTATTCACCAGAGACTTAGATTGGTACAAAGTCCCAATTTTTTCCCACAAATTCTTCACCGTAGCTTTCCCGAGATACATTCAGCAATCACAGATAAAGGACACTGGCAAGTATTGTGCTCTTAGCCTTAGATCTAGTTTCTTCAGTCTTCATCTGACATTGTCGTTGGTTTAGTACCTGGATCTACCGTGATCCACTGATCTTTATCCACCAGCAGATCCTCCATCTTGAGCTTCCACAAATCAAAACTCTGACCATTAAATTTCTCGATCTCTATCTTTCCGCCGCTCGCCATATTCTTTCACCACAAGAATCGATTCCACAGATCTCCCACTGAACAGGGTCTTCTTCAGGCCCAAGAAAAAAACCCTCAGCAACAAAGGTGTCCCCTTGAAGCCGAAACAACTCTGATACCAAATGTAGGTTTTAACCCTGAACATAAATTATCTACACACGAATCTTATAACATAAAATAAACAATAGTGAGAGCATAAAACATAAAACAGATAAACACAGAGATTTTCCCCTGGATCCCAAATTGGGACGACTAGCTTGATATTTCATTATATTCCTTTTAGTGTTACAACACATATATATACATGCTGAAGCATACATAAAGCCCAATCCATTAACCCTATATTAGAACATAACCATAGTTCCCTTGGCCGGATCTACAAAATACCAGGGGCCGAAAACAATCGTACCCCAAAACCATGTGCAAACTCATGCACAAAACATGGGTGGGTCCGCATATGAGTGGGACCGCATACCAAAAAAATTTTCACCAGGGCGCTGCCCCGGACCCCGACAGGGGGGGCTACCGCCCCCCCTGCTGCGCCCGGCGCAACGTACAGCGTTTGGGGCTAGTTGTGGAAAGAATATAACACATACCCAACATTCTCCCACTTGTTGTTTTCTTTCCACGGGGGGCCATGGGAGAGCTTAGTCATTTGGCCAATTCTTCAACACCCATTGTTTCTCTACAGAAGGGTACGAGTGCTCACAGACTTCGTCAATGCATCTGCAACATTCTTCAAAGTGTCCACCTTTACCAATAACACCCTTTTAGCCTCAAACATATCTCTAACAAAGTGATATTGAACATCAATGTCCTTTGTCTTTAAATGATAAGCAAGGTTCTTAGCCAAGAAAATTGCACTTTGGCTATCACAGTCTATCCTTATAGCTTGCTATACCAACCCCATACTTGAACACAATCTTTGTAACCAAACAACTTCCTTGCTTGCATGAGTGGCTGCTATGTATTCTGTCTTTGTAGTTGAAAGATCCACTATAGACTGTCTTTTACACATCCAACTGACTGCGCCTCGAAATAGGCTAAACACATACCCACATGTAGATCTTCTTTGGTCCAGATCTCCAGCCCAATCTACATCAACAAAACCATGAATGTCCAATATTATTTCCAATCCTGGCCTTCCCTGGTAGCACAAGCCATAATCACTAGTGCCACGTAAATATCTAAAAACCTGCTTCAGTGTTGTCCAAAGCTCCTTCCCTGGGTTTGACATAAACCTGCTCAATACTCCCACTGCATGTGCAATGTCTGGTCTAGTACAGACCATAGCATACATCAGGCTACCCACTGCACTTGCATATGGAACACGGGACATATCCTCCTCTTCTTCTTATGTCTTGGGACACTGTTCAGCAGACAGCTTTGCACCTACAGGAATAGGAACACTCACCGGTTTACTATCCTGCATATTGAACCTCTGCAATATAGTCTCGACATACTTCCTCTGGTTTAACCAGAGCTTCCTCTTTGCCCGATCTCTCTTAATTTCCATGCCCAAAATATAGTTTACAGCACCAAGATCCTTCATGTCGAATTTGGAGAATAGTTGGGTCTTCAAATCTTGGATAATTTCTTTGTCATTTCCAATCAACAACATATCATCCACATACAATACCAAATAAATAACACGGTCACCAATTAATTTAAAATAAACACGGTGATCCTCCTTGCTTCTGGTGAAGCCAAGTCCCCGTATATAGGTATCAAATTTCTGATACCACATCCTTGGTGACTGTTTTAACCCATACAGAGACTTCTTCAACCTGCATACTAGTTCTTTCTTACCTTTCACCATAAATCCTTCAGTTGCTTCATGTAGATCTCCTCTTCTAGATCCCCGTGAAGAAATGTTGTCTTCACATCCATCTGTTCTATCTCAAAATCAAATGCAGCAGCAACTGATAAAAGTAATCTAATAGAAGTAACCTTGGCAACAGGAGAAAAAATATCACCAAAATCAATTCCCGACACCTGGGAATAACCTTTTGCTACCAACCGAGCTTTGTATTTCTCCACCTTGCCTTCTACATTCATCTTCCTTTTAAACACCCATTTTCTCCCGATGGGCTTCCTTCCAGCCGGCAACTCCACCAGATCCCATGCCTCATTCTTGTGCAAGGATGCCATTTCATCAACCATGGCCTCCTTCCAGAGTTTTCCATCCTCTGAATCTACTGCCTCCCTGACAGTTCTGGGATCATCATCAGTTATAGTTAAGGCAAAATCTGAACAGAAAGCAGATGGACTATACCTTTCTGGTTGCCTTCTTTCCCGAACTGATCTTCTCAAAGCTAGAGTTTGTGGCTCTTCATCTTCTGAGTCTTCTTCTGTTGTAGAGTCTGATTCATCCTCCTTTAGCTCAAACTCTATCTTCACAGGTTCCTTTGGTAGGACTTCATGTTTAACAACATCTTTCACTTCTCTAAACACCACATCTCGGCTGTACACAACCTTCCTTGTTTCTGGGTTCCAAAGCTTGTAACCCTTTAAACCATCCTTATACCCAATAAAGATGCACCTTTCAGATTTATTATACAACTTGGTCCTTTTCTCCTTTGGAACATGTACATATGCATCACATCCAAATACCCTTAGATGTGAAATAGAGGGTTTCTTACCAGTCCATACCTCATGTGGGGTATTATCCTCCAACGCTGATGAAGGTGATCTGTTAACTAAGTAACATGCAGTCTCCACTGCCTCTGCCCAGAATTCTTGTCCTAACCCAGTACCACTGAGCATGCTTCTTGCCTTTTCCATCAGTGTTCTATTCATTCTTTCTGCAACTCCATTTTGCTGAGGTGTGTATGGAGTAGTCTTCTGCCGTGCTATACCACACTTCTTACAGAACTCTTCAAATTCCTTCTTGAAGAACTCCCCACCATTATCTGTCCTCAACGCCTTTATCTTCTTCTCTGTCTGGTTTTCCACCAGAGCCTTAAATTCTTTAAATCTGTCAAAGAGTTCAGATTTCTTCCTCAAGAAATATATCCATGTATTCCTTGAGAAGTCATCTATGAATGAAACATAGTACACAGACTTTCCCAGTGATGGAACTAACACAGGTCCAAACACATCACTGTGCACAAGTTCTAATATCCTTTTCGCCCTCTTAGCACCAGAAGGAAAACTCACCCGATTCTGCTTCCCATATACACAATGTTCACAGAAATTGAAATCCAGAGAGCAATTAGACATACCTTCTACCATACCATTTCTATGTAGTATCCAAAGGCCCTTCTCTCCAATATGTCCAAGCCTTTGATGCCATAGCATGGTCTTTTCTCCAGACACAGCTAGGCTTTCCGTCCCACTTTCAGGAACCACAGAACTGTTACACCCATCAATAACAGTACTACCTTGTAGCTTGTACAGAGTTCCAGTCCGAACTCCCCGCATTACTACCAGTGCTCCCCGAACCATCTTGCAGGCATCTTTCTCGAACACTGTTTTTACACCTGCATCATCCATCTTGCTTACAGAAATCAGATTTCTGGCCAATGCAGGAATATGCAGAACACTAGGAAGTGTTCTAATCCTTCCACCTTGCAGCTTCAACTTGACTTTTCCACGTCCGACGATTCTGGCCTTCCTATCATCCCCTAGGAAGACATCACCACCATCATATTTCTCATACTCGCAGAACCACTCCCTATGGGGAGTGAAGTGAAAGGATGCACCTGAGTCAATCTACCATGACTCATGATCTACATGTGTATTTGAAGAAAAGCCAAATACACATCCCCACCTTCATCTGAGGTGGTTTTTGCCTCTGCAGAAGGAGCTTCATCAGATCCCTTTCCTTTCTCAGGAGCTTTAGATCTGCATTCCTTTTTGTAGTGTCCTTCCTTTCCGCATTTCCAGCACACCTTTACAAACTTTTCAGGAGATTTAGATCTCCCTCTAGATTTAGATCTCCCACTCGAAACCTTATTCTTGTTTCTGTTCTGGGACCTTCCTCGTACAGATAAGGCATCTCCATTCTGACCCTCCATATTTCTCCGTCTCATTTCCTCTGACAGCAAGGCTGAGACAATGTCATCAAAATTCAAGGTAGTTGTATTGCTACTTATTGCAATAACCAGACTGTCCCACGAGTCTGGTAGAGAACACAACAAACTGATGCACTTATCTTCATCTGAGATTTTAATATCAACAGATGACAGCTGACTTACCACAGTATTGAAGGCGTTCAGATGCTCTGTCACCAAGTCTCCATCCTTCATCCTCAGGTTATACAGATTTTTTCATAGGAACAACTTATTCACCGGAGACTTAGATTGGTACAAAGTCCCAAGTTTTTCCCACAAATTCTTTGTCGTAGCTTCCCCAGATACATTCAACAATACTGAATCTGAGACACACAACCGTATTGTGCTCTTAGCCTTCTGATCCAATTTCTTCCAGTCTTCATCGACATTGCCATTGGTTTTAGTACCTGGATCTCACAACGATCAACGATCTTTATCCACCGGTAGATCCTCCATTTTGAGCTTCCACTGGCATAAAAACTACGACCATTAAATTTCTCAACTTTGATCTTTCCACCGCTGTCATCTTCTTTCTTCACAAGAATCGATTCCGCGGATCTCCCACCGAGAGCAGATCTCCCTCGAGCTGAGAAAAAACCCTCGGGGAAGACATCACGTCGAAGCTGAGCCACGGCCTTCCTATCATCCCCTAGGAAGACATCACCACCATCATATTTCTCATACTCGCAGAACCACTCCCTATGGGGAGTGAAGTGAAAGGATGCACCTGAATCAATCAACCATGGCTCATGATCTACATGTGTATTTGAAGAAGAAGCCAAATACACATCCCCACCTTCATCCGAGGTAGTTTTTTCCTCTACATAAGGAGCTTCATCAGATCCCTTTCCTTTCTCAGGAGCTTTAGATCTGCATTCCTTTTTGTAGTGTCCTTCCTTTCCGCATTTCCAGCACACCTTTACAAACTTTCCAGGAGATTTAGATCTCCCACTCGAAACCTTATTATTTTTTCTGTTCTGGGACCTTCCTCGTACAGATAAGGCATCTCCATTCTGACCCTCCATATTTCTCCATCTCATTTCCTCTAACAGCAAGGCTGAGACAATGTCATCAAAGTTCAAGGTAGTTGTATTGCTACCTATTGCAATAACCAGAATGTCCCACGAGTCTGGTAGAGAGCGCAACAAAATGATGCACTTATCTTCATATGAGATTTTAATATCAACAGATGACAGCTAACTTACCACAATATTGAAGGCGTTCAGATGCTCTGTCACCGAGTCTCCATCCTTAATCCTCAGGTTATACAGCTTTTTCCGTAGGAACAACTTATTCACCAGAGACTTATATTGGTACAAAGTCCCAAGTTTTTCCCACAAATTCTTTGCCGTAGCTTCCCCAGATACATTGAACAATACTGAATCTGAGACACACAACCGTATTTTTCTCTTAGCCTTCCGATCCAGTTTCTTCCAGTATTCATCTGACATTGTCGTTGGTTTAGTACCTGGATCTACCGAGATCCACTGATCTTTATCCACTAGAAGATCCTCCATTTTGAGCTTCCACAACTCAAAACTCTGACCATTAAATTTCTCGATCTCTATCTTTCTGCCACTCGCCATCTTCTTTCACCACAAGAATCGATTCCACAGATCTCCTGCTGAACAGGGTATACCTCAGGCCCAAGAAAAAAACCCTCAGCAGCAAAGGCATTCCCTTGAAGCCGAAACAACTCTGATACCAAATGTAGGTCTTAACCCTGAACATAAATGATCTACACACGAATCTTATAACAGAAAATAAACAATAGCGAGAGCATAAAACATAAAATAGATAAACACAGAGATTTTCCCCTGGATCCCAAATTGGGACGACCAGCTTGTTTTTTCATTATGATCCTTTTAGTGTTACAACACATATATATACATGTCGAACCATACATAAACCCCAATCCATTAACCCTGGATTAGAACATAACTGTAGTTCCTTTGATCGGATCTACAAAATACCAGGGGCTGAAAACCATCGTACCCCAAAACCATGTGAAAACTCATGCACAAAACATGGGTGGGTACGCATATGAGTGGGACCGCATACCAAAAAAAATTTCGCTGGGGCGCTGCCCCAAACCCCAACAGGGGGGGCTGCCGCCCCCCCTGTGACCCCCCTGTTGCGCCCGGCGCAACGTACAACACGTGGGGCTAGTCGTCGAAAGAATATAACACATACCCAACATTCTCCCACTTGTTGTTTTCTTTCCACGGGGGTCACAGGAGAGCTTAGTCATTTGGCCAATTCTTCAACACCCACTATTTCTCTACACCAAGATAACTTCTGGGTGCTCACAGACTTCGTCAATGCACTTGCAACATTATTCAAAGTGTCCACCTTTACCAGTAACACCCTTTTAGCCTCAACCATATCTCTAACAAAGTGATATTGAACATCAATGTGCTTTGTCTTTGAATGATAAGCAGGGTTCTTAGCCAAGAAAATTGCACTTTGGCTATCACAGTCTATCCTTATAGCTTACTATACCAACCCCATACTTGAACACAATCTCTACAACCAAACTGCTTCCTTGCTTGCATGAGTGGCTGCTATGTATTCTGCCTCTGTAGTTGAAAGCGCCACTACTGACTGTCTTTTACTTATCCAACTGACTGCACCTCCAAATAGGCTAAACACATACCCACTTGTAGATCTTCTTTGGTTCAGATCTCCAGCCCAGTCTGCATCAACAAAACCACGAATGTCCAACATTCTTTCTAATCCTGGTCTTCCTTGGTAGCACAAGCCATAATCACTAGTGCCACGTAAATATCTGAAAACCCGCTTCACTGTTGTCCAATGCTCCTTCCCTAGGTTTGACATAAACCTGCTCAATACTCCCATTGCATGTGCAATGTCTGGTCTAGTACAGACCATTGCATACATCAGGCTACCCACTGCACTTGCATATGGAACACGAGACATATCCTCCTCTTCTTCTTGTGTCTTGGGACACTGTTCAGCAGACAACTTTACACTTGCAGGAATAGGAACATTCATAGGTTTACTATCCTGCATATTGAACCTCTGCAATATAGTCTCGACATACTTCCTCTGGTTTAACCAGAGCTTCCTCTTTGCCCGATCTCTCTTAATTTCCATGCCCAAAATATAGTTTGCAGCACCAAGATCCTTCATGTCAAATTTGGAGAACAGTTGGGTCTTCAAATCTTGGATAATTTCTTTGTCATTTGCAATCAACAACATATCATCCACATACAAGACCAAATAAAAAAGACGATCACCAATTAATTTAAAATAAACACAGTGATCCTCCTTGCTTCTGGTGAAGCCAAGTCCCTGTATATAGGTATCAAATTTCTGATACAACATCCTTGGTGACTGTTTTAACCCATACAGAGACTTCTTCAACCTGCATACTAGTTCTTTCTTACCCTTCACCATAAAGCCTTTAGGTTGCTTCATGTAGATCTCCTCTTCTAGATCCCCGTGAAGAAATGCTGTCTTCACATCCATCTGTTCTATCTCAAAATCAAATGCAGCGGCAACAGATAAAAGTAATCTAATAGAAGTAACCTTGGCGACAGGAGAAAAATATCACCAAAATCAATTTCCGACACCTGGGAATAACCTTTTGCTACCAACCGAGCTTTGTATTTCTCCACCTTGCCTTCTACATTCATCTTCCTTTTAAACACCCATTTGCTCCCTATGGGCTTCCTTCCAGCCGAAAAATTCACCAGATCCCATGCCTCATTTTTGTGCAAGGATGCCATTTCATCAACCATGGCCTCCTTCCAGAGTTTTCCATCCTCTGAGTCTACTGCCTCCCTCACAGTTTTGGGATCGTCATCAGTTATAGTTAAGGCAAAACCTGAACAGAAAGCAGATGGACTATACCTTTCTGGTTGCCTTCTTTCCCGAACTGATCTTCTCAAAGCTGGGGTTTGTGGCTCTTCCTCTTCTGAATCTTCTTCTATTGTAGAGTCTGATTCATCCTCCTTTACCTCAAACTCTATCTTCTCAGGTTCCTTTGGTAGGACTTCATGTGTAACAACATCTTTCACCTCTCTAAACACCACATCTCGGTTGTACACAACCTTCCTTGTTTCTGGATTCCAAAGCTTGTAACCCTTTAAACCATCCTTATACCCAATAAAGATGCACCTTTCAGATTTATTATCCAACTTGATCCTTTTCTCCTTTGGAACATGTACATATGCATCACATCCAAATACCCTTAGATGTGAAAGAGAGGGTTTCTTACCAGTTCATACCTCATGTGGAGTCTTATCCTCCAAATTTGATGAAGGTGATCTGTTAACTAAGTAACATGCAGTCTCCACTGCCTCTGCCTAGAATTCTTGTCCTAACCCGGTACCACTGAGCATGCTTCTTGCCTTTTCCATCAGCGTTCTATTCATTCTTTTTGCAACTCTATTTTGCTGAGGTGTGTATGGAGTAGCCTTCTGCCATGCTATACCACACTTCTTACAAAACTCTTCAAATTCATTCTTGTAGAACTCCCCACCATTATCTGTCCTCGGCGCCTTTATCTTCTTCTCTGTCTGGTTTTCCACCAGAGCCTTAAATTATTTAAATATGTCAAGGACTTCAGATTTATTCCTCAATAAATATATCCATGTATTCCTTGAGAAGTCATCTATAAATGAAACATAGTACACAGACTTTCCCAGTGATGGAACTGACACAGGTCAAAACACATCACTGTGCACAAGTTCTAATATCTTGTTCGCCCTCTTAGCACCAGAAGGAAAACTCACCCGATTCTGCTTCCCATATACACAATGTTCACAGAAATCGATATCTAGAGAGAAATTAGACATACCTTCTACCATACCATTTCTATGTAGTATCCGAAGGCCCTTCTCTCCAATATGTCCAAGCCTTTGATGTCATAGCATGGTCTTTTCTCCAGAGACAGCTAAGCTTTTCGCTCCATTTTCAATAACCACATAACTGTTACACCCATCAATAACAGTGCTACCTTGCAGCTTGTACATAGTTCCAGTCCGAACTCCCCACATTAATAACAGTGCTCCTCGAACCATCTTGCAGGCATCTTTCTCGAACACTGTTTTTACACCTGCATCATCCATCTTGCTTACAAAAATCAGATTTCTGGCCAATGCAAGAATATGCAGAACACCAGGAAGTGTTCTAATCCTTCCACCTTGCAGCTTCAGCTTGAATTTTCCACGTCCAACGATTCTGGCTTTCCTATCATCCCCTTGGAAGACATCACCACCATCATATTTCTCATACTCGCAGAACCACTCCCTATGGGAGTGAAGTGAAAGGATGCACCTGAATCGATCAACCATGACTCATGATCTACATGTGTATTTGAAGAAGATGCCAAATTCACTTCCCCACCTTCATCCGAGGTGGTTTTTGCCTCTACATAAGGAGCTTCATCAGATCCCTTTCCTTTCTCAGGAGCTTTAGATCTGCATTCCTTTTTGTAGTGTCCTTCCTTTCCGCATTTCCAGCACACCTTTACAAAATTTCCAGGAGATTTAGATCTCCCACTCGAAACCTTATTCTTGTTTCTATTCTGGGACCTTCCTCGTACAGATAAGGCATCTCCATTTTGACCCTCCATATTTCTCCGTCTCATTTCCTCCGACAGCAAGGCTGAGACAATGTCATCAAAATTCGAGGTAGTTGTATTGCTACCTATTGCAATAACCAGACTGTCCCACGAGTCTGGTAGAGAGCACAACAAACTGATGCACTTATCTTCATCTGAGATTTTAATATCAACAGACGACAACTGACTTACCACAGTATTGAAGGCGTTCAGATGCTCTGTCACTAAGTCTCCATCCTTCATCCTCAGGTTATACAGCTTTTTCCGCAGGAACAACTTATTCACCAGAGACTTAGATTGGTACAAAGTCCCAAGTTTTTCCCACAAAGTCTTCACCGTAGCTTCCCCAGATACATTCAACAATACTGAATCTAAGACACACAACTGTATTGTGCTCTTAGCCTTTCGATCCAGTTTCTTCCAGTCTTCATCTGACATTGCCGTTGGTTTAGTACCTGGATCTACCGCGATCCACTGATCTTTATCCATCGGCAGATCCTCCATTTTGAGCTTCCACAACTCAAAACTGTAACCATTAAATTTCTCGATCTCTATCTTTCTGCCGCTCGCCATCTTCTTTCACCACAAGAATCGATTCCGCAGATCTCCCGCTGAATAGGGTCTACCTCAGGCCCAAACAAAAAACCCTCAGTAGCAAAGGCGTCCCCTTCAAGCCGAAACAACCATTAGGGGAATTTTGAGGTCTAAAATGGGCCTCCTAAGGAAATTATAAAATAATAGTGAAAAAAATCGAATAAGATTTGATGACATCATCAAATTTTAGAGGGAAAAATGAAAAAACTACTTTTTCAATTCATATTTTCAACTTATCTCCCAAATTTTTTACTCAAATTTCGAGAGGGAGTACTCGTTGTATGCGGAATTTAATTCCTCATCCAAAGAGTACCCATGTTGCATACTTTTGATGGGTCCTACTACACGAAAAATGAGAAATACATAAAAAAACGTGATTACAATAACGTTTTTTATGTATTTCTCATTTTTCGATAGAAAGTTCATCGAAGTATGCAACATGGGTACTCCTTGGATGAGGAATTAAATTCCGCATCCAACGAGTACTCCTGCTTGAAATTTGAGTAAAAATTTTGGGAGATAAGTTTAAAATACGAGTTGAAAAAGTGGTTTTATTATTTTATTATTTTTTAATATTTTTACTTTTTTACTCCAAAAATGGTGAATCATCCATTATGGATGACATCATCATCTTGAATCCTATTGGTTGTTATAAAGTTTATTTTTGTTGTACATTTTTCTTATGAGGCCCATTTTAGACCTCAAAATTCCCCAATGTCGATACCAAATCACGATTTTGGTCATTATGAACAGAAATTATCTACACATGAATCTTATAACAGAAAATAAACAATAGCGAGAGCATAAAACATAAAACAGATAAACACAGAGATTTTCCCCTGGATCCCAAATCGGGACGACTAGCTTGATTTTCATTATGATCCTTTTAGTGTTACAACGCATATATATACATGTCGAAGCATACATAAACCCCAATCCATTAACCCTGGATTAGAACATAACCGTAGTTCCCTTGACCGGATCTACAAAATACCAGGGGCCGAAAACCATTGTACCCCAAAACCATGTGCAAACTCATGCACAAAACATGGGTGGGTCCGCATATGAGTGGGACTGCATACCAAATTTTTTTTCGCCAAGGCGCTGCTGCCCCCCTTGTGACCCCCCTGCTGTGCCCGACGCAACGTACAATGCGTGGGGCTAGTCGTGGAAAGAATATAACACATACCCAACAATCCTTTCATCTCTTGAGGTCTGCCCTGTCCCCTTTCCGTCTAGTGACCGATTACACTGAGAATTTTTTTTGTATAGAAGTCCCTTGGGCCAGCATACTAGGTAAGCTACCTGCGCTTGGTTCCTACGACTTGGTCATGTTTCCCCATTGGGTGCATATCAAAGGCAAGCTCGTGCCATTTTTGCATATCAGAGGTGATTCTTCACCAGCATAGATTTTTGCACAGCATGCCAATTGAGTAACTTCTACATCTCTCCTTCGACTTGAGATGCCAAAGGGAAAGGGTTAATGAGAGCCTGCTTGAAACAAGCGATTTATTGAAAACAAAACAAAAATGAGAACCACAAAAAAAACAAAACTATTGTACATGGTATGGTGATGGCTCCCTAGGACTGTCAGGTAAAATAGTGTTTAAGGTTGTGCCCATTGACCAGGAGGACATCAATCCTCCCTTCAAGGGTTTGTAGCCTGTAAGTATGGGAGCCGACCTTTCCTTTAATTTGGAAGGGACTTGTCCACAGGGCCTGGAATTTTGAGGTTTTCCCTTTATCCTCGTGAGCTTTTTCCCATTTGAGGACAAGGTCACCTACGTCAAAATATTTGTTTTCGGTAAACTTTTGTTCAAACCATAGTTTTATTCGACTTTGGTGGATGGCAATTTTTTCCCGGGTTTTTCAGCCTTTCCTCCTCTAGCTTCAAAAATGTGTCTATTTGGGCTTGTAAGGCAGGGCAAGGAGTGCCATGAGTTTCTTGAGATAATTGAAGGGCTGGGAGAGACAAGTTGGGAGGAAGAATAGCCTCTTTTCCGTACACAAGAAAAAATGGGGATGTGGCCAAAGATGATTTGGGTGTGACTCGATCAACCCATAGGGCATTATGGAGTGTGTTATGCCAATTTCGTTGTTGGAACCACAAAGTCTTCTTGATGATGTGAATGAGGTTCTTATTAGTTGACTCAGCTAACCCATTTCCTTGGGGGTAATAGTTGGTAGAGTGTTTCAGCACTATACCATTTTCTAGAGAAAACTTGTAGGTTTTAACCCTGAACAGAAATTATCTACACGCGAATCTTATAACAGAAAATAAGCAATAGCAAGAGCATAAAACATAAAACAGATAAACACAGAGATTTTTCCCCTGGATCCCAAATCGGGACTACCAGCTTGATTTTTCATTATATTCCTTTTAGTGTTACAACACATATATATACATGCCGAAGCATACATAAACCCCAATCCATTAACCCTGGATTAGAACATAACCGTAGTTCCCTTGACCGGATCTACAAAATACCAGAGGCCGAAAACCATCGTACCCCAAAACCATGTGCAAACTCATGCACAAAACATGGGTGGGTCCACATATGAGTGGGACCGCCGCGCCACCGAGGCCGGCCCGTGTGCCCGGGGGGGCAGGGCGGGGGGGGGGGGGCTGCCGCCCCCCCTGCGACCCCCCTGCTGTGCCTGGCGCAACGTACAGCACGTGGGGCTAGTCGTGGAAAGAATATAACACAAACCCAACAAAAATCATATAATTTAAATGATGAAAAATATGTTGCATTATAAAAAACAAGGGAGGTTGGAACGCCAAACCTGAACATTATGTGTTGGGTGATGAAAGCTATTACCTCTTGATCATTGATTTGACGCAAAGGTATTGCTTCAACCCACCTTGTGAAGTAGTATGTGGCTGTGAGGATGTATCTATGTTGCTTGGAAGAGTGTGGCAAGATTTCCCTAATCACGTCAAGCCCCTACTGCTGAAAAGGTTCTTCCACCGCGACGAACTGCAACAGGGCGGATGGCCATATTTCCCTACTAGTGAACTTTTGGCATTGTGGTCATTTTCGGACATAAGCGTGTGCATCTTTGAATAGAGTAGGCCAATAAAAATGGCACGCATGATCTTGTGAGCAGTGGTATCCCCCGCATAGTGCCCACCCGCTAGACCATCATGGAGATCCATCAAAACTTTCTGTGCCTCATCATACTCCAAACAGCGTAGCAGGACTTTGTTGTGGTGTTTGCGGAACAACTTACCCTGCACTAGTTGGTAGGATGTAGCTTTCAGTCTTAACACACGTTTCTGCTGAGCGGTTAAAATGGGGCCCATGGTACCATGGCTCAGATATTGCTGGAGATCAACGTACCATGAGGAGGTATTTTGTCAAGATACACTATCGGTTTCATACATGTCGATTTCTTGTTCCCAACTCTCTTCTTCACTGCTTCGCGAGTTTGCTACTTCTGCGGCCATCTGACATAGTCCTTGGCCTTTTATAGTGTGTGTTGGCTTGAATTCCAAGTCATACTCTTGAAGGCACGTCATCCAGTTGCCTCAACTCTTGCCTAGCTCTTGTTGTATGAAAAGTGAGCGAACAAATGGGTGAGGTAAGAATACTGTGACGTGACTCTTTAGAATATATGACCTGAAGTGTTTGACCGCCTTGTACACTGCGTAAGCTTGCTTGTCAATATATGGATAATTCAGCTCGGCACCTTGTAACCCATTGCTCATGAATGATATGGGCAGTCATCATTGTTGTCATCTTTCTGAGTGAGGACGGCTGCCAGAGATGAATTTGAGGCAAAGGTGTATAAGATAAAGCCTTTGCTGAAATCTGGACTATGAAGAGTTGGTGCTTCTGTGATGGCCCGCTTGATGTTATTGAATGCTTCTTTCTCGAGAGAATTCCATTTGAAGTTAGCATTCTTCTTGATGATACCTTCCAATGGTTTCACAATTTGGGCGAAATATAATATAAATTTTCGCACAAAGTTGATTTTCCCGAGGAAGACTGCATGGCCTTCTTGCCACTTGGGGGAGGAATCTGGGTGATGAATTTCACACGTTCTGGATCCACTACTATGCCGTCCCAAGTTATGATGTGCCCCAAAAGGTTTCCTTCAGAGATGGCGAAAATGCTTTTCTTCGGGTTTAGTGAGATCTCGTATTTTTGAAACCTTTCAAAAATCTGCTTGAGGTGATGTAGGTGGTCAGACCTACGTTTTGAAAAAATGGTGACATCATTGAGGTATACTACCATGATTTTCCCTATTATCCCTCTAAAGGCAATGTCCATGGCTCTCTGAAAGGTCACGCCAGCATTGATCAAGCCAAAGGGCATGCATCTAAATGCGATAGTTCCCCATTTAGTTCTGAATGTGGTTTTCAGTCGATCGGGTTTAGCCACTAGTACTTGGTTATAACCTGAAAAACCATCCAATAAAGAGAACATTTCTGATCCTGATACAGCTTGAAGGATTTTCTCCATAGGGAGCATCAGGTAGTTGTCCTTTTCCGAAGCTCTATTCAAATTTCAGAACTCTACGCATAAACAGATTTCGCCAGATTTCTTACGAACTGGGATCAAGTTTGACACCCAGGTTGAATGCCGGAATTTGAAAATTATACATGCGTCCAAGAGTTCTTCAGCTCCTTTTGGATCATCGGCTCTAAGGTGGGGTGTACTTTCTGCAATTTCTGCTGGAATAGTTTCACTCCTTCCTTCATGCGTATCACGTGCTGGATGATCCACGTGTCATAGGTTCGTAGCTCATCATACATCTAGGAAAACACATCTTGGTATTTCTTAAATAACTCAGTGAAAGATTGCCTCTCCTGAGGGGTGCATTCATTACCGAGATTGACGAACTTGGGCTCGTTGTCTGTCTCGAGGTTTATTTTTCGGTGCGCTAACGTGGAACTTTGCACCTTTGTGTTCGGATGGCCTCGAAAATAGTTTTGTACATCAAACAACTTTTTGAGCGACACGATCCCTTTGGGTATGGGATTTTCCTTACGATCCCCTTGTTCCTTTTACAAGGCCTGATCATGATCCTCTTCTTCTATAATTGCATCTTTGAACACGTCTGCATTGAGCATGAAATCCACTACCTGTTGATCATCATTAAAAAACGTGCAAATTAGTGACATTGTAAATAATTTCAATAGAAAACCCATCTCTAAGTGGGGTGAACCTAGCAGTAGCATTGGCAAGTGTAACAGTTGCTACATTGTGCATTCTAAGTATGGATTTAATACTGAAAGCATCAAAAACAGAAATTAAACGCCATACCTCTTGCTGGTAGCCTTTCAAATGTGGGGACAAGCAATGGATGGTGTTACGTACTTGACGGGTGATAATCTTGGAGTCTCCAATTAAATTTAAACAACGAAATTTGAGATCTATGGCCTTTTTGAGCCCAAGCAGCAATGCTTCATACTCAGATGTATTATTCGTGGACTGGAACTCTAGCCGGCAGGAAATTAGAAACTTGTTCTTCTGAGGGTCCAGCAGGATACAGCCCCCGCCAACCCCATCATGGGTTTTGGAACCGTTGTAGTACAAGGTCCACATTTCATTTTCTGATTTGAAAAGGCTATCCAAGCACATAGGAGATGCACTCGGGGCAACGGTTTCTAACGGGTCTTTCGTCGAGGCGGAGTGGTTGTCAGTGACCAACAATAGCTCAGACTGGATGTCTTGAGTGACCGAAGATTGGGGGGTTTGGTAGCATCCAAAAATGGATTCTAAGAAACACATACCGAGCTCCTCTTGCGCGAAACTGACTATTTCGTTAGTTGTGTCCAGGTCAGTCATTGTTTGTTTCATGTAAGGCTCACTTTCGACCCAGATTTGATTGTTCCTGCCCTTGTAAGGGAGCCACAAGTGGGACCAATTAGTGGCAAAGTATCCTTGCAGCTTGCTAGAACAATCTCTGCTCAAAAGAAGGTCATAGGCCTCCGGGATATGCACGATTACTATGTCAATACACTGATGCACCCTAGAATCGAAGGATAAGCGGATAATGACATTATTTAATTCACCTACTGCAGGAACCTGAGATCTATCGAGTTGAATGATCCTGGAATCAGTTTTATCTGGGCAGATGTTTAACTTCTTGCACACAGACAAGGGAATAACATTCGTGGATGCACCAGAATCGACGAGCCAATTATGGACATTGAAGTTGAAATCTCGAAGGATAGAAGGAAAGGTGGTGTGGATCCCATGGAGTTTGTGTTCACGACATTCACGATCAACTGGGGACTAGCAGCTGCTTGGGCAGATGTGGTACTCACGGGTTTGGTCACTAGTAGGTTGGAAAATGCTTTGAGGATAAGATCTTGATGGTTAGAAATTCGAGCGAGTTCGTAGAGAGAAATATTGGCCCAAGTCTTCTTCATATCCTCGATAATTTTATACCCAAAGTCTGTGTGTGGGATAAGTTTGGTGGCGGCTTTCGGAGAGACTGATGAAGATTTAGCCTTTGAGCTTTCTCGGGGATTGGTTGGGCTAAATTTCTCAGGAGTATTGGTTTGGTTTTCTATGTTTGGTGGCAGTATTTTCCTTAAGAAAGCTTTTCTTTTTTCCTCGAAGGACTACTCAGGGATCGAGCCTTTGCTCCTCAAGCCATAGTTTTGAGGGGGTTTGGATTTAGGGTCGTTAGCCAAGTTTATTTAAGTTGTGGAAGGGGGGATTTCCCCGCGGATGACCTCAAAAGAAAGGATAGTGGAACCCATATCTACATATGGGGGAGAGGCTTCTTCGTTGTCTGAAATAGGCTCCACTTCTAAATCCCCAAGATTTTGGTCTTTTAGCAGTTGATTCACCACGACGGTCATGCTATTGATCCACTAGGGGCAAGTTTTCTCTGAGTGGGAGGCTTGATGGAAAGAACAAAAATTATCCTTACTGATTTCTTCAACGTTGAGGCCAACACTCGAGTTTGACGGAGGTCGGTTAATAGCAGGGTTATTCCTTCTGAAGAAAGGTTTCTGCGTTTTAGCACCCGAGACAGAGTCATTGTTCTTCCTCTTCAAATCGGAGACTTCGTTGGTTAATAGCTTGAGGGACTTCATGATACTTTCGAAATCAGAAGGGTCCTTTTATTGTCTCCGGATTTATGGTTCGAGGATTGGAATCTCTTTGTGGTCGGATTTTGATCATCCCGGCCATCATGGTTGATGGCTCCTATGGATTGCATGTCCCTTTAGATAGTAAGGGCGGTGGTGTAATTTTCTGCTAGGGTGGCTCTAGCTTCACGTTTCATGAACACGGCAATATCCCGAGGGAGAGCCCACATGTAGTAGTCAATGGTGATGGAATCATCTAAGGCCATGTTCGGTGGGAATTTGTTTAATATAGTAGCAAAGTGTTGATTGAAGTCTTTGAATTTATCCTTCTTTTGGCATTTCAAAGTACTAAGCTCTGTGAGAAGCATAGAAGGAGTTTTATCTTCCGAAAGCTTTTGAAGAAAAGTACGACGAAATTGCTCCCAGGAAGAAATGGAAGCAACAGTGAGATACTGATACCATGTAGTAGCTTTATTCTCTAAAGTATGTGGAAAAAGTTGGCATGCTACATCGTCGAACTGCACCCTCATCATTTGTAAGTCCAAGTAAAATTTTCTTATGTGATCTTCGGCCAGCGTACCCTTTTCGGGGTCAAACTTGGGGAGGTGCTTCTCAGGGTGTCGGGGCATGTCATGGAGGGGACCATGGAGAGCTAAGGGAGATTGTGCCATCCAAGCCAGTGACTTCACACGTCTAGCCTGCTGGTGGCGTGGTACGTAAACATGCCCTATTTCACTTTCAGATTCGCTCCCTATGCTTGATCTGGATGCTTCACCCTCATGATGGGAGTGCATGTCCTAATTTCTCCCTCAGTTCCCTACATTCCTGATGTTTCTCCAGTTATAAAGGAAAGGGAATCTGTTTTGGTTTCGGTTATGGTGAGGGTGTCCCATATTTTGAACTTTCCCATGACCTCTATCACCCTGACCTCTGTTTCCCCGGCCCCTCCTGGTTGCGCCCTCAGGTTGGTTATTCGCTTGAGTGTCATCGTTCATATGACACTTTTCAAGAATAGACGAAACCTTTTGATGCCTCTCTTTACTGCAAGTATCTCTTTATGTGAAGAGGGATACTTCTTTTCTGTATCATCAAAAGTACCTGAAGAGTAGGCACACACTAGTTCTTTTCTTCCATTCTTTTGCAACAATACTGCAGCCCAAGTGTGATCAGAAGCATCTGTTTCAAGAGTAAAGGGAAGATTAGTATCTGGAAGTTTGAGCTTTGGTAGATCACTAATCTTACTTTTTATACTTCTGACTGCTTGTGTCATTTCTTCTGTCCAGTTGGTGACATTCTTCTTTAATCTATTTAGGAGGATCTTTGTATCTTCATACTGTTTTTCATAAAAGTTCTTATGTAATTCAAACATCCAAGAAACCTTTGAAGCATCCTTATGTCAGTAATAAAATCAGGAAACTTTAACAGATGGGTCAAGACATGAGGTTGGAGCTCTACATGTCCTTGTTCTATGTGCAATCCCAAATAGTCTATCCTAACTTTACCAATCTGAAACTTTTCTTCTGAGTCTGACAGAACTAACCCATGTTTATAAACAAGCTGATAAAACTGTTCTAGATGCAATTTATGACTATTTACATCTTTGCTGAAAACAAGCAAATCATCTATATATACAATGATATAATCTACCCCTCCAAAAATATCTTCCATTCTCTTCTGAAACTCTGAGGGAGCATTTTTCAAGCCAAAGGGCATAACAGTCCATTGAAACTGACCATGAGGAATTGTAAATGCCGTCTTATATCTGTCATCAGGAATAATACCAATCTGCTAGAAACCACTTTTGAGGTCAAATTTGCTAAAAACATTAGCATTAGAAATTTTGCCAAGCAACAATTCTTTATTAGGTAGAGGGTATCGGATAGGTAAGAGAGCATCATTCAAGGCTTTGTAATTTATCACAAGCCTTTTCTTACCTCTTTTCTGTTCACTATGCTTATTGACATAAAAGGCCGGACATGCCCATGGAATTTTGCAAGGTTCAATAAGCTTTTACTGAAGCAGCTGGCTGATTTCTTCTCTACACAATTCCTGTTCTTTTGGACTCATATGATTTGCACCAGCCTTCTGTGGCTTGGAAATATATCCTTCTTTATATGGGAGTGCAACAAAATATTTTTCTCTTGTCCAAAAGGCATCTGGTCGATTAGCAGTACAATCCCTTTTAAGTTTGTCTGAAATAGATTGCAGAGTTTTTGGACCATGCAACTCAACATTTCTAACTATCTTATTGATCTTGGATAGATCTTGCAGACTATGCTGAACCAGATCTTCCTCCTGAGGCTGAACATTTACTTTAAAGTCACTGGAAGCAGGAACAATAAATAAACCAGCTTCTGTAGTGAAAATGACAGAATCTTTGCCAAAAGTAACTGGCAAATATTTCTTCAAGAAATCTTGTCCCAAAAGGACATCACAACCTGGATTATTCAACAGAATAGGATAATCAGGAAAATCAGGAGCTATGTGATTGATTTCCATTAGTTCTTTAGTAATAGACCTGAACTGTAATTTAGTAGGCTACCATTAATAAGATGGAATGGCTCCATATTTGCAGCAACTACTCATGGCTCCAGAATAAATCTGTGCATCCAGAGTATAATACTTGATCTTAGGAACTTTGATTTCTATGGGAATTGTCACTCTGTCTCCTATTCCCATTATATTGATCAATTCTATATCTGGTTTTGGATTTTTATCTTCTGGAACATTCTTCATCAACATATTGACTAGTTTAGAATTACATTCATCAGTAAATCTTTCCTTCTTTTTCCTGGACGGAAATTGGCTTTCCAACTTCTCTATTTTTTCTGTCAATCTTCTTCTTGCTGTAAATTGGACAGGGTCAAGCTGTGCCAACTCAGATTTGACTGCTGCAATATTCATCTGTAAATCATATGAAGAATGAAACATTTTTATATCAGGAATAAATGTTTCATCTGAGTCTGAAGACTCATAGTTTAATTCCATCTTTCCAATGTCAGGAATTTCATCATCTTCAAATTATGAAGAAGAATTAGAGACTTCAAAATATTCACCATCTGAATGGGAGATAAGATCCCACTCTTGTGGATTATGGATAGTAGAAAAAATATCCATAATTTTCATTTGTTTTTTGTCTTTCTTTTCTCTGCAAGCATTAGCATAGTGACCTTCTTTCCCATAAATAAAACAAACAACTTTTTTAGAAGGTTTTGTTCTTTTCCTAAACACTATCCTTCTTCCTTTAAAAGATATCTTTGAAGGATAATATTTCTTTCTCTTAGGGACATATTTATTAGGCTTGCAAGAACAAGACTTTTGGGAAACTGTTTTGGTATTTTTCTTATGACATCCAAAATCATAAGTTTCTTTGAAATTATTGCAGAATTTTGTACTAAAGTGCATTTGTTTCTTAAAATTCTTCTTAGCTTTGCTTTCTGCACATTCCTTCTGCAAAATTGTCACTATCAACTACTGTATAGCTGCAAAGGATTGGCCTTCTAAATTTACTTTGTGAGTCTCTATATGCTGATTGATCAGATCAGGAATTTTTCCTGGCATGGACTATATGTAATACCTTAAATATGCAACATTATGAGTATCATTTGCCTGATACAATAACTTTTGCATAACACAAAAATGTTCATGCAAATGGTCAATATTGCATAATTTATGGGAGAAAAACAATTTTGCATGATGAGATGAGTCTTCAGGAACTAATCCAACAAATTCATGTTTCAAAGCATCAAACAGAGCTTTGAGTGGATCATCATGTTCAACTATTTGATCTTTCTCATTTTCTGCCAATTTTTCCCACCATTGTTTCAGTATACCAGTAAAATACCAAATGATTTGAGTCACTATATCTGACCATTCTACTTTTGTTTCGGCTTTTCTTTGTAAGGCCCAAGCATGAACATTATGCAACACAGCAATGACTTCATTATAATCTAGACAATCAATATTTACCAATAATGAATTCCCATATCCTCTAGCAGTAGGATTGTCTAGTCTTACTTGTGCTGACTGAAGATTCTCAGTATATCTACCAAAAGGACTTGTAGCAGATGCTTCATGAGCAGTAGTTCCACTGGAATCTCTCTTTCCTTTATGAGGAAAATTAAAGTGTTCACTTCTATCCCTTTTTGAACTTGGTTCGCCTTGTGTTGGTTCACCAGGGGTTCTCTGAGTAGAAGTTACTCCTGACATGGCCAAAATTGTAGGAGCAGATGGTTGGCCATTTTGTTTCATCAAAGAACTAAGGCTGACATATTTCTTGGGCAATCTCAAATTTTCAACAGAAGGAAATGCAGTTAGTCTAGTTCTCATCAATTCTATCTTTTCTCTGGCTAGACTAATTCCTTTCTGGATTTTATCAAATCTAATTTTATCCATATTCTCTACCCCCTTAAAAAGAATATGTTTTGATTCATCAGGACTGGAAGAGAACTTTAATTTAGAACTGGAAGTATCAACTTCTCTGTAATGAGGAGGAGAAGCAGGCTTAGGAAGTGCATCTCTAAGGTGTTCTGGAGATTTAGAGATAATACCCATATTTGATTGCACATCATTCAACTTCTGGGTGTTCATTCTGTATCCCTAAAACTTCATTGTAACATGGCAAAAGTTGTATTCCTCAGATAGAGCTTTCTAATGATGTATCATGAGCGTCAAACGGAGATAGTATGCCAAAGTTACGTCCCTGGGAAGTTGAAACACCAATTTACCCAAACGGGACCCATAGTTTTGGCGCTTCATCTCCTAGGGTTAGGTTTTTGAATGTTTAGGGTTCTCCATTGTTTCTCAATAATAAATAGGCCCTCAAGCCTCATTGTAACTCAGTTCAGAGGCCTATAGCTGCCACATCTCTTCTCAGAGATAGCTACCAGCGCCCTAGCTAGTTTTATTTCCATTCTGTCTGTAAGAAAATTTCAGTTCTTTGATATTAATGAAATGAAGTTTTATTTCCGCTGCATCTCTATATTTATGGTTATATGTTTATTCTGTTGCGTTCTTGCATAAATTTTCTTATAGACAGAATGAAAATAAAACTACCTAGGGCACTGGTAGCTATCTCTGAGAAGAGATGTGGTGGCTACAGGCCTCTGAACTAAGTTACAATGAGGCTCGAGGGCCTATTTATTATTGAGAAACAATGGAGAATCCTAAACATCCAAAAACCTGACCCTAGGAGATGAAGCGCCAAAACTATGGGCCTCGTTTGGGTAAATTGGTGTTTCAACTTCCTAGGGACGTAACTTTGGCATACTATCTCCGTTTGACGCTCATGATACATCATTAGAAAGCTCTATCCGAGGACTACAACTTTCGCCACAAATATCATTCCGAAACGTAATGATATTTCATATAGGCGCGATGCCCAAAAAACTTCGTTTAGGGCCCCAAAACGGCTCCGGAAGTTCAGGACCCAAAAAACTGCTAAAAATAGTAAGTTATGCCGAAACTGAAAAAATAAAAGAGACAATGGTGGGGGCCCAAGTGGAATAGGCGGGTGGTCACCAATATCCACGTGGATCACCCTTAATAATAATTATACAATAGATAGTAACTTATTCTCTTGGAGAACTTTATTTCAGTTAACTGATGTGGCAAAACAGTTGATTGAAGGAATTTCAAATTCCTAGGGTGGTTGGTGAGTCATGCATGGAGGACTTAGTTATAACTAATAGTAGCAAGTTGTAACAGAGTAACTAGAAGAGTAGTTATGTGAGTTTTTATTTATTTTAACTCAGTTCAGTGAGTTAAACTTAGTTGTGCTAGTTGTAACTGAACATACACTAGTGATAGATGAGTGAATTAATTATTTAATTAATTTACAAGTAGTGTCTTACTTGCAACTGAAAAAATACAGCAGTTAACTACTTGCATGTCTAATCCAGTGGAGACCCAGTGGAGAGATAGGTGAAAGGGTGATATGGACTATCTGTTGTGACTATAGTGATGCATTCAATGCATCTACACACACATTGGAGATGCTTATGAGGATTGCGCAGTCAAGGAAAGGTAAGGTCGAATTCATTCAAGGTTCTTCTTCAACAGGGATTGCGCAGTGGAGGTAGGCTATCAGGAGGCAAGAAATTGGTGCATAGATATGCAAATTTCTACGACAGTGTGTGACGATTGTAGATTGTACTGAGAGCTCTATGAGCTGAGATTTGTATGAGATATATGAGATTGTTTCATGATCCATTGATATACATAATATATTATTGTTGGGGTTTTTAGCTTTAAGCTTTCCTGGTAAAACATCTTGTTATGTGCGATTGATTTTCTTCATATGTGTTTTCCAATTGGCGATTTAATTTCTGCAAAGAACTAACTGGATGGATTCTGTATTTAAAATAAGATTAAATTGTTAGATCAGGAGGATCCATAAACACATTATTGTGTTTATAAATTTATACATGGTATCAGAACAGTGTTAATCACTGGATATTGCAATATTGAAGCAGTGCTAAGTTTTGTGCTCGTGGACAATTTGAATTTGCTGCAAGAATTTCTTGGTGCGGTAGTTGAGTAAACATTGAAATGGCTTTCAATGGGTTGCGGTTGGAGTATGCACTCGAGGGCAGCTCTAACTACATATCCTGGAAGGACAAGATGGAGGCAGTGCTTGAAGATAATGGCTTGAAGGAGTTCATCGATAGAGATGTTCCTAAGCCCACTTCGGTGGATGCTGCTGTACTTGGCGCATGGCAAAATAAAGTAGCAAGGGTGAGGAGGATTCTGTTGTAAGGTGTGAGAGACCATATTGTCTCAAGCCTTCATGGGAAATCCACTCCATTTGCAATTTGGAAGGCTTTGACGGATCTTTTCCAAAGCAGCAGTGACCATAGGAAATTGGTGCTGAAGGATAAACTTAGAAAAATCAATATGGAGAAGAACGACACTATTTCAGTGATATGGAAATGGAACTATTTTTAATGCTATGCAAAGTATCTATTTCCATATAATTAAATGTGCAAAGTGTTCTCCATGACTTGCAGGTTAAACAAAATAGTTTTGGTAATGTTTCTGAGTTTTATGTGTGAGGATTTGTTATTTAAATTTACTATTTAACTTATCACAGTAGAAATACACAGCAAGTAAACTTCACCATATCATAACACAATAAAATGATGAGGCAGTTCACCCCTCCTAGGCTACATTTGTCGGTCCAAGGCTCCCCAATGGCATGTCCTTGCTCAAAATGGTTACACAGTGAAAAATATGCCTAAACAGGCAAAAAACGATGTGAATTTGACTTCAGAAGACATAAATAAGCTAAAAATGGCTTTTGTTTCACCTTAAACAGTGAAGTACAACCCAATACAGTTCCATCTCCCTGATGGCCCTGATGGCTCTCTCCTCTTCGCTGAAGAAAAAGTTGCTGTAAAACACCTATGTTCACTCTTAAAACTACTCCAAACTCTCCAGAATGCTCCAAAAACCCAAAATTGACAAAAATTTCATCTCATTTGGTCGAAAATTGAGAAAGTTATGACCCAAACAAGTTTTTGCCCGGTGGCACTAGAAAACCTCCTCTAAAACCGGAGGAACTCCAGTTAACTCCACCAAATTTGTCGGATGGGAGGACTTGGCAGAACCACGCTCTAGAATAGGTAGAAAAATAAATGTAACTGTCAGTTGGAGGGTGCGTTCACATGCGAAAAATCTAGGCAGTTAAGTGCTGCTAGTGGAGAAGTTTAAAACTTCGCGCCCTCGGTCACATGTAAGCGATCACATGTGGGAGGAGATAGCACAAGGTGCTTAAAATTTTGTTCCCGTTGGTTTTAAAAGGTGTTAAGCCAGGGTTCAGGTCCGCCGGTCACGTGACGATGGGGCTGGCCCTGAGGGGCTAGCCCCCCAACCTTCTGCCTGTCAAACAATGCATGCGCTGACTGTTTGTTTATCCACGACCCGACTCCAGTTCTAATGCCACCTGACTCGCCCATAAAAAAACATCGTGCCCGTGTCGTGTTGGTCGGGTCGACCCTACCCGAGGAGTCGGGTCGACCCTACCCGAGGAGTCGGGTCAAGGGTTAGACCCCATTTCCCTCCATATTTTTTCAAACCACTTTTCAACCTATGGCCTGGGGCCATGTGGCAACCTCTGGGCAGGCCACGTGGCACCCACTGATAGGCCAATAAAAACCTTAAATTTTTTTTTTTTCCATATAATTTTTTTTGAAAATGACAAATTCTTTTAGTCAAAAATTCATGTTTTGGAGGTCACTAGACGATTTCAAACCTCAGTATCTTTCTCATAGGAACTCGGTTTTGAGAACCGTTCATAGCACCAGAATCAGAGCGATGAGGCATTTCCGGTCATTCAGACTGCAACCATTTCTGAGCATTTATATTTTTGAGCATTTTTTCAACTTGGACATGATCTCTTGATCACATCTCCCTAATGGGAAGCTTTTGGACCCCAAAATCTCTCTGAATTACAGAAATTGAAGATGAGGAGACTGATTCTCCACTCTTCCAACCTTGAACCACTAAAATCTCCCTGATTTCATCAAATTGAGCTTCTCATAAAAAGATAAATTCTTCCTTGAATCTGTTGACCGCCTGTTGCTAACCTTGACTGTGTCATGCTGCAAATTTTTGAAACTTGTAGAACAACAACCAAAATTTGGAGAAATCATATTTTTCCTACAATGGTCTACCTTAAAAGGAAACTGAAAAATAAGATTCACCTTGCCAACTGTCCTTATGACAATTTTTTTCCAAATGAGCCATGTACTTGTGTCGATTCCCGACCAAGTTTTCTCGCCATAGTACCCTGCCATTATGAAACCAACATTGATCCATGCTAAACTTTGTGCCCTCTTTTCTTGCATGCTTAACCCTCTCTTGGATTTTTGCACCACTTTGCAACAATACTTTGTTCTCTACACCGATCGACACCAAAGACACTTTCTGCAACATCTTGTCATCTTGTTCCAAAGATGACTTGCTTTCAGACTGAAACATTTCATCATTTACATCAGCAATAACATGAAAAGGATTATGTACAAAATATTTTTGCTTAATCATCAACAAAGTCAAATTTTGACTTGCATTGACAAGCCTTTTCAATTGCCCTGCATTCACTAAAGAAGATTCTAGCTTCTTCCGATGCGCTCTCACAATAAACTCCTTGCCATCCTTGAATATATGATACTTGTTCTCATGGCGATGGAAGATCACTTTTCTGTCATATAAGTACGGAATACCCAACGCCACACCTATAATGTCAAGCGGTACCACATCGAATTCAACCATGTCAACATAATGAGATTTTATGGCAAAGCGCAACATGCACTTCCTTTAAACTTGTAAATTAGCATCCTTGCAAATCCATCCAAGTGGATATGGCTTTGGATGTGGAATGGTCTCAAGTTTCAGCTTCTTGATTGAGTCTTCTGAAATGAGATTCGCTTGTGACCCACTGTCAAATAAGTTGTCTATCTTTGTGTGTTTTGAAATGATCCTCACATGAAACAGCTCTATCCTCCTCTCTTCATTTGGAGCTTCTATGTGACAGTTTAAAGTGCTAGGACTGGTATTTGTTTCTTTTACAATCTCTTTCCCCTTTATGCTCCTTATTACCATGGTTATTCTTTTAGTTTCATCTCTTGATTCGGACCCTAAGTCTTGTTCAACTATTGCAACCATTTTTCCTTTTTCTTTGGCCTTATCTTTGGTTTTAAATTTTTCTGGCTTCAACTCCAGATGAAGTTT
The DNA here is from genome assembly GCA_034641835.2 of Pinus albicaulis. Taxonomy (NCBI): domain Eukaryota; kingdom Viridiplantae; phylum Streptophyta; class Pinopsida; order Pinales; family Pinaceae; genus Pinus; species Pinus albicaulis. The sequence goes on along the minus strand of CM076575.1, from coordinate 263,446,553 downwards.
CCAACAATGCTATTCATCGTGGCTTGTTTTGGAACATTTTTTACAAAATAATTTTCCTTTTTCTTTCCTAGAGTTTGCATTTCTTTTTCTCCCTTTACCTTTAAATTCCCTATCCTCATTTTCATCAAAATATTGTTTACCTCTAGCCTCTAAATGCGTGGCTTGGACACAAACCTTGTCTAGACTAGTAGGATTGAACATAAGGATAGTATGTATAATATATTTGTGTAAACCACCTATATATTTCAGCAAAGTCTCTTGGCTATGCAAATCAATTTCTAACAAAAGAGCCCTTCTTCTAAATTCTTGAGTGTAATCTGGAACACTTTTTCCCTTAAGTTGTCTAAAACTTTGCCAATTCATGATAGCCTTTTGTAAATGAGCTAATGGTTAAAATTGCTATTTAATTGCAGAAATAAATTCAGCCCATGATAAGGTGATCTTACCATGTTTTTTAATTTCATCCTTGGTCTTCACTTCCCACCATACCAATGCTGATCCTTCCATTCTCAAAGAGGCTAACTGAATCTTGGTGTCGTCTTCATGAAGGTTTTGTATCCTCAAATGAACTTCGAAATGTCTTATCCAATTGTAAAGCTTCTCTGTATTGACCTCACCATTAAACATAGGCAACTCAAATTTAACATCAAGCTTTAAAAATGAACTTTTACCAGTGGTTTTAGACTTGTGAGATTGATTCACCGAAGTAGAGGATGACGATGTAGAGGAAGAGGATGAAGATGGGGATGGTGGATCACCATTTCCTCTGTGTCCTTTCTTTGACTTTCCATCACTTTTCTTTCCTCCTGAATAACCCTCTCCTTATTTGTGGTGTTTCGACCCTTCTCCTTCAAGCCTGTCATTCCTTTCTTGGTAGAGTATCCTCACCATCTCCGTCATGTCTAAGAAAGCCTTTCGGAACTCCCGTTCTTCTTATTTGGGATCAATGTCTTCAGGAACTTCTCCTTCTCTTGAAGACATGCTTGAAGCTTCTTCTATGGCTCTTGGAGGTGGCTCTCTGGCCCTTCTTGGTTGAGGATTACTTTGTTCTCTAACCAAGTGTCCTTCCCCTCTCTTGAGTTTAAGCCTAGTAAGCATCAAAACTTGCAAACAATCAACTATATCTTTGCACAAGAACAAATGTAGAGTAAAACTCTAGCTCCAATACCAACTGATCTGGAAATGGAACTATTTGTAATTCTATGCAAAGTATCCATTTCCATATAATTAAATGTGCAATTTTTTCTCCATGACTTGCAGGTTAAACAAAGCAGTTTTGGTAATTTTTCTGAGTTTTATGTGTGAGGATTTGTTATTTAAATTTACTGTTTAACTTATCACAGAAGAAATACATAGAAATTAAACTTCACCATATCATAACACAACAAAATGATGAGGCAGTTCACCCCTCCTGGGATACATCTTCCGGTCCAAGGCTCCCCAATGGCATGTCCTTGCTCTATTAATTTTCTCAAAATGGTTACAGAGTGAAAAATATGCCTTAAAAAGAAAAAAAAGCTGTGAATTTGACTTCAGAAGTTAGAAATAAGCTAAAAATGGCTTTTGTTTCACCTTAAAAAGTGAAGTACAACCCAATACAACTCCATCTCCCTGATGGCCCTAATGGCTCTCTCCTCTTCCCTGAATCAAAAGTTGCTATAAAACACCTCTGTTCACTTTGAAACCTACTCCAAACTCTCCAGAATGCTCCAGAAACCTAAAATTGACTAAAATTTCATCTCATTTGGTCGAAAATTGAGAAAGTTGTGACCCAAACAAGTTTTTTCCCAGTGGCACTAGAAAACCTCCTCCAAAACTGGAGGAGCTCCAGTTAACTCCACCAAATTTGTCGGATGGGTGGACTTGGCGGAACTGCGCTCCAGAATAGGTGGAACAATAAATTTAACTGTCAGTTGGAGGGCACGTTCACATGAGAAAACTCCTGGCAGTTAAGTGTTGATGGCGTATAAGTTTAAAACTCCGCACTCTCGGTCACAGGTAAGCGGTCACATGTGGGAGGAGCTAGCACAAGGTGCTTAAAATTTTGTTCCCACTGGTTTGAAAAGGTGTTAAGCCAGGGTTCTAGTCCTCTGGTCACGTGACGATGGGGTTGGGCCTGAGGGGCTAGCCCCCCAACCTTCCACCTGTCAAACAATGCACGAGCTGATTGTTCGTTTATCCATGACCCGACTCTAGTTCTAATGATGCTTGACTCGCCCATAAAACAACATCGTGCCCGTGTCGTGTTGGTCGAGTCGACCCTGCCCAAGGAGTTGAGTTGAGGGTTCGATCCCATTTCCCTCCATATTTTTTCAAAGCACTTTTCAACCTATGGCCTGGGGCCACGTGGCAGGCCATGTGGCACCCACTGATAGGCCAATAAAAACCTTATAAAAATAAATTTTTTCCATATAATTTTTTTTTGAAAATGACAAATTCTTTTAGTCAAAAAGTCCTGTTTTGGAGGTCACTAGACGATTTCAAACCTCAGTATCTTTCTCATACGAACTCGGTTTTGAGAACCGTTCACGGCGCCAGAATCGTAGCAACGAGGCCTTTCCGGTCGTTCAGACTGCAAACATTTCTGAGCATTTACATTTTTGAGCATTGTTTCAACTTGGACATGATCTCCTGATCATTCAGTATACTTGGAAAAGTTTTTCCAATGCAGGGACGAGCTTGGGAGTGTAGGAGTCAGTGTTGTGGATGATGAATTGGTGAGCTTGGCTCTCCTTGGGCTTCTGAAGAGTTGGCACAATTATCAAGACTCTATCAATGGACGGGAGAAACTTTTGGATTGGGAGCAACTATGGTCGGATCTAGTGCAGGAGGAGATAAGGCAGACCACCAGGGATGGCTCTTCATCAAAGCATGATGATGAAGAGAATTTTTCTTTGGATGCCAAGGCGAAGAAGAATAAGGGGAATAAATTCCATTCTATATCTGAGGCCGGAGAAGATTGCAAGGAGCACAACATGTCCAAAGTGAAGTGTTTTTACTGTCACGAGTTTGGACATATTTCCAAAAATTGTCCACATAAGAAGAAAAACAAGATGGTTGTTGGAGCTGCAGTTGGTGAGGCTCTTGCCTCTCAATTTGAGCTTGACTTTTCATTGATTGCATGCAAGGTGTCTAGTGCATTGGGATCATGGTGGTACTTTGATAGTGGTGATTCCTTTCACATGACGGGAGATGAGAAATTGTTTAGTGACATGGTGGAGAAAGATCTCCAGATGCATGTTGAGTTGGGCGATGATGGTCGATACAGTTCGAGCGGAATTGGTACCATTACCTTTCAGAGGGCGCCAGGTAAACTCCATTTAAAAGATGTTGTGCATGTTCTAGGTTTAAAGAAGAATTTAATCTCAGTCACAATGTTAGAGGATAGAGGCTATGATGTTGTCTTTAGTGAAGGATAAATTTTCCTGCGACACAAAGAAACAAGGAAAGTCAAGAAGGTTGGGATTCGAGTTAAGAATCTCTACGAATTTGAAGTAGATGGGACTTCTATGGAGCTTCCTATTGTTGGGAAGTGTGAGAAAGACATGCAATTGAAGCTTGAGAGGGAGCAGCTTTTTCATGTAGGTAAGAGTGAACCTCAAGATGTGGAGCAGCCACAAGATGAGGATCATGGAGTGGGAGAAACCACTCATGCAGATAAATTTTGTGCCAGATGGGTAGAGGGAGTGCATGTAGCTATACCACCAGGTGTAAGGTGGGGCGACATGCATGGATAATCCTAAGAAGAAATTTCTGGGCAGGATTCATTGAGATGGTGTGGATCTCATGAATTGAACCTGGCTACGAGGCGCCCACAGAGCAGTAGTAGCATGATAAGTTGGATTGATGCAGTTAGATCAAAGTGAAAGTGTCGGATAATGGAGCGCCAATAAGAGGAGAGAAAGTGCATAGTGCATGGGCGTAGAGTTCAACAACGCAATGGTTACTGAAGACATGTGCAGTAGCTAAGAAAAGGTCAGAAGACTTTGATGACAGATGCATTATATTGATTTAGTTGCTTGGAGGAAATTCAGTTTCAGAAGTGTTGCATGCAAGTATTGCAGGGCAGATGCATGGAGTTGCAGGGCACATGCAAAGACAATCCTTTCTTGTTGAGAGGAAGTGTTGAATATTGCAACAAGAAACAGTGAAAGAGGCATCCAGAAACATCATCCTTGATCCTAGTGAAAAATAAGCACCTAAACTAGGTGGGGCCCACACAGGCTATTTTTAGGTGTATGTCTAAAAATAGACATGATGAGAAAAATCTAAAATTAGCAAGAGGCTAATTCTAGATGGTTGAGAAAAATTTATTTTTAGATTAGTTTCTATTTTTAGATGTATGAGCGAAGTCTATTTATAGATTGCCTATCTAAAATTAGAATGCATGTCGATTATTATTAGCCCTTAATAATAATTAGACAATAAATAGTAACTTATTCTCTTGGAGAACTTTATTTTAGTTAACTGATGTGGAAAACCAGTTGATTGAAGGAATTTAGAATTCCTAGGGTGGTTGGTGAGTCATGCATGGAGGAATTAGTTATAACTGATAGTGGCAAGTTGTAACAGAGTTGGAAGAGTAGTTATGTGAGTTGTTATTTAGTTTAACTTACTTCAGTGAGTTAAACTAAGTTGTGCTAGTTGTAACTGAAACTACACTAGTGATAGATGAGTGAATTAATTATTTAATTAATTCACAAGTAGTTTCTTACTTGCAACTGAACAAATACAACCGTTAAATACTTGCATGTCAGATCCAGTGGAGACCCAGTGGAGAGATAGGTGAAAGGGTGAGATGTACTATCTGTTGTGACTATAGTGATGCATTCAATGCATCTACACACACATTGGAGATGATTATGAGGATTGTGCAATCAAGGCAAGGTAAGGTCGAATTCATTCAGGGTTCTTCTTCAACAAGGATTGCACAGTGGAGGTAGGCTGTCAGGAGGCAAGAAATTAGTGCATAGATATGAAAATTTCTGCATGACAGTGTGTGACGATTGTAGATTGTATTGAGAGAACACTTTGAGGATTATCAAATTTGAATATACACTGCAAATTGATACAGTTCTTTCATTTGAATAGAGCTAAAAGTGAGAATAATGATACTTCATAGAATATATTGTATCAGCTTTATCTAGTCAGAGATGTATGATTGGATTGGATTCAGCAACTAAAATGCTGAGAGGCTTCAAATGATAATCACTACTCGTCTTTTATGTTTCAGATTCTCACTATAATGTTTCAATACTGATCCTTTTGCTCTGTATTTGACCTTTTGATGCTTGAATAATGCAGATAACTTTAGGATAATAACTTGGTGTTCTTTTGCCTTAATTCTTTGATCCTGAGGACCTGATTCATGCTTTCCTTGTTGGCTTTTCTCCCCCTCAAATGATATTTTATTTTTTGTTCTCCCCCTGAAATTGTGCTTTTATCTTTATATCAGATAGTAGCATCTGCAGATACTACTCCTAGTTTATCTCTCAAATATTGAAATGGTTCTCTAGCAAGAGGTTTGCTAAATATATCTGCTATCTGTTCTTTTGTTGGCACATATTCCAGCTTTACTATCTTCTGAGCCACTTGTTCTCGGAGGAAATGATACTTTATTGGAATATGTTTAGTTTTTGAATGAAGTACAGGATTTTTAGATATACTTATAGCACTTGTATTATCACAACTGATTGAAATAGGTTCAGCAATGCTTACCTTCATGTCTTGAAGACTTTGCTTCATCCACATGACTTGTGTACAACATGCTGCTGCTGCTATATATTCTGCTTTAGCTGTAGACAGAGAGATGGATGTTTTTTTCTTTCTTAACCATGCCACCAGACTTTCTCCTAGATAGAAAGCACCTCCACTTGTACTCTTCCTGTCATCCACACAGCTGGCCCAATCTGTATCTGTGTATGCTGATAAAGTGAAGTTTTTGCTTTTAGGATACCAAAGTCCATACAGTGTTGTTCCTTGTAGATATCTGAATATTATTTTGACTGCAAGAAGGTGATTTTGTTTAGGTGCTGCTTGATATCTAGCCACTAGTCCTACTGCTGGCATGATGTCCGGTCTTGATGCAGTCAGGTACAATAGAATTCCAATCATGGATCTGTAGAGTTTTTGATCTATATCAGCAGACCCATCATCAGCACACAGCTTGCAACCTGTGGTCATGGGAGTTGACACAGGTTTGCAATCTTCCATTTTGAATTTTTTCAGCATTTCTTTTAGGTATTTTTCTTGAGAGATGAAGGTGCCTGTGTTCCTTTGTTGAATTTGCAGTCCCAAGTAGAAACTGGGCTCTCCAATCATAGACATTTCAAACTTTGTTTTCATCTCATCAACAAACCCTTTTGCTCGTTCATCTTTGTTGCTTCCAAACATAATGTCATCAACATACAGTGCAACAATCAGGAGTTCATTCTCATGGGCTTTTATGTATAGATTACTGTCTACTCCACCTCTCTTAATACCCTGTTTTTGCAAATGTTTATCCAGTCTTGAGTACCAAGCACGAGGAGCCTGTTTCAGTCCATATAGGGCCTTCTTCAGTCTGCATACATAATATTCTTTGTCTGTCAATGAGAAGCCTTCTGGTTGTTCCATGTATACTTCTTCTTCTAGATCTCCATTAAGAAAATCAGACTTTACATCCATTTGATATACCTTGAAGTCTTGGTAGCATGCAAATGCCAGGAACATTCTGATAGCTTCCATTCTGGCTACAGGGGCAAATGTTTCTTCATAATCAAGTCCTTCAATTTGTGAGTATCCTTTGCAGACCAGCCTGGCTTTATTCCTGATTACTTGCCCTTGCTCATTCATTTTGTTTTTGAATACCCATTTTGAACCAATGATATTCTTCTCAATTGGTCTAGGAACTAGTTCCCAGGTATTGTTCTTCTCAATTTGGTCCAATTCTTCATTCATTTCTTTTACCCAATACTTGTCCTTGCTGGCTTCTTCAAACTTCTTTGGCTCTATTTTTGATAACATTGCTATGTATACTTCTTCTGTCTGTTCAGCTAGCTACCTTCTTGTTTGCACTCCTACACTCTTGTCTCCTATGATTTGATCTTCTGGATGGTTCTTTTGAGTGTATCTTGAGGGGTTTTTTGAGTTTAGTTCATCATTTTCTGATGTTTTGCTTATTTCTTCATCATCTTGGTTCTCTTCTTCATGATTTTCAGGATGGCTGCTGCAGTCTGTATCTCTTGTCTTGTTTGGAAGTTCTTCATCAAATCTTACATCAATACTTTCTACAATTTTTTGAATAGTCTTGTTGTAGCATCTGTATCCTTTACTCTTGGATGCATATCCTAAGAGTATTCCTTCATCTGCTCTTGCATCAAATTTCCCCAGATTTTCATCATTGTTCTTTATGTAGCACTTGTTGCCAAAGACTCTAAAGTGCTTGATTGATGCAGGTTTACCATGCCATAGCTCATAAGGTGTCTTATCACTGTTAGGTCTTAAATGAGCTTTGTTTAGAATATGTACTACTGTGTGTACAACTTCTGCCCAAAAGGTTTGAGTAATTTTATTCTCTTGCATCATAGCTCTGGCCATTTGTTGTACAGACCTGTTTTGTCTCTCTACTACTCCATTCTGCTGAGGTGTCCCTGCAATGGTAAATTGTTGCTTTATTCCATGTTCATTACATAGGTCTGCAAAGTCATAATCTGTGAATTCTCCTCCTCTATCTGATCTGATACACTTTAGCTTGCATCCAGTTTGATTTTCTGCTAATGCTTTGAATATATTAAACTTTTCCAGTGCTTTTGATTTGTTCTTGAGAAAAGAAACCCATGTCATTCTGGAGAAATCTTCTATTATCAACATGAAGTAGGATTCTCCACTTGGTGTCTTGGGTCTAGCAGGTCCACACAGATCCATGTGCACAAGATGGAGTGGTCTTCTTGTTGATAGCTCATCTTTAGATTTAAAGGATATGCGAGTCTGTTTCCCCAATTGAGAAGATTTGCATATGGTATTTGAAGGCCTTTTTATTTCAGGCATATCTCTGACAGCTTTCTTCTTACTCAGTCTGATGATATGGTCGAAGCTGAGATGTCCCAAACTCCTATGCCATAACCATGACTCCTCAAGTTTGCTAAGATGGCGGGCTTCATCCTCCTCTTCACTATGTACACATTACTCTCTGTTCAGACACCTTTGAGCAGAGTCTTTCCTATTGTGCTTGATTTGACTTCACAGTATTGTGCTCTAAAGAGAACTTCACAGCCTTTGTCACACATCTGACTGATACTCAGTAAATTTGCTTTCAGCCCATCTACAAATATTACATCTTGGGCCTTTCCTCTTCCATTATCTATGCTGACTGAGCCTTTTCCCTTGATCTTACCTGATTTATCATTGCCAAAAGTAACATTGCCAGATTTCTTTTCATCAAGAGTAATAAACTTACTTTTGTCTCCTGTCATGTGTTTAGAGAAGCCACTGTCCAAATACCATTGAATTTTCAGATCTTGAGTAGTTAGAGCCAGGTCACATTTATTCACCGTCTTTATCCACTGGAGGCACCCTTTTGTTTTGTATATTTTGTGAGGTGATGACCTCCATCTTCTTAGAGGACATTTGGAAGACATATGTCCAACTTGATTGCATATACAACATTTGATTATAGTTTTTGTAGAATTATGAGTATGAATAGAATTTCTTTGATTCATAAACCTCCTTGAGGTGTTAAACATAAATCTTTGTCCATACTTTCTACACTCAATGATTTTATGACCAAATTCCTTACAATAAAAGCAGTAACCATAGAAGCTATTTGCATACCTGATGTAAGGTTGTCTCTTCCATTTTTTTTCTTGAGGCAGTCTCTTCAATGTTTGCATCTTTTGCTGGTTTGAATTACTCCTTATTTCATGAAAATATGCAGCAATGTGTCCCAACTTGTGGCAGACATAACAGGTGGCATTCTTCATTGGAGGGAAGAATCTTCTTTGATGGTTTCCAAATTTTACATATTCAGGGGTCTTAGTATTTATTACATTCTTTGCTACTAGTGGTTTCTTCTGATCTCTGTCTCCCTTATTGCAGATTTCTTCTTTTGTAGGAATTGTTTGAGCTACTTCATCATTCTTCTTTGCTTTTACAAAAATAATCTCTCTGTAAACCTTTTCTTTTCCTTTAATTGATTCTCCTTCGTAGCCTATTCCAGTATTTATCATAGGGGATCTTTGAGCAACTAAAATTTCATTCAACTTAATAGAGCTTTTTGTTTGGGAAGAGTTTATAACCACTTTCCTTTGAGTATTTTCTAATTTCTTTCTGAGACATACTACTTCTTCTTATAACTTTTCTTGTTCTTGAGTTTTTTCTTTGATTTTCTTAAGTAACATGTCCTCTATCTTCTTGGCTTCTTCAAGCTCTACTTTTAGCTGCTTAAGGACTTATGAATTCTGTTCTTCTCATACATATTTGAGGAGAATGTCCTTTTGTTTTTTGCATTTCAGTTTGAGTCTATCATTCTCTTCTAGAGGACTTCTTAGCTCCCCCTCAAGGTCTCCTTCACCTTCTTCTTCTTCTTTTAGCAAGAGTCCTTCAAGATCTTCTATGGCCATTAGCAAAAATTCAGAGGTTCCCTCTTCTCCTGAGGATTCATCTGAGTCTTTAGATGTACTGCTGTCTTGTTGAGCATAGAAGGATTTTCTGCTGAATTTCTTTCCTTTCTGCCAGTTATTTGATGTGTTTTTCTCTGATTCTTGAGCTTGATTTCTTACTTTCTTGTGAGGACACTTAGCAGTATAGTGTCCCACTCTTCCAGAGTTAAAGCATTTGAAGGGGAGTTTACCTTTGTATTTACCTGAGCCTCTATCTAATTTCTTGACAAACTTTTCCTCTTCTTCATCCGAGCAAGAGCATATGTCTCCCTCTTCTCCTTTCTTCTTTTATGTTTTAAAGGCTGCTTCCCTTGTACTTGGATTTTTCTGTGGGAGCCTCATTTCATAGGCTGTTAGATTTCCAAGTAGATGGTTCATGGTCAAGGTCTCCCAGTCAGCTGTTTCTTCTATTGCAGACACTTTTGGATTAAACCTGGATGGAAGAGATCTTAGAATCTTTTGCACAATTATACTTTCTGGCATTTTTTCTCCAAGAGCTTTCATATTGTTAATAATTTCTGCAACTTTTAGGAAGAAACTGGCAATGTCTTCATCATCATTCATTTTTAAGTTTTCAAACTGGGCTCTATATACTTGAAGTTTGGCAGTTTTTACTTTCTAGTCTCCCTCATGTATGTTCTCAAGAGTATCCCATATTTTTTTGGCAGTGTCTTTGTGCATTACTTTAATAAAATCTGCTTCACATAATCCATTTAGGATGGCATTCATGGCTTTTGAATTAGCCACAAAATCTTGTTTTGAGTCTTTTTCTGTGTCAGTTGCCTTCGGGGCATATCCTAATTCCACAGCAGCCCAGACTTCTATTCCTAGAGACATTATGTATGTCCTCATTCTGATTTTCCAGAAAGCATAATTTTCACCAGTGAATAAAGGGGCTTTATTGGTTGAGCATCCTTCTTTACTAGCCATCTTGGGAACCTAGGATCTCCTTTCAGTTGTTAGACTTGTACAAAGGAACCTGCTCTGATACCAATTGTTGAACTCTTAGTTAAACTGAGAGGGGGGGGTGAATCAGTTTAACACATTCATAGAGTTTTTAAACCTTTTATTCAAACTAACATACATCTTCATTTCATGTCCAGCTTAATATGTAAGTAATCTTAGAATATGAGCAGCAAGTATTAATATAATAGAACAACAGACTTAATATGAGAGCAGCAGGTATTAAGCAGATGATATAAATCAGATCAACACATAAACATCATGCACAGAGACACCAGATATAAGTGGAAACCCATAAAGAGAGAAAACCACATCTTATTATTGTTGTGATGCAAAGGCAAGCTCCAACTCCCTCTCACCACTGTTTTTCTGCAGGCACCAACCTACAGGAGGCTCCTACCTCAATTCTGCAAGCTACAACTTGCAAGGAAGCTCCAACTCCCTTCAATTTTCTGCAGGCACCAACCTACAGGAGGCTTCAACCTTAGTCAGCTACAACTGACAGCTATCAAGCTGTAACTTGATAGGGAAGCTCCAACTTCCTCAATTTAACAAACTGAATTTTTGCTGATTTACCTCAGATATCATCTCTATTCTGTAGCTTCTCTTTCTTCTCTTAATCTTCTCTGCTTTATTCTTCTATATTCTGCATTCTCTATATTTTCTCTCTCTCTCTCCTTATTGAGCTTATCAAATTGATATTATATATAGAAATTCTCACATGACTGTTTGTATTTCACAAGGAATTTGAAGTGAACAGTCATGACTCTTTGGCTTTTGTCTCCTTATTCCTTTTTCCAACTCATTTTTTAGAATTACTACAATATGTACAAATTTCCATGCTACAGTGGGATTTTTTCTTTTCCTTAAGATACTTGCCTTTGCATCACAAACAATAAAAAATTAATTACAACATTTACATTCACATTTTTAATTACATATTTCAATTTTACTCAGCTCCTTTTCTGGATTTTGGCTTTACTGGATTTGTCTTTTCCTGCTGCTGTTAAGAATCTGTTCTGCATACTCTTTGTTCACTGTCATCTGTATATTCCCTGTTCACTGCACTTTTGAATCCATTTGTTGTATATTTCTTCAACTCTGCAATCTTTGTTTTCCTCTGTCAGGCCTCATACTTCCTCTTTCTGTGTGCATATAAAATGAATACAGCAATTTGTACTCAATCCAACTGTCGATCTGGGCAAACTTGGATTAATGTGAAAACTTCATTTTCCATGGTTATAAAACCATACATATGAATTCATTCATATTTCATTCATTACAGTATTCCCAATCTAGGCAATCTCGTCACATTCCTTTATTCTATGCTGGCACATTTAAATAAACAAGTCTGAGTATTTTTATGTCTCAATTCAGAGAATTGAGATGTTCATTCAACATTCTGCCATGACTATAACGCGACCGTCCATCTACATATAATCCTCGACTGGTACATATATTAAACCACGTCCATATTGCACCAACAACCATTGTATATTATATTTGTTACGTGCCCGGATCATATTCAACAATTATTATACGTAACTTTTTCATAGATATTCCATCGATCCTTATAATGCATCGACTAACATTAATAAACCAATTCTTTATATATATTTCCGCCCCGGGCCCACCTATAACTCAATGGACCAATCAAATGCACGCATCGTACCTTGTTTATCCCTCGCGCATCTTCGTTAAACTCTGGGCATGTTCAACGCGCGATCACCGTCCAATGGCCTATTTCCAAATCAACGGTTCCTGTCCATTTCGCGCGGTTTCCAATGCAGAACGTTAATACACGAAGGCGCAGTTTAACAGGCGGTTTTCGACTGGGTCCACAAGCCACGTGTTGATTCCTGTATGGAATCGCTCCTCCTCCGAGCAATACCACCTTCCGTATAGGGGTGGTGCGAAGAATACCACCATCCAACGCCAAACCACCGTCACTATTCATTGGGTCTTGGTTCCGCTCCTCTCCTACACTCCAGGTTCCGCTCCATTCAATTATATATTTTTTTTCGACTATGGTTCCATTATACTCTAACGCAGAGTTCCGCCCCTTTTCTCGGTTTCGTCTATTCTTATGCGTTTGACTATGGTTCCGTTATATATAACGCATATTTCTTCGGTGTATACATATATATAAACCATATATATATATATAACGCACCTAACATGTATAAAACCTCCATGTCAATCGAATACAAGTGCTCCGTTAAAAAAATTATGTTATGTGTAACGCCCAGCTGTATAAAAGATTCTCGGAATTTATCTATATATGTACATATTTTTGGAATAACAACGGTTTCTCTGCAATAACATCTGTGGCTCTACCTCTGTCACTTCTATCACTCTGCCTCTTCCTCTAGTGCTGTGATAACAACTCTGTCTCTGTATTTGCTTCCTCTGCCTCTGCCTCTACTACTGTGATAACAGCTCTATCTCTGTATTTGCTTCCTCTGCCTCTGCCTTTTTCTTTTATATTCATTTCCTTGTAACTATTCCTGTTTCTGCATCTGCTACCTCCTTTTCCATCAATGACAACATTTCCAACACATTAATTTCATCATATTTTCATTTTCCTTCGAACATACCTTAGTTGCGGCTTTGATGCGAATTGTTAGCCACCTATAATATTTTGTTATACCAAAAGGTGGCTAAAATTTTTTGGAGCCTCCAAGGAACAAATTTTATCACTAAAAATTGTTGGCTCTTGAAGTCTCTCTAAGGTCTCATGCCTCTGTCCGGATCCCTTATTGCTGTTTACATCCTAAAAGCCTCTGAAATCCTTCAAAAATCCCAAGTAAAATACTGCTGCAGGACCCCTTGGTCCCCTTCTTTTTCTTCCTCACTAACCTCATTTTCTATTCTCCATTTCCCATGAAAAACCCACAATTTCATGTTTCTCCCTTTCCATTTCATTAAAATCCCTTTTATAAGGTTAAAAACCCACTTTTTAACCTTACCGAAACCTTCATTTCCTTCAAAAAACCCTTCAAAAAACCGTGAAAATACATGTTTTTATGTATAGGACTTAAGCCCTTCGAAGCTTAAGCCCTTAGCCCCTTTTCTTCCATACGCCCGCACCTTGGAACCAAGTTTTAACCCTTTGGTGCTTATCGCAAAGCGCAGATCGCAGAATTTCCAAAATTGTTATTTTTTAAACTGATGCATCGCAAATATTTGCTCTCCGATCCATCGCAGATCGCAGATCACAATGTTTACTTTTTCTCCAAAGAGCCATCGCAAATATTTGCGATGCGATCCATCGCAGTTTCCGCCCATCGCATAATTGCAATATCGCATTTTCTCTGCGTCGCATAATCCGCCATCGCGTTTTCTACTTTTGCGATTTGCGATCAGTTCCGTTGGGCCCACCATAAGATCTCCTCGCCGCTCATATAAAATGCGCCTTTTTCCTTTGTAAAATTTAAAAACGTCATATTGTATTGTTTACAAAGGTTTTTTCCGCTCCCTTCTCCCAACCGTCGATCTTGCGCTATCGACGGCTTAGATTTTATATTTTTTCACCATTCCATGATTTCTCCAATTAATCCCGACCGTTGGATGATGCCATCCAACGGCCCTGCTTCCTCCGCATATCCTCCAATGCAGTTTAACTTATAAACGCAGGATTTCATAACTTTTATTTGTATTTTGCAGGGTTTAACGTTTTTGCTATATTCAGATGAAATTTGTAAGATGAGGGTGACGACCCTCCCTCCTTCGATTTATCAAAGGAAATCGTTCGCAGGTGTCAAATTCGCATTTTCATCAATGTTTCATGAGGCATTGATGCCGTATAACCCTGCGCAGCCCTGTGTAACAGCGAAGCACCAAGAATCTGGCACAGTCAAAGAGTATCACCTGTAGACAACTAGAAATATAACAGCACAGAGGATTGAAGACTGTTTTATGGGGATTACGGCTAAGACTGTTATCAAAAGCCTAATCCCCCAATCTAAAACATAGTTTAAAGAAAACCTAAAGTGTTTTATCAGACGGAAAGCCTCCACCGCCACATCTGAGGCAAATTGATTCCCCAGCTACCACAAAGCCACTTGTTGCCTCAAACCTTTCAAAACAGAGGCCGAAGTTATTGAAGAAAATCATACATTCGGCTCCAGCGCAGCCAGGGAGTTACTTCTGCAAGGAAATCAATGCAGAAAATATCCGCGGAGTTACTCCACACAATACCCGGAGCCTCAAAGTCAAATAAATCTCCCACCGAGCTTTAATATTTATTGTAAAACAGTTAATACAGTGATCCACCTGTAAACTTCTCCATCGAGCCTCTCAAAATGCCGAGAAGGCTTCACTCTGTATTAATTATCCTTGAGATATTTTGTTAGATCTCACCTCCTCATCTTCCTATAAATACTGCTATGGAAGATGAGAAGTAGTGGTTGTTGGTTGTTGGTTGCTGTTTGATCACAAGTTGTAACATTGAAACTCTCTGAAATAAATATACAAATCTGTTGAAGTTGAAAACAAATTGAAGTCTTGGATGTCTTGATGATGCTGTTGCACGCCCGTTCCTGAGAAGGCTCTATCATTGGATTCATGAGCTTGGTTGTTGGTGAAGTATTCTAATTGTTTAATGTTTTCTCCTGTTTTCATTATGTTTCATAATCTCTTACTACAGTAGGCTGAAATTTTTAGGCTAAGAAATGACTCCTGGAAGCACCTTAGACCTGTTCACCCTTCATTGTTTTATGTTTTCTTCTGCTGGAGTATTTTAGAGGCTTTAAACCTTCTCTTTAGTCTTCATGCTTGTTTATTTCCTTGATAGCTCAAATAGTTGGTTTCAGCATGATTTATGGTTCTCCCTGCTTGTCTGCCATCACTTGAAAGCTATTATTGAAGTCTCCCTTTGAAGTACCATTGTCTTAAGTTAATCGAAGAGGTCGGTTTTGATCTTACCCTTTGCCCCTGCTTGAACAGTTGTTTTGAAGGTCTTTATAGTTGCAAGCATAGATGTTATTTAGGTGTTCCCTCTTCTATGAATGCAGCTATCAGTGAATCTTTTATGTTTTCTAAGTCATTTAAAGTAAAATCTTTGAGGAAATAGGGAGTTCCCCGAATCTTAGATTTCATTTTAAAAGTTGTCTTGAAGTCATTATTTTCTCAAAGAATGTTTGTAGAATTTATGGTTAGCCCTGTCTATCAAATATCTCTTTATTTTTAAGTTATGTTTTCAAGTTCTCTTTGTTGAGAATTAAAATTCTCTTTCCAAAACTTTAATGTCCATCTCATTCCAAAACAAAGGATCATGTGGCCAAGTTAGATTTTCCCTTTGATATCCCATATCCCTTGAAAAGTTTGTCATGACCTTATTTTGACTGCATTGCCCAATGAACCAGATATTTCCTCTTTCTGTCTATCTTTCCTAGACCTTTCATATTCTGCTGTATCAACTCAACCCAACCAAACAAACATCTGCACTTAATAACTAGTCTAAAATCCATAATCAAAGCAAACAAGATAAACCTTTGCAAACAAATATTTGAGAGATCCCTCTCTAAGAACAGGAGGACTAGATCCCGGAACTCTAAAGATTGGTTCTGATGTTGCCTTGTCTTTTGATTTGCCAAACTGTCAAAACATGGGATACCAACATAATGGCGATCACGGTGGGACACTACTGAGAATTAGAGGCTTCAAAACCTTTTCTTGAATTTTTAAGTCTAGTATAACATAAGTAACTTTCCTCAAGCACTGCCTAAAAAATGGCAATCATGATAGGACTTAATTGAATCAGTGACAAACTAAGTAACCCTTAGGATTCTCGTAAAGCCTTACCAAACCTTGAAGGAACCAGTTACCAAGCTATAAGAGAAACTCTGTTTGTTTGAACACCTTAGCTAAGTGAAAAATCAGACTTAGAACACTCTCTTAACCTATAAAACCAAAATAACTCAGAAAAACCCGAAAACATTTCAAGTTTGGCTTCATAATAAACATGGTAGTGGACCACAAAACCTTTTACCTCCTTAGGAGCTAAAAACTTTCACTTGGCGTCTCCACAATCCTTAGCAGACCTCAACACTCCACTGGGAAGAACCTTTATCATTATAATATCTTTCAAACTCAGTTAGAGGACTGTAGGATTAAGATTTGTGTAAACAGATTAGTTAACCTCTCAAAGATTGTCATACTTGGTTAAACTTTTCTTATTAGCTGGGTCTCAAAACACAACATAGTGGCTTCTAAAAAGATTCACACTAGAGCTCATCCAGACCCTAATCCACTCAAGATAGTTGATAACCCAGAAAGTATCCTTTGAAAGTCTCCCAGGATTAAATTATCAACTGTTTTCAGATCACCCTTGAGAACTAATTCAGTCCCTGAAAATCTTTCAGCTCTACAACAATCACAAGTTGACCTAGTAAACCCGTTTAGGACTAGGTCATTTGATGATATAATCCAGTTAGACTCTGAATCTTCGCTTTCATCCCCAGAGACAAGTAAACACCCTGGTAGTAGAGAAACAACACCTCCTGATTTACATTTCCTTCACAACCTAGGTGTCTCTCATCCAAGGTCAGCTCAGCAGTCTACTCTGGGTCCATCCACTTCTACTCATCCTACATCCACTGTTCAAACCACCACGCCTCAGCCCGCTTTCCCTTTTGTTAATCCACCTGTGAATCCACCCCCACCACATATCATGGCAGCATGGTATGCTCCCTTAGCCCTTACTGTACCACTAGTCAATCTCCCACAGGACTATCAGTCCAAAATTCCATTATATGATGCTAATAATGCTACAACTACATCACAACATGTGGATAAGATGAATGACTATTTTGACCGAAATGAAATTGATGATGATTCTGTCAAACTTAGATTATTTGCTCAGAGCTTAGGGGGAGAAGTAAGAAAATGGTTTAAAGTTTTAGCCCCCCGTAGTATTAATGATCTCCAAGCCTTCCATCAAACATTCCTAAACAAATGGGAAGTAAAGAAGAATCCTCTCCAAGTCCTTGCTGATTACAACAATCTCCGTAGGAACCCTGGGGAAAGTGTACAAGAATATTGTACTAGATTTAACAGTGTATATAATGCACTTTCCCCAGAACTAAAACCTCCACAAGGCTCAGCCTTAAACAAGTTTCCTGAAGGATTTGACTCTGACATGACTTATTCACTGAGAGAAAGAGATTTTGCAACTCTTGAAGATATGCAAAGGGGTGCTCTTTCTGTGGAAGTCAAATTAATAGAAAAAAGAGCAAGAATGAAAACTGAAAAGAAAGTATCTTTCAGAGAGGAATCCCCTCCCTCTACTTCAAGCTCAAAAATGGAGAGAATTTTGGAAGAAATGATGAAAGAGATGAGCATAATTAAGAAAGCACAAGCAAATCAACACCAAACTGCACTTCAAAACAATCAAAACAGGAATAGAAATCAGAATTATAGAAGAGATAACAATCAAGATAAGCAAAAGGAAAGTGACCAACAAATTAGACCTCCCTTTCAACAGAACTATGTAGATCAATATGAGGAAGACAGGGAGCCAGAAATGTTGGAAGAATCACATGTAAACTTGATTGGATCAGACAATGGGGATGATGTTTTCCTCACTGAGGAAGAACAAGGTTTCTTCTCTAATGATCAAAATACAAGCACCTATGAAGATTCTAATGACTATAGATTGGGTTTTTTTTATAGCATCATTTCTCACCTTCACATGATTCATGATTGCTTTGATGGTTTTGGGCACCCATTCCTACAGACTTGGACAAATTCACTAAAAAACAGTGTAAAAATCCCCATACACGACTATGCTCGTACTTTTCCGCGTGTATACGCGAGTCCAGCTGCACTTTTACACGTATTCCATTAAAAATGATTAAAAAATATATAATTATTCCCTTTTTTCGGGCTGGGTTGATGGTTACTCAGGTAGTTCAACCACCCCAGCACGTGGCCAACTGTTTCCAACTGTTGAAACTACTTGGAGGGAGTATAAAAACCCCTCATGTGTATGGCCTAAGGGAGAGAGAGAATTATTGATATTATACTCTGTTGGTATTCCCTATCCAAGTCTGATTCCCCGTGCCTCCTGCACTTTCCCAGTTCATTATAGGAAACCCTTGTTTCCTTGAGATGCTCATCTCCCTATATGTCATCTCGTATGCACCAGTTTGGAAGGAGTCTTAGCGAGGCAAGGGCTGGACGGATCCGGATGACGGTCTGCTCGAAGGCCGTGGAAGGATTCAGGTGATCTCTCCACTCGTTACTTTTGTACATGCTATTTATAATACAGAAGTACCATGCTGTTCCCGAAATATACGTGTTAGTGTATGCTTATATGTATGTGAAAATTGTTATTTAAGCATTCATTATGATTTATTTAATGTTTTATATGAATCTCACTAACATTTAGAGTAGATATATGCTATACAACTAGTTCTTCGTGCTTGTTTCTTCTTGTCTTTCAGGTTAAGAAGGAAGGACGGTTGCTGGGGGTTTGAACCCTGCGAGATCTTCTTCAACCGTAGGACCTACGGGTAACTTTCTCATTCTACTCTATTTAGTTTTTCTGAACGTGCATGGTTGTGTGAGTCCTTCTTAAGTAGCATGCCCCTACTCTGTGGAGGTTGTAACCCAACGAACCTCTAGGGTGATATTTCCCGAAACAGAACTGGCGACTCCGCTGGGGATCACATTCTTGTGATTCCACTGTTGGGTGGTTTCAGCTGTTTGATAGGATTCCGACAGTTTTATCTTTCATTTGCAGTCCAATTTATTATTTCTCAGTCAGTCTGAAGTCCTGGTTTCTTTTCCAGGCTTGTCCTTTTTGTTTTTTTCATTATTTACCTCTACATACGCGCTTTTTTCTGCACACAGTCGCGTATACACGTGAGTTTGTCTAAAGGGACCCGCGTATACGCGAGTTTCCCTTAGCACAGACGCGTATGCACGCTGGTTGCATAACTGTGAAGTAGCGTATACCTAGGAAGATTTTGAATTTTTGGGTTTCTTGACTTTTTGGTCCTCTCTGGCTGTGGAGACCTGTTCCTACAGTGTCTCTGTACTCTCTGGATTGTAAAGGAAGTGGTTTCTTGTCTTTTCTCTCTTTCGTTTGATTGAAAACTAATATTTTTGGCAAAGTGTTGTTTCTGGTGCTGGCACTTCTGGATTGAGTTCCAAGATCACTTTCTGAGCATTCTTGGCTGTTCTGCTTTATCAGAACATAGAGCTTCTGCTCACTTACTCGCTCCCATCTTTGTGTTGTGCTTCGCATTGCGATTTTTGCTTCGTTTTTGATTGGTTTTCTTGAGTTCCATAGGCTAGGTTTTGTTGCAACTTTTGAAGAGCTTTTCTAGCTTCTTTGGAGTTTTTGTTTGCGACGAGTTTGCACTATTTGTCTAGGCTGAGTGGCTGAGTTTTCTGGTCTTCTTTTGCTCTTATTGATCTTGCTACGAGTTAGCCTTATAAGGTTTGGGAGCATTGTTGAAGTTTGTGCTTGAAATTCAGTCTTGTTTGGTTTGGATTTTGATAGTTTTGCTTGGTCTTTTCGAGCTCTTTCTTTATAAAACTAAAAAGCTCAAAAAACATTTGCTTTGATTTTTGTTTTTGCATTTCAAAGGCTTAAAAAACATTTTCACTGGTTATTTGCTTTTGTTGTTGCATTTTCATTTTCGTTTGCTATATCTTTTGAAGCTTTTGTGAGGTTTCTTGCTTTTGGTTTTCAGCTTGATTTTGAGGAGGAGTTGTCATTGATTTCTTCTTCTTGTTTTTAAGTGTTCTTGGTGTCTTCATTTTAAGAGTTCTTGATTTCGAGAACTAGCTTTCTGGGCAACCAAAGAAGAGTTAAAAATGAAGGACTTTTTGGGAAATTTCATTCTGCTTTAGGAGATTTGCATCTTAGGATTTGCATGCTTGTAGTGATTTGCATTAGGTGCATTTAATCATTTAGTCAATTTCATAGTTTTTGTGAGTGTGAGTTTGCTATTTGAAAAGAAAATACAATTTTTAGTCTCGTAGAACCTGTATAGAGATTGCTCTTCATCGAAAGACAAAGAACTGCATTTGCATGTAGTTAAGTTTTTATTAATTTCTTTTGCGTCAAAACACCATAAGTTTCATCTCCATATCCTTGTGACTTAACATAACAGCCATTAAAATAAGCGATTTAATCTAAAATCAACTAGCAAGTTTTTTAAGTGTCAATCACCAACTAGCTAGGTTGTAGGGCCTTGGAATAGGTGAGTGGAGAGTTAACTCTCCAAGGCCGCTCAAACAAACATAGAAGTTGATTAATTGGCGAAATCCAACTCCGTGAGGTGGACTGGGAAAGCTCTCATCCGAGAGTCAAGCGCGAGGGGAAGTGAAGGCTGAGAAGAGGGATACCCCCTCTCCGATTGGCTGAATCTGACCTCAAGACCGTTCCGCCCAGCTTTTGATACGGATTGGTGTCCATAGTTGCCACTCCTAGGTTCCACACAGGTGACTGCGGGGGGGAATACCCGTGGTACCTGAGGCAGACGTCGCATCACTTTCAACAGTACTTTTGGGGGGTGCCCTTGCGAAGCTTGGGTGCTTGAGCCGACAAAGGCTGTCGTTAGGAGGTCGGCGTAACTATTTCTGATACCTTCGCTAGTTGTTCTCGGCCCTAATCATCCCAGACTGCTTTCGGGAGGTCCTATACTTCGCTTTCCTGTATTTTGGTGTCCGGTCCTCATCACCCGGAGCGGAAATACTTGGAGGCTGTTTGCTTGACTGTATCTCAGGGATTTTTATTTTAGTGAGTGCTCTTTGCTCCTAGCTTGCCTAGCTTTTCACTTTTTGAGTCTAATTTAAAATCTATAAAAGTGGCTGATCAAGCGCCTCGTCGATCGAGGAGAATCCGGGGGTTATCTTCCGAGAGTCCAGAGCCTTCTTCGAGAAGGCGTAGGAGTGATTTAGCAGGTGGTTACCACCCTGTGGCGTCTGACGCAGTGGAGAGAGATCCTCCACAAAGGTCTGAAGGTTTCATAGCTGATTCTGGTGTCGGTTCCGAGAGGAGCATTCCGCTCACCTAACGAGTTTTATTTCCTCGGGAAGAATATTTTCAAATAGAAGAAGTACCTGAACCTCCTTCGTCAGGTCCATCTCCTCTTCCTCCTGATTATTCGTTCGTTGTTCAGTACATCGGACCTGAGTCTGAGAGACCAGAAGATCTTCCATATCATTCATACCTTTCGATGGCCACGACTGGGAACGCGACTTCTGCCGTGAGTGCTGCAGGCATTCAGACTCCTGCTTCTGTTGAAGGAGGGGGCACTATTGCTTTATCTTCGATTGCTTCTAGTGCTACTGTGTTTGGCTCTGGTTTCACCCAAGCACATGCTTCTCATTCTGGTCCCTTCTGTTCAGGGATGCCCTCTAGTGGGAATCCCTCTTTTTCCTTTTCCGCTGCTGCAGCTGGATCTACGCCCATGTCTAACATGGCTAGTGGATCAGCTTCATTTCAGGGTTTCCCCTTTGGGACTGGACACATTCCTAGTTCCAATCCTTCTTTAGGGTCGTTTTCGTTTACGTCCCAGACCCAGAGTTTCAACCCTTGGTCTGGGGGGAAAAGTTCGACTACTTTTACGGGATGGAATCCTGTCTTTACTACAGCGGGGGCAGGGAATCAGTTTTACGCAGGTCATCAAGGGAATGCTTCTTTCCCTTCATCGAGTGCTTACCAGACCTTTTCTCCTCTATCTAATGCTTGGAACCCCTATCAGGGGCTCTCCTCTTCATTCAATACTTCAGCGGGGGGAACTGGTCTGGGCTTTGGTAACTCGGCGTGGGGAGGAGGTTCTTCTCCGTTTTCTACGAGTCCTTTCTGGCAGCCTGGTGCCTCATCAAATCCAGGCTATTCTTTTCAGAATGTTGGGAATCCATCCCATCAAGGATGGAATCCTTAGGCTCCGCCTCGCTTACCTTTTCTGGCAACGTTGAACTTGCCAGATCTGTCGAAGTTGACTAATGATCCGATTCGTTATAGTCCGGGGTGGCCTCCGGTCTTGACCAAAATTCCTTCAGATATTCCAAAATTTGAAGGTAAGAATGGGGAGGATCCGGCTGACCACATATCACCACTTTCCACTTATGGTGTTCTTCAAACTCCCTGATCGATGATTCGATTAGGTTGAGATTATTTCAACGCACCTTAACTGGAAACGCTGCCAAATGGTATATCGAGCTCACTGGGGGTAGTTTTGCTACATTTGGAGAACTGGCTGTCACATTTCTAAACCATTTTCAGTTGCCTGTCAGATATGAGGCTGGGACCGAACTCCTGGCTAATTTTAAACAGGATGAGGCAACGCACATTTCTGATCACATTCAGGAATGGAGGAGAAGGAAGAGGCTTATCAAAGCTCATATTCTAGGAGAATTCCTTCTCGAATGGTTTCTGAAATCTCTGCAGTCAGATATTTCAAAAGATGTATCCCTATCTGGGGTATTTTCTGAGGAGCAGGCCATTTTTAGGGCCCAGCAGCTAGAACTGATCTGTCTATTCTCGGTCTGGGGTACTTTATAGTATCCTCCCAATGCTCCCTCGCTCACTCCAGATTTGCTGAAAACTAAACCTGGTGCGCATGGTGGCGGGCTTGTCGGATCGACCAATGAGTGGTGCGGCCGACTGCTTTCTCAGCTGGCGAGTTGTCTTTACAATGCTCATACCGAGTCATTGTGCACTGCGGTTCATCACCTTCCGGTCTTTGTCCCGCAATGTTGTCAGCTTCGGTCGAAAGGAAATCGACGTCAGATGGAAGAAGAAGGAGAAGCGAAATATTTCAAAGAGAAAGGGCAAGAACAGGAAGGGAAATGAAAATAAAACCAACGAGTGTGTTGGTGAGTGTCAAAAGGAGAAAAAGAAAGTGAAGTTTCCATGCAAGCTCTATGCTGGAGACCATCTCACACACCTTTGCCCTAAAATTCAGGATGCTCACCGCTTGTTAGCTCAGCAGGGTTCTTCTAGTTCCCAGGCTGTGTTAACAAACCCTTTTCCCCAAGGGTAGCAATTAGTTGTTGGCGCGAACCAAAATCCTGGGGCTTCCTCTGGGGGCACCCAGGAAGGGGAAATCCCATCGAACATTTTTATGATGAGTGCTCACGCGGATATCGCTACGAGATCTCGTGATTATGGAGGAGAAGAGTCTTCGAAAGCTAAGGAAGTTCCTGATGCTACTGAGCCGCTTCACATTACGAAGCCTACTGTTGAGTCTATGCCTCGAATGCCAAAAGCATCTTCTAAGCGGTCAACGATTAATCCAAATGCGAGGGCTACCCAGAACTACTCGATTGTAGAAGATCTGGCGCAAAGTCCTTGTGCTATGTCAGCTTTAGAGGTACTCCAGTCTTGTCTGGCTCAGCGCAGTGCTTTGCTCACTGCCATTGGGGCTATTGATCCGAAAAATTCTCTTCTGATTACTTTTGATATGAATAATTTTAAGAAGAGACTTCCTCATCACATGGCTTTCCATATTAAATCGTCGTATCGAAAGACCAATATCTTTCGAACGATTGTTGATGAGGGTGCTTCTACTTGCGTGATGTCTCTCGCATGTTGGAAGACACTTGGATCTCCCAAAGCTGTTCCATCTAGCACTGTTCTTACTGCGTTCGATG
Source organism: Pinus albicaulis (assembly GCA_034641835.2). Classification (NCBI taxonomy): domain Eukaryota; kingdom Viridiplantae; phylum Streptophyta; class Pinopsida; order Pinales; family Pinaceae; genus Pinus; species Pinus albicaulis. The sequence goes on along the minus strand of CM076575.1, from coordinate 263,422,335 downwards.
GTCATTCTCACAGACCCCATGGTATTGTCCCGGCTTTGCCCATCTGTGTTGGGGGCAAAATCGTCAACATAGAGGTTGAGGTAGTGGATGCAGCCTTGGACTACAACCTTTTGTTGGGGAGGAACTGGATTTATGAGATGGATGCCATTGCATCCTCATTATTTCGAATTGTATGTTTCCCCCACGAAGGGAGGATTGTCACAGTGGATCAACTGGACTATCCTCAGATAGACCCGAATGCGTCTTCTGACTCATCTGTTCCTAAGTTGGATAATACTAAGGCGCCTGTTGAGAATCTAGGAGTTGGAATGTATTCTTCCCTGATGGGTACTTTCGATCTTCCTCCTCCTACGGTGCATATTAATTCTATTTCATCCTCCAAGGCTCCCCTTCGAAGAGAGTTCTTTCGAACTCATTATTTTTCGGACCCTTGGACCTTACCTTCCCCTACTGCCACATTAGCGGAAGGTCAAGTGGGTGGAATGGCATTTCCGATTTCTGTAGCTGAGATTGCATATCAGTCTATTGTTGACACTGCAGAATCCGTTCCAGCTCCTCTTTCACCGGAAGAGTTGGATGGTGATGTGGCTCCGGCTTGGACGCTTAGTTCTTCTTCGGCCCAGGATTGTCTTGATACCACTCTTCCATCTGAAGAGGTGATCCTGGAAGCCATGACTGGTATAGATAGACCGTGGGATGATTTGCATCATCGGTCTTACTTCCTACCTGACTTAAACGAAGTTGAAACTAGTTTTCCAAGTCCTCAGTCTCCTGGACCTGTTCACCCAGTCTTGAACCCTTTGGCACCAACACAGGTTTATGCTGAAGGGAACATGGCTGTGATCTATCCTACTATCCCGGTGAACATTTCCAGGGATCCCGATATCATTGAAAATGTCTTCATTGGAGCTGAATGTTCCCGTGAAGAGATTCAAATCTATATCGAGCTCTTCAAAGAGTATAGGGATGTATTTGCTTGGTCTTATGAGGAAATGCCTAGCATAGACCCATCTATTGTCCAGCATGAGATCAAGACGTATGAAAACGCTAAGCCGGTCAGGCAAAAACTTCGTCCGGTCAATCCTAGGAAGGCAGCAGCTATCAAATCTGAAGTTGAAAAGCTGCTTAAGGCAGGATTCATTTTCCCTGTTCCTCTGACTGAATGGGTTTCAAACCCCGTTCCGGTAGATAAAAAGCAAGGAACGATTCGAGTGTGCATCGATTTTAGAGACCTAAATAAGGCATGTCCTAAAGACAATTACCCCACACCATTCATCGATCAGATCATTGACGAGTGTGCCGGTAACAAGATTTTCTCCTTCATGGACGATTTCTCCGGATATAATCAAATTACTATCCGTCCTGAAGATCAACATAAGACTGCATTTATTTGTCCCTGGGGTACGTTTGCATACAAGAAGATGCCTTTTGGTCTTAAAAATGTTGGGGCTACCTTTCAGCGGGCCATGTCATATGCCTTCCACGACATCAAAAATATTATCGAGGCATATTTGGATGATTTAGTTGCTCATTCTCGAAAGAGGATGGATCATCCTGCTCACCTCCGGAAAATATTTGAACGATGTCGGTTCTATAAGATTAGATTGAATCCAAACAAGTGCGTTTTCGCGGTTACATCCAGTTGGCTATTGGGATTCATTGTGTCTAGGGAAGGGATTAGGGTAGATCCCTTCAAGGTTGAGGCAATACTTCGGTTGCCTCCCCCGTCCTCTATCCGTTAGCTTCAAAGTCTACAAGGAAAGTCTAATTTTCTTCGGAGATTTATCGTAAATTATCACTTTGAGATTACAAGGGATATATGAGGCTTGTTGAAAAGAGGTTCCTTTTCTTTGGGACGACTACGCTCAACGCTCATTCGATGCTTTGAACGGTGACCTCTGCTCCTTTACGAGTCCACGATTATAGCGAGTTTTCTTTTGTGTATGGCTACGACGAGAATCTGCCATCGGTATGGTTAAGTTCGGGGAAGATGTCTTGCAGAGCATGTTGTTACTATCGAGTGGGGACTGGTAGGACCTGAACTTCGATACACTCCGATAGAAAAATTAGCCTTAGCAGCAGTTCATGTTGTGCAGCGACTCCGGCATTACATCATTCTTCGCAAAACTTATGTCTTGGCAGCTGCCAATCCATTTCAGTTTGTCCTCAGCAGGCGAGTGATTGGGGGCAAATATAATAGATGGATTGTGATTTTACAGGAATTTTATCTTGATTTCATGTCTGCCAAATCCAAGAAGTCATTAGTTTTTGCGGAATTGATCTCCGAGTTGCCCTGTGGAGAGGAGATGATCTATGATGAGTCCTTTCCGGACGAACACTTGTTTCTGATCTCTCCACAGGATCCTTGGTACGGGGATATCATTGTGTATCTCCAGACTGCGAAGTTTCCCTCTACTTTTTTGAAAGATGAGCGTCGTAAACTGCGTCACTTGGCCAAGAATTATTTTATTATTGGTGATGCTTTGTACCGTCGAGGGGTTGATTCAATCCTAAGACGCTGCTTAACTTTCGAAGAAGCTGAGGCTGTGCTCAATGATTCTCATAGTGGAGCTTGTGGGGGTCATTTATCTGGGCTTGCTACAGCCCAAAAGATTTTGCGTGCTGGATACTTTTGGCCCTCGATTTTCAAAGATTGTATTCAATCGGTCAAAAAAGTGTCATCCGTGTCAGGTTTATACTCGAAAAATGCGTGCTCATCCAGCTCCGCTTTTTCCAGTCGTTACTGTCGGACCCTTTACAAAGTGGGGTATTGATTATACTACTTGTAACCCGCCTTCGGCAAAATGTCACAAGTACATTATCGTAGCAGTAGACTACTTTACGAAGTGGGTCGAGGCTATGCCTACTTTTGGGAATGATGGTGAGACTGCAGCTTTGTTCCTTTTCAATCAAGTTATCGCTCGTTTTGGTATTCCTAGAGAGATTGTCACTGACCATGGCAGTCATTTTCAGAATAGTATGATGGCTGAGTTGGCTCTCAAATTGGGTTTTCGGCAGGAGCATTCATCTCCATATTATCCTCAAGCCAATGGGCAAGTGGAAGCCGTGAATAAATCCTTGAAGACAATTCTTCAAAGGACGATTGATAAAGCTAGATCCAACTGGCATATTATGCTATATCCTGCACTTTGGGCATACAGGACGTCAGTGAAAACTGCAACTGGCTTTACTCCGTTTCAGTTAGTGCACGGGGTGGAATCCGTATTTCCTATTGAATGCGAGATTCCTTCTCTTAAATTAGCTGTTGAACTTCTTCCTAACACTTCTAGTCTGGCAGAACGACTTCTTCATCTGGAACATCTCGATGAGCAGCGTCGAGATGCCGCCACGATGAATGAAGCGCATAAAAACCGAGTAAAGGTTCAGTATGATAAGGCGGTCAAGCCTAGGGTCTTTTCGGAAGGCGACCTTGTTTTGGTCTATGCCCAAGAAAAGGATGCCCTGGGGGCAGGAAAGTTTAAGTCTATGTGGTATGGCCCCTATATCATTAAAAAAGTCCTTAAGAAAGGAGCGTATACCTTGGTTGATTTCGAAGGGAACGAGTTGCCGGAGCCCCGAAATGGGCTCTATTTGAAGAAGTATTATGCCTAGGCTTCGGCCTGGCATGTTGCTTTTGTATATAGTAGTTTTTACTTTGTACATATCTGATTGTTTTTCGATTTTTGATGAGTTGGTGATGTTTTTGATCTGCTTTGGCAGGTTGTGTTGGATGTCATGAGTCATTTTGGTTTTGCCGATGGTGCTAGTAGACACACCCGGAACTTAGCTTCCGCGGCTTGGGTGCTTCATTATCCATCCGATCAGCTGTTAGTATCAAGAGGGGTCTGCATTGGTCCTGCTTCCAACAATATAGCAGAATACACTGCAGTTATTCATCTACTCTCGGAGGCAATATCTTTGGGTGTTGATTCGTTGGTAGTTTTCTTGGACTCTCAGCTGGTGGTGTCGCAGTTGAAGAACACTTATCGGGTACGAGATCCATTTTTATTACGATTGTTCTTAAGGGTACGTTTGTTACAAAGGTCACTTCAATTTTTAACGTTCATTCATATTCCTCGAGCTGACAATTGGTTTGCTGACTCATTATCTAATCAAGAATTAGATTGGCATATTAATCATTCCATACAATAAAATTTTAATCATCAAAAACATCATACAATTGATACATTTATCACATCACATCAAATATCGCTGTATATATATCATCAGAGTGTCAAAAAACTTTACAAAATTTGGATCCATAATCTCGTACAAAACTTGGGCTTATGCCCCATCATGTTCAGTCTCAAAAAAGAATATCCAGTCATCTAATACATAATATTTGTCTACTCCTGAGGTCCCTGCCCAGAAGTCGTGTTCCTATAGAACGTAACTGCAGTGGCAACTCGGCGGAATAGTCTAACCCAGTATCGGGGCACTCCTACCACCCGTCTCTGGATGGCTTCTGGTAGATCCTCCACAGCAGCCATAGGTATTTGGCGGGTCAGTCCCTCCAAATTCCTCTGCACGGCCCGGAGAGTCCTATCTAAATGCACAGTATCCGCGTCGCCCCTGCGGTGCTTATGGCGCGGTAGGCCCTCAGGACGAACTGGTCCAACATCTGAAACATGATCATTTTTAATTGTCAGTCATTATGAATCCAATCAAAAACATGTTTTTTTTTCATTTTTTCATACATATTTGAAAATTCTAAAAAAATCATATAAGTTAAATTTTTTTTTTTTGCAAACTTACCGACTGCTCCCCATGCTGTGCCTAGTGGAAGAACTAGATCCGGATCTCCACGAAAGTCCATCCCGGCATAGGAATAGTCGTCGACTGCGATGATTTGTTCTCCCCACCAAAGGAAGAACTCATCGTCCCATGTGGTCCGGGGTACTTCACTACCCCCCAGTCTCTTCATCATGTCCGCTCAATGGGCAATTCTTGGGTCCCGCGGGCTACTGATGGTAGAGATGACTCTGGGTCTCAACGCTGGAATCTTCTCAAAGAAGAATGTTGTCAAAATTGTACCGTAGCCAAATTTTTTGGTCTTCACTTGGCGGATTGAGGTCAACTTTTGTTTCATGTTCAGTAATAGGGTTGTGCACCAATCGTACACATGAGTCAAACATTCCACTGCTATGCTCATTTGCGTCTTGGACGCCTGATGTAGAGAGGCAGATCCTGCCACTCTGCTGATGGTGAAAAGGAGGATTTTCATGTGCAAATCCCTCACATCTTTAATTTCAATCTGCGTTCCAACCTTTTTGGAACCCGGTACGCAATACACGTGGACATAGTCTTCCACGGTTAACCCTCCCAGGGGCTTCCCGTGTAAGTCTACTGGTTCTCCCCTCCGGGAGAGTCCAGTAATGAAATATATGTCTTCCACTTCAATGCGTACTGGCATCTGATCAATAATGAAGCAATCTTGATCTGGTTCCCAGTAATTTACGAGCATTTCTAGCAACCGCACATTGCTTTTCATATTTGGCATCTTGAAGAATTTGAACAATCCGCAATTTCGAAGGATATTTTGCGTTGCGCGATCTTGCATGACCTCTTGGTCAATTGCGCTATGCTCACGTTCCCTCCATGAGATTGTCATCCTGTCAAATTTCATCAAATTATGCATTAGCCATGCTTTTTTGGATTCGGACCTGCGCATACGCGGTTTTTCCTTTGCACAATCGCGTGTATACGCGAGTTTCCTTTAACGAACCCACGTATGCGCAAGTCCACATTTTTTAGCAAGGGTTTTAAAGCTAAAAATCACTTAATTTTAATTTCCAAACGGACAAAATGAATAAACAGTATGATTAAGGAGCCTACCTGAAGTTTCGGTGCGTTTCGACGGTCGGTTGTTCCTGATTTGACGAAAGAAGTTTTTTGCTCTAGAGCACTTTTTCCAAATCAGTAATGCAATAATGAACCAAATATGAGGTAATTTGTCTATTTATGGCTAAAAAGTTGAAAATTTTCGCAAAAATTCCTTATGCTTATTTTTTCGATCTATCTTAAGCTGCATAACCCGGTTGCTTGGAAGTGCCCAGTTTGGTATGTTTTCAGGTACATTTTGACAATTTTGAGATTTTTCCTGGTTTTTGATCCATGATTACCGACTCGTCACGGCAGGTATATGATCTTCACTGGCATATAGGTTAGGGAAATCACTTTCCGTTGCATCTTGCATTCTAGCCTCCATACTGATCACTTTCCATAGGGTCGATCCCATCGGGTCATGAGTATTACACCCATTTCACTCGCCGATTATTTAATCATGACTTGATGGTAGAGCCTTCCTTTACATGGGCTTCCTAGTTAGTTCCTCGCTATCACTTGTTGCCCATGCTGCGTTTTATGTAGGCTCGAGAGTCCTCTTTAGTCCCGCCATGTCTTATGTGTTGAAGCTTCATTCTTCTTCTTCTTCACTATCATTTTTTCTGGCTTTTACCCTAGAGGCTCCCTGGTGTCGTTAAGTTGTATTACTGCATTGCATATTGGCTACTTGTTTATCCTGGCCTTTAGCCGGCTTCATTTGGACTCAATGTTTAAGCCAACTTTTGACCTTGACTTTCTGTACAAGTTAACCATTGCATGCACTTAGCTATCACGACTTAACACCTTTTACCCATGGATGGAACGTTCCTCTGAGTATCACTTACCAGTTTTCGCCACCTTGCATTGAGCATAGGGTTGTTCCAATCCCAGGAACTAGTGCATCTGATTTCCTGATACTCGTTCTATCCATTGTACCATAGCATTCTTTTATTCTTTTTCAGGCTTATTATATGAAAAAGACAAAAAAATCAAATATAACAAAAAGAGCGGGAACGGGATGTATCTTCGTTGTTTTGATGGCAGTACAGAGTCGGTTTGTCGCCCTTGAACAAAGCACATTTACTTATATATATCTCTTACATTTGGGATGGTTTTAGTTTTGACCTAGGTTCAGCCTTTACCATGTTTCACTTGTCAGTTCTCCCCCGGTTGGTTATCTCTTCCAATCATATGGAGAGTTTGTTCTGCCTCCTGCATAACAGACTTATACAGTGTCACTTTTTACTGCCATGGTCATCACGAGTCGTGCTTTTTTTCAAGGGAAGTTTAGCCTAAGTCGGCCATTCTGCGGTGTCTCTTGACTCATTATTCAGTCGGCCTTCCCGGTCTTGTCAGTATCATGTTCTATCACATCAGATGTTTTGGTCTTCTGCTCGTGCTGGTTTGAGAAGGTCCCCATTGACTTCTTGCTGGCGGGTTTGTCTCTTATCGACTATGACACATTGCTCTGAGAGAAAACCTAGAGCCGCACCTTGGGCCTATTTCCATCATTGATAGGTGACCTCGTGCTCAACATTTGATCATCATCATGGGTCTTTGACTGAGTGGTTTCCCCTGTGTTCGACATCAGCACACATTATCACACCTAGGATTCGTGTAGTACCTTGATTTCCATTTGACCCTATCGGTGGATTTCTCGCCTCTGTGTTAGCTTTCATTATTGGTTGGTTCAGAGGGTTTCTTCTGTGCGCTAGCTTCATCTTGTGCATGTCGGAAACATACTTCGGTTTTGGTTCCGTCACTCTACTTCGTCTGATTCCTTCCAAATCTTGGCCTGCGGGTTACACTCGCGCTGGACTGATGTGGGATGCCTTAATGCCTTCCTTCCAGCAGATATTTTCCCATCGACTCTGAATCATTGCTCTGGGAATAAGGTCTAGAGTCTTTTTGTCAGTACCTTAGGGTTTGCAGTCATCAGTGGCAGACTCTTCGCTACCGACAGTGGGGATTCATCATTGCCTCCTGATTGGTAGATTCTTTCAAGTGTTCGACTTCCACTCATTCATTCGCACTTGTTAGATTGTACTGGGGCACCTTGACACTCATTATCATTATCGGTGGGTTGTCTCGCGTTGGTTAATGGTATACATCATTGACCGGTAATGCAACGATTTCTCACATGGTCGACTTCAGCTCATTTATTCCCATTGTGTAGAATTGTGCCATAGTGATCGGTGAAGACCTCGGGTTGCATCAGCATTCTTCGGTTCACTTTTGACAGTCCATTCAGTTTCTGCCAGTGATGTCATCCACCCTTATATGTTGCAGTTCAGCACAGCAGCATCTTATATGTTGGCTCTCGAGTTGCGTGATTGTACCGTTTGATCCACCTCTTATGATCCGGTACTTGGAGATTCAGTTACTTATTTGATCAGACATCCAGTTGCACCATCTTTGATCAGCTTTCTATATGTGATACTTGGACATTGATTCAGACTTACACTTCCGTGCCATGCTCAGATGATTCGTTGTGTACTTTCAGTTCAGCTATACTTGTATACATGTTGGATCTATTCACTACTTTCTATATGATGTATTTTTGACTGAGCATGGGTATGCCCGCCTCAGGATGAGTTGACTCTCTGTTTTCTTTCATTGGTTTTCAGCAGGCTGAAATCTGGTGAAGTCCTCTCTTGTCCTTGCGAAGTTCTTTCTATGTGCATAATACATTTCGGCCATCATGTACCCCTTTTGACCTCATATATTAGGGGGCATCTGTTATAGCATCATTTCTCACCTTCACATGATTCATGATTGCTTTGATGGTTTTGGGCACCCATTCCTACGAGACTTGGACAAATTCACTAAAAAACGGTGTAAAAATCCCCATACGCGACTATGCCGTACTTTTCCGCGTTATACGCGAGTCCAAGCGCACTTTTACGTATTCCATTAAAAAATGATTAAAAAATATATAATTATTCCCTATTTTCGGGCTGGGTTGATGGTTACTCAGGTAGTTCAACCACCCCAGCACGTGGCCAACTGTTTCCAACTGTTGAAACTAATTGGAGGGAGTATAAAAGCCCCTCATGTGTATGGCCTAAGGGAGAGAGAGAGAATTATTGATATTATACTCTGTTGGTATTCCCTATCCAAGTCTGATTCCCCGTGCCTCCTGCACTTTCCCAGTTCATTATAGGAAACCCTTGTTTCCTTGAGATGCTCATCTCCCTATATGTCATCTCGTATGCACCCGTTTGGAAGGAGTCTTAGCGAGGCAAGGGTGGGACGGATCCGGACGACGGTCTGCTCGAAGATCGTGGAAGGATTCAGGTGATCTCTCCACTCGTTACTTTTGTACATGCTATTTATAATACAGAAGTACCATGTTGTTCCCGAAATATACGTGTTAGTGTATGCTTATATGTATGTGAAAATTGTTATTTAAGCATTCATTATGATTTATTTAATGTTTTATATGAATCTCACTAACATTTAGAGTAGATATATGCTATACAACTAGTTTTTCGTGCTTGTTTCTTCTTGTCTTTCAGGTTAAGAAGGAAGGAAGGTTGCTGGGGGTTTGAACCCTGCAGTATCTTCTTCAACCGTAGGACCTACGGGTAACTTTCTCATTCTACTCTATTTAGTTTTTCTGAACGTGCATGGTTGTGTGAGTCCTTCTTAAGTAGCATGCCCCTGCTCTGTGGAGGTTGTAACCCAACGAACCTCTAGGGTGATATTTCCCGAAACAGTTTTGAAAACGCAATCATGGAGGTACACAAATAGTATGATCTTAGGAGAAAGGGAATTATAGAGAATTCAAAAGATAAGAATACTAGCACTGCTATCAAGAAAAACGCAGAAAACCAGCCCAAGAGGACAGCAGAAAAAACCAACATTTTGGCCAAAAAACCAGATTTAGATAACGACAAGGGAAGCCAGCCAAATGTTGAACAAAGCACCCCTAGCACTTCAGCTAGTGGTCCTGGTAAAACTATTCCTATCACTAGTTCAAGCAAGGTTCAGCAAATCAAAGCTGCTGAAAAGAATCCAATTGAAAAAACAGATGTAAATATCAACAAGTCAATTATTCCTTTCAGCCTTGAGGGAGAGATTGCTAAGATAAAAATTACCATCCCCCTAGCTGAACTAGTAACCCAAGAAGTGTACAAAAACCAAGTTTTGAAAGCTTTAAACTTAGGAAATGATACTGACACTTTAAACTTGACATATGTCAAACCTGAGCTGTTGTTTGGCCCTGAGTTTGAAGGAAAATATCAAGAAGGACCAGTCCCTCCCTTCTATGTCAGCTTGAACATACAAGATAAAATTCTACATAATGCCATGTTAGATTATGGAGCTTCGCACAATCTCATGCCCAAGGTAGTAATGGAAAGCTTAGGCTTAGAAATTACTAAACCATACAAATATTTGTATTCTTTTGACTCAAGCATAGTCAAATGTTTGGGTTTAATCAAAGATTTATGTGTTAATCTAGCTCAGATCCCTGCCAAGAATCTAGTTATGGATATAGTTGTAGCTGATATTCCCCCTAAGTATGGCATGCTCTTATCAAGATCATGGGGAGCCAAACTTCAGGGCAGCCTTCAAATGGACATGTCTTATGCCACCATCCCCATTTTCAATCAAAACAGAAGATTATACAAGGAATCCCACATGAAGTACATGGTGAGTAACATGGACAGGCCAAAAAACACTCCAATCTATTCTATTCAATCAAGTTTAGACTCCTTTATCTTGTGTAACGAAGATGAAATTACTCAACAAGGTAAAGAAAACATGGACCCAATCAATTCACCGGAACAATCCAATCTTACCTCGAATCAACTTCAAAATATTGACAATCAACAGCAACAAGATAGTGAAAATGAGTCAAACATACTCTGGACAATAAATTTCGATGGATCCTACAATAAAACTAGTGCAGGGGCAGGTGTCTGGATTTAGAACACAAATCAGGGTTTTTCATACAAATTAGATTTCCCGTGCACTAACAACATCGCTGAGTACGAAGCCCTCCTCCTAGGTTTACAATTGCTCAAACAGTTAAAAGCCCAAAGGATATCTATCTTAGGAGATTCTGAACTTATCATCAAACAAATCAAAGGAGAATACTCAGCCAAGAATCCAAGGCTTAGGGAATATCGAAATGCTGCCCTGGACCTACTAAAAACTTTCGAAAAATATGAACTCATTTTCATTCCTAGAGCACTGAATCATCTAGCAAATGAACTTGCCTTCATGGCCAGCAATTGCCAAGTACCTGAAATAAATGAAAAACTCAGTATAAAGGTGAAACATAGACCTGCTGTGCCTGATAATGAAGATCACTGGCAGGTGTTTGAATCTGACAAACACATAGATGATTTCTTGAAATCAGAAAATGATTTCAGCATACCAACACCAGAAACTAGCCATGAAGAAAACTATTTGTATATTGAACAAATCCCAGAGGTTGAAATGACATATCCTGCTAATATAAATCATTGCGAAAATCCATTTGAAGCAGAGGTAGTGAAAAATGAAGACCAAGAAGACTTGGAAGTCTTACAATGCAAAAATGATAAGATCCCAAGAGGTCTCACACCTTTAGAACACCTGTTTGATCTCAACGATGTAGCTAAAGAACCCAGAATGGAGCCTGTGGAAACAAATGTAGAAGAACATAACATAGGAAATCTAGCAGAACCCAAGATGATCAAGCTATCCAGCACCCTCCCAACCCACATAAAATTGTAGTACATAGAGCTTTTCAAAGAGTTTAAAGATGTGTTTGCTTGGGAATACAAAGACTTGAAATCATATGATACCAGCATCATCCAGCATAAAATTCCCTTGAAGGAAAATCAAAAGCCTTTCAAGCAAAAAATAAGGAGAATAAATCCTCTTTTACTACCTTTGGTTAAGGCAGAAATTGAGAAAATGTATAATGCTGGGATCATAGTACCCAATAGATTTTCAGAATGGGTATCAAACTTAGTTTCTGTTAGAAAGAAAACCGGGGAAATCAGGCTCTGTATTGACTTCAGAAATTTAAACAGAGCCTCTTTAAAGGACAACTACCCCTTGCCCAAAATGGACCATATACTTCAAAGGGTAGTTGGGTCAAGAAGAATATCCCTATTAGATGGGTTCTCAGGTTACAATCAGGTGTTGGTTTTCCCAAGTGATCAAATCAAAACTGCTTTTACCACACCTTGGGGCACCTTTATGTATGTCAAAATGCCTTTCGGATTAATGAATGCAGGGGCCACTTTCCAAAGGGCCATGGACATAGCCTTCTCTGAAGATATTGGCTATTTTATAATTATTTACCTTGATGACATAACTGTTTTTTCAAAAACTGATGAAGACCATTTGATTCACCTAAGGAAGGTTTTCAAGAAATGTAGGAAATTTGGCTTGTCACTGAATCCCAAGAAGACCCTCTTTGGACTCCAAGAAGGGAAACTCCTTGGTCACATAATTTCAGAAGAAGGAATCAAAATAGACCCTACAAGGATAGATGTCATATTGCAAATCAGCCATCCTAGAAGCCTCAAAGAATTGCAATCCTTCATTGGAAAGATATATTTTTTGAGAAGGTTTATTCCCAACCTTGCTGAGCTATTAAAAAACATTACAAACATGCTTAAGAAAAACGTGGGTGTAAAATGGACTTTACCAGCTAAACAATCATTCGAACTGGTTAAACAAGCTCTTACTCAAACACCAGTCCTGATTAGTCCAGATTTTACCAAAGATTTTTATATCTTTTCTTTTGCATCTGAGCATACAATAGCTGCAGTTCTACTTCAAAATAATGATTTGGGGCAGGAACAACCAATATCCTTCTTTATTAGGGCCTTAAGAGATGCTCCTCTCAATTATAATATCATGGAGAAACAAGCCTTAGCATTAGTGAAAGCATTAAAGGACTTTAGGGTCTATATTTTACACTCTCACATAATTTCTTTTGTCCCACATGCTGTTGTCAAGGACATTCTGAGTCAAGACCCTGACGGTAAAAGGGGAAAATGGATTGCAACTATTCTTGAATATGACTTAGAAATTAGGCCCACCAAACTAGTAAAAGGGCGGATTATCAAAACTCATGGTTGAGTCTAACTTTCAAGCATTAGACATGAATATGGTAGATGTGTTGGAAGAAATAGGAGAAGAATCTGATGCTCCTTTTATTGAAGAAACATTCCTAATTTCCCCTTGGTATGCTGACATTGTCTATGTACTTTTATATTTAAATACTCCTCCTTCGTTGTCTAAAACTAAAGCTAGATTTTTGAAACAGAAAGCCTTGAGTTTTTGCATATTAGATGGAGTATTATATTGGAAAAACGCTGTTGGAATTTTGCTTAAATGTTTACTTGAAGATGATGCAGGAAAAATCATGCATGAATTACATGATGGTGAATGTGGAGGACACCTCTACTGGAAGGCCAAAGCAAACAAAATTCTCAGATCAGGTTACTATTGGCCTACCCTTTTCCCAGACACTCAGAAGCTGGTCATGTCTTGCCATAAGTGTCAAATCTTTGACGGCAAGAGAAAACTCCTTCCCTTACCCTTACATCCTATCAGAGTTGAGGCACCTTTTCAACAACGGGGGCTGGACTTCATTGGGGAAATTCATCCATCCTCCTCAGCTCAACATAGGTGGATCCTCACGGCCACTGACTTCTTCACCAAATGGATAGAAGCTATACCTACCAGGAATGCTAATGACTCTGTCATTATCAAGTTTCTTGAAACCCACATCCTATCTAGATTTGGTTGTCCCAGAAAAATCATAACAGACAATGCTACTGCTTTCAGATCTAAGAAAATGGTTGATTTCTGTCACATATACCATATAACCTTGGGCCATTCCACTGCTTACTATCCCCAAGGAAATGGATTAGCTGAATCCTCCAACAAAAGTCTCATCAATATCATTAAAAATCTGTTGGAAGAAAATCAAAAATCATGGCACAGTAAGTTGGTTCATGCCTTATGGGATGATAGGCTAACTACAAAGAAATCAATAAATATGTCCCCCTATCAGTTAGTTTATGGCATGGATGCAACTTTTCCTAGCTCATTAGGATTTCCAGTCATGAAGCTCCTTCAAGAAGTGCAGGTTGAAGAAAATGATATGCAGAGGAGGATCAACCAAACAATCCATTTGCAGCAGACCAGAGAAGAAGTTTATGAAAGAACACAGTTAGTCCAAGAAAATATGAAGAAACTATTTGATAAAAGGACTAAGGAAAACAACTTCCAGGTTGGGAGTGTTGTTCTTAAATGGGATTCAAGAAGAGAAGAGAAGGGGAAACATGGCAAGTTTGAGAACTTGTGGAAAGGGCCATATATTATTCATGTTGAGAGGGGTCATAATACATTTTTCTTGAAAGAATTGAATGGAGAAGACCTATATGGAGGTCCTGTCAATGGCAGGATGCTCAAGCATTACTTCTGCCAAGAATCTTAAAGTTTTCAAAGCATTTTTGTTTTACCACTGTAAAAATCATAGTCTAACCATTGCATTCAAAGTTAGAAAAATTCAAAAATACAAAAACAATAGGAAAAAAGAAAAGAGGGCAGATTGTCAAAACAAGAAAGGTATAGCCCCATACCAAAAAGAGATAAATCTGAAAGTGTGCAAGCCCAAATGCCACTCCTGAAAAACACACTTCTAATTAGTCAAATAATTTAATCTTGACTAATTAGCTTTAATTTTTCTGCTGATAGGATAGTGAATTCGATCTGCCAAACTGTTCAATCTTGGCTTATCAGTAGATAGATTAGGATAGAAATGAAGGTTCAAACAAACTCAAAATCTGAACCAAAGTTTCCAAAGAAGAGTGACTCAAATCCATTTTATTTTCTGAGTCACAAAGAAAGTGTAAATCTGGTTCTGATTTTCTCAAAACCTAAACCAGAAGAAAAGCAAAAACAAAGCTATAAAGAGAAAAGAAGGCCATGATGAAGAAATTTCAGATCTTAAGCCTTCTATTTGATTTTAATTTTCTGCAAATAATAATCTATGTGCAGCTTGTTTTTATGCCATAGATCACAGCAAGTGAAATAGCTTAATCTTGACTTGACTGTTTTTAAATTTCTGTTGTAGAATTTAGAGAATGAAAGCCTGTTGGACAGTTTAATCCCGAAAGACAGTAGATTAGGTAGAGAAATATCTGAGCTCAACTGTTTAATCTGAGTTCAGGAAGAAATAAGGAGTAGAATTAGATTAGTTTTTATGCTTTCAAAAGAATAAAATGTTGTGAAAAGAGTTTGCCAATCCAAGTACACTCCGATGAATAAAAAATGTTAAATCAATAGGATTGGGTAGGTAGAAAGCTTATGACAATCCATTATTTTCATGGTTGCTAATATGTTTTCAAAGCTAGCTAGCAAAGGAAGGGCAGCCCAATGGATCAGGCACAAGTCAGCGTCCCAGAGAAATCAAGTCTGAATTCTTGATGCCTTCAAGAAGGCACCATCCCCAAGTGGAGCCACTGTTAGCCACCTATAATATTTTGTTATACCAAAAGGTGGCTAAAACTTTTTGGAGCCTCCAAGGAACAAATTTTATCACTAAAAATTGTTGGCTCTTGAAGTCTCTCTAAGGCCTCATGCCTCTGTCTGGATCCCTTATTGTTGTTTACATCCTAAAAGCCTCTGAAATCCTTCAAAAATCCCAAGATAAATACTGCTGCAGGACCACTTGGTCCACTTCTTTTTCTTCCTCACTAACCTCATTTTCTATTCTCCATTTCCCATGAAAAACCCACAATTTCATGTTTCTCCCTTTCCATTTCATTAAAATCCCTTTTATAAGTTTAAAAACCCACTTTTTAACCTTACCGAAACCTTCATTTCCTTCAAAAAACCCTTCAAAAAACCGTGAAAATACATGTTTTTATGTATAGGACTTAAGCCCCTCGAAGCTTAAGCCCTTAGCCCCTTTTCTTCCATACGCCCGCACCTTGGAACCAAGTTTTAACCCTTTGGCGCTTATCGCAAAGCGCAGATCGCAGAATTTCCAAAATTGTTATTTTTTAAACTGATGCATCGCAAATATTTGCTCTGCGATCCATCGCAGATCGCAGATCGCAATTTTTACTTTTTCTCCAAAGAGCCATCGCAAATATTTGCGATGCGATCCATCGCAGTTTCCGCCCATCACATAATTGCAATATCGCATTTTCTCTCCGTCGCATAATCTGCCATCGCGTTTTCCACTTTTGCGATTTGCGATCAGTTCCGCCGGGCCCACCGTACGATCTCCTCTCCGCTCATATAAAATGTGCCTTTTTCCTTTGTAAAATTTAAAAACGTCATATTGTATTGTTTACAAAGGTTTTTTCCGCTCCCTTCTCCCAACCGTCGATCTTGCGCGATCGACGGCTTAGATTTTATCTTTTTTCACCATTCCATGATTTCTCCAATTAATCCCGACCGTTGGATGATGCCATCCAACGGCCCTGCTTCCTCCGCACATCCTCCAATGCAGTTTAACCTATAAACGCAGGATTTCATAACTTTTTTTTGTATTTTGCAGGGTTTAACGTTTTTGCTATATTCAGATGAAATTCGAAAGATGAGGGTGACGACCCTCCCTCCTTCGATTTATCAAAGGAAATCGTTCGCAGGTGTCAAATTCGCGTTTTCATCAGTGTTTCATGAGGCATTGATGCCGCATAACCCTGCACAGCCCTGTGTAACAGCGAAGCACCAAGAATCTGGCACAGTCAAAGAGTATCAGCTGTAGAAAACCAGAAATATACCAGCACAGAGGATTGAAGACTGTTTTATGGGGATTACGGCTAAGAATGTTATCAAAAGCCTAATCCCCCAATCTAAAACACAGTTTAAAGAAAACCTAAAGTGTTTTATCAGACGGAAAGCCTCCACCGCCACATCTGAGGCAAATTGATTCCCCAGCTACCACAAAGCCACCTGTTACCTCAAACCTTTCAAAACAGAGGCCGAAGTTATTGAAGAAAATCAGACATTCGCCTCCAGCGCAGCCAAGGAGTTACTTCTGCAAGGAAATCAATGCAGAAAATATGCGCGGAGTTACTCCACACAACACCCGGAGCCTCAAAGTCAAATAAATCTCCGACCGGGCTTTAATATTTATTGTAAAACAGTTAATACAACGATCCACCTGTAAACTTCTCCATCGAGCCTCTCAAAAGGCCAAGAAGGCTTCACTCTGTATTAATTATCCTTGAGATATTTTGTTAGATCTCACCTCCTCATCTTCCTATAAATACTGCTATGGAAGATGAGAAGTAGTGGTTGTTGGTTGTTGGTTGCTGTTTGATCACAAGTTGTAACATTGAAACTCTCTGAAATAAATATACAAATCTGTTGAAGTTGAAAACAAATTGAAGTCTTGGATGTCTTGATGATGTTGTTGCACGCCCGTTCCTGAGAAGGCTCTATCATTGGATTCATGAGCTTGGTTGTTGGTGAAGTATTCTAACTGTTTAATGTTTTCTCCTGTTTTCATTATGTTTCATAATCTCTTACTACAGTAGGCTGAAAGTTTTAGGCTAAGAAATGACTCCTGGAAGCACCTTAGACATGTTCACCCTTCATTGTTTTATGTTTTCTTCTGCTGAAGTATTTTAGAGGCTTTAAACCTTCTCTTTAGTCTTCATGCTTGTTTATTTCCTTGATAGCTCAAATAGTTGGTTTCAGCATGATTTATGGTTCTCCCTGCTTGTCTGCCATCACTTGAAAGCTGTTATTGAAGTCTCCCTTTGAAGTACCAATGTCTTAAGTTAATCAAAGAGGTCGGTTTTGATCTTACCCTTTGCCCCTGCTTGAACAGTTGTTTTGAAGGTCTTTATAGTTGCAAGCATAGATGTTATTTAGGTGTTCCCTCTTCTATGAATGCAGCTATCAGTGAATCTTTTATGTTTTCTAAGTCCTTTAAAGTAAAATATTTAAGGAAATAGGGAGTTCCCCGAATCTTAGATTTCATTTTAAAAGTTGTCTTGAAGTCATTATTTGCTCAAAGAATGTTTGTAGAATTTATGGTTAGCCCTGTCTATCAAATATCTCTTTATTGTTAAGTTATGTTTTCAAGTTCTCTTTGTTGAGAATTAAACTTCTCTTTCCAAAACTTTAATGTCCATCTCATTCCAAAACAAAGGATCCTGTGGCCAAGTTAGATTTGCCCTTTGATATCCCATATCCCTTGAAAATTTTGTCATGACCTTATTTTGACTCCATTGCCCAATGAACCAGATATTTCCTCTTTCTGTCTATCTTTCCTAGACCTTTCATATTCTGCTGTATCAACTCAACCCAACCAAACAAACATCTGCACTTAAATAATTAGTCTAAAATCCATAATCAAAGCAAACAAGATAAACCTTTGCAAACAAATATTTGAGAGATCCCTCTCTGAGAACAGGAGGACTAGATCCTGGAACTCTAAAGATTGGTTCTGATGTTGCCTTGTCTTTTTATTTGCCAAACTGTCAAAACATGGGATACCAACACAAATGAAGGATAAGACCGAGCAGCCCATTGCATTATTCAGCCATACCATTAGGGATGCAGCCATCATATATAACATCATTGAGAAGCAAGCCTTGGCCTTGGTAACGACATTGAATCCAATGGTTGACTAGCCAAGCTCATGGTTGAATCCAATTTACATGCACTTGATCTCAAACTCATTTCAGCTTTGTCTGATGAAGAATATGATGGTAGTACTCATGCATGTATAAGATATTTTTCTCTCATATCCTTGGTATTCTGATATCATATATTTTCTTCAACATCTTAATCCTCCTCCAAACATGTCTAAAGGTAAGGGTAGGTCATTAAAGTTGAAGGTTTCCAAATACTACATTTTTTATAACGCTCTCTATTGGAAAGACCTAGGAGGTGTCTTGCTGAATTGTTTGGAAGAAGATGAATCCAAGGAGGTAATGAATGATTTCCATAAGGAATATTGTGGAGGTCAATTATTTTGGAAAACCATAGAAAATAAGGTGTTGAGGGTTGGATATTATTTTCCTACTCTTTTTGCATATTTATATAAAATCGTGATGAGTTGTCATGAGTGTCAGATATTTAAAGGTAAGAGGAAGCTTCTTCCATTTCCTTTTCAGCCTATATCCATGCAAGCACCATTTCAGCAGTGGGGCCTTGACTTTATTGGATAAATTCACCCTACATCTTCTAACCAACATAAATTTATCTTAAAACCTACCGATTACTTAACCAAATGGATCAAATCGATACCAACAAGGAAAGCCACATATTTAGTCATTATTCATTTTTTGGAGACTAACAATTTGTCTTGTTTTGGCTGTCCTCACAAGATCATTACAGATAATGTGGCTGCATTGAAGTCTCAGAAAATGGTTGATTTTTGTGACAAGTATAACATCAAATTGGGGCACTCAACCGCATATTATCTGCAAGGTAGTGAATTGGCAGAATCTTCTAATAAATATTTGATCAACATTATAAAGAATATGTTGGAGGCAAACAAGAAGAACTGGCATAAGAAGCTTGTTAATGCTTTTTGGGTAGACAGGGTGAGTAGTAAGAAGTCAATAGGAATGTCTCCTTTTCAATTGGTATATGGAGTAGACACAATTGTCCCTACATTGCTTGCAGTCTCGGCTATGAAGTTGTTACAAGAAGTAGGTAGTGAAGAGAATAATGTGCAGCATCGGATCAATCAGATGATCCATCTCCAGCAAACCAGAGATGAGGTCTTTCAAAACTCCTCAAAGCTTCATGAAAGGGTAAATAAGGTATATGAACGCAAGACAAAGGCAGATGATTTCAAGATTGGATATGTGGTCCTCCGTTGGGATGTTAGAAATGAGGAGAAAGGGAAACACGGTAAATTTGAGAACCTATGGAAAGGACCATACAATATTTTAGCCTCTCGCGGACAACATGTTTTGCTATTGGAAGAAATGAATGGAGAAGATTGCTTAGGAGGACCAAGCAATGGTAGGCTCCTTAAGAATTACCTTTTCTGAGCATATTTATGAAAATTTCCCAATTCCATTATACATATCAGTTTAATTTTTCTGCAAAGTGTGAATTGGAGAATAATCAAAGCTTGGAGCCTGAGGTGAAGGCCATAAATTTCCATTGATTTTATGTTGTTTTAAAATTTCAGTTAAATTCAATTCAGTAAAGTTTTGAGTCAGTTTATCATGTCAAGTTTTCAGTATTCAGTCTAGTTTAAAATTTTTGAATCCATGCCCAATGGTTAGGCTACTTGGTCTATGGTGTTCTTGACACCTTCAAGGAGCTACCATCCCCAGTGTTGTCACCCAGTAAATTCCAAAGGCTAAATATATAACTACGGAGGGTAACATCAAACTTATTTGGAGTCCAGGACCTAGCCTTCCTAGACTCAAAGAGGGCTCTCTCTGTTAGATATAGCTTTGTTTATAAGGGAATTTTAGGCTGGCTATTAGTGCATAGGGGTTTTTTGAAAAATTATGCTTGAGGGAGCAGAAGAGGGCCATTGGGCTATGGAATCAAGAAGGTTTAAACACATTCAAATAAATGAATAACTGAGTTCAGATGCAACCAGGCAAGCTAGCCATGTCAATGGATCTTAATAACTTGTGGAATGGAAAGGAGGAGGAGATTCAGGTTAAACGGGAATGCAGAGCAGACCGTCTCTGAATTCTGCATTCTGGTCTTAGAGGAAAACATAATGTACTGTTTCAAGATTGAGCATGGTACCCCATGGTAAATCCTACACAAAATTTTCTATCCACAGTAAAGAAAGAAAAAAAAAATGTAAAACTAGAGATGACAGATTATGAAAAAAGGTGCACTTCACCACAGAACATGACACAAGAATTTGGAAAACAACATCATATTTCATTCATCTACTGAGAGTGTTTACAACCAGCATAGTCTATTACAATTGTTTTTCCCCCTCTTGGGCCTCCTCCATTTTACTTATGCATGCAGTATTTATATAAAAACTTAAGTCGATTAATTTTTTTGCTTCAATGATAGTTATTAATTACATTCAAGCAAAAGTTGACAAGTGGAACCATGCAAGTGGTGATATGATAAGTCTGGTCGTAACAGTGGCCTTTAACAGTCTGTTATTAATTTTAGAGCAGTCATGATATAGATCGAATGATGTTGACAAGGCAATGACAAGTTTGACATCTTGGATTTATCTCTTCAAAGGATCTGACATCTTGGCTCTAACTGCCTTTGTCACTTGCTGCGTTGGTGTCTGCTGTAGGGATTTTAACGGAAAACCCATTGTCCATTTATAACTGACACAAAACATTGTTTAAGTTACCGGACATTAGAATACAGTGTCATCGTGGGATCTGGTTGGCTTGGTAAGTTGACGTGGAGCAGTGGTGACAGGGGTCTGTAGGTGGACATGGAGCAGCGATGGCGAGTGGAGAAACGATCGATTGGGAACAATATCGGAGAAATAAATAAATCCAACAACCATGATTCGTCCCTTTGGTCTCATAACCTTGTTTGGGGGTGGAATTTACAGAATATTCCTGTGGTTGGGCAGTTGATCACTCATTTGTCACCAGTTTGACAGATATATTCATGGCAAAGCTGAGGGATTATCATCATTCTCATGCCAATTTTTCAACAAATAATGCCACCAGACCTCCACGGGGATATTTGTGTTTTTAGCATCGTTTCCAAACGCACCCATCCCTTTTCTTTTAAAAAATTTACCTGCAACCATTATGAAGTAAATAATAAGTGGTGTCACTAGATAGTGTAAAAAGTAAAATTTGGAAACAATTTTAGAACCATAGTTTAGGAAATTATATGGGTCAATGCCTCAGTTATGTGTTATCTTTGAAGACTTGTGTTTCTATTTTCTAAAAAACTATATACCTCCTCACACAAACTTTCAACAAAATCCTATGAATATTTAACAAAAACCCAAGCCACTTGGAGATGGAATGAGTCCCTATTATGGCCAATTTATCGATTCTCTAATGTCCCTTGAACCACCAACTATCTCAAAACTTGGCATATGATTTGGCTTGAAATATTATTTTTCTTGTGGAATTATGATATCATCTTTTTGGGCAACTAATGAACTAGTTTAGATCTACATGTTGTATCTTTCTAAGATTAATATAATGTTATAAACAAGTGACTTAAGTAAATATTCATGACAGTGCATGAAATCGAGGATTTCTCAATCCATGGCTTCAAATGACATCATCAACATGAGATCCAAGTTTGATGAAGTCAATCTTGAGCTGAAGGCTCAAGTTTTGGCCAATCCTTCTTTTGATTACACTGAGGACACACATCAATGGGTCAAGAAGTCATTGTAATCATGCCTATAATAACAAACCCTAGATAAATGAACATGACAGCAAAAGGGTCACATCAATGGGTCAAGAAGTCATTGTCATCATGCCTACAATAACAAACCCTAGATAAATGAACATGACAACAAAAGGGGACAATGACCAAGCCAAGGCCACATTAGGGCTAGTAGTTACAAATGTAACCACAGAGAGAATACCATTACTGGCTATATCTTGCATTTCAGGCCAAATGAGGTTCCACCATAGCTTTTGAAGAGTCTTCCCTAGCCAAACACTAGGGCAAGCAAGCCTCTCAGCTATAATATAGTCTTTGTATAACTACTATAATTTTGATACTATCTAACATGAATCTTCAAACAAGAGGGAGCCATAGCATATCTTCACATCTTTATGAGGTCCCTTTCAGAGGAACCCCTCTATATTATCCACATATTTTTCTTATATATTAAATTCATGGAAATAATGAATGGAGGGGATCCCTCCAAGCCATTAAACATTGTTTTTCACAAGGTTTATGGTAACATTGTTTTTTCCAACTAATTAACTAGCTTATTTTTGCATGTTGTCTCTTTTTTGGGATTGATATAAGCAACTATGGAGTTAAGCAAATACTCAAGACAATTCATGAAAACAAGCGTTTGTAAATCCATTGCTTCAAATGCTAGTGTCAACGTGAGATTCAAGTTTGACAATGTCTATCTTGATCTAAAGGCTCAAATTATGGATGATTTTGCATTTTATGCATTAAAAACACTCATCATGGGTCAATAAGACATTGAATGAGTTCTTTTTCATCACGCATGCAATAGTTAACGCTAATTAAATGAACACGACAATAAAAGGAGTCAATGGATGAGCTAGGACCACATTATTATTACCAGTTAAAACTATAACTAGAGAGAGCATGTGGTCATCGACTATATCCATGACATTTCAAGTAAAATGAGGTCCCACCATCGCTTTTTAAGAGTCACAACTTACACAAACACTAGATAAGACATTCAGCTCCAATATGGTCTTCATTCGACTAATACCATTGCACTCTTATCTAACATGAATCTTAAAAAACAAGGGGGAGTCACTTCAGATCATCAAGTATTTATGAGGTCCCATTTAGGGGAATCATTATATTTTCATATGAAATCCATGGGTTCTATCATTATATTGAATTCATGGATACAACAAAGAGAGGGTTCCCTCCAAGCCATTAGAAACGTCTCTATGCAAGAAGGCAACTCCTTGAGTGTTTATTTCCTGTGGATTTTGGCATAACAAAGGATGTTATTGTTATTTTGGTTTCAAGCCTTCTTGGAGTATCTCTATGAAAAAATATGCCCTCCTCCTCCCAATCCCATCAATTCAAGGATGAGGTGAAGCCTATGCTTTCTATTCTCTCAAATACAAAGGGGTCCCTCAATCCTGCCTTCATAGTGGAGAAACCAAAGGAAATTCCAGTCTTAGAACTTGAAGTGCTAGATCCACAGGTATATGACCACAAATTTTTGTATTGAAGGGATACCACTCTTTGTCGTTTTAATGGGCTTTGGCCATCTACAAAAACGCTTCATGGGTGAAAAAATAAAACCTGGATTATGAACAATGAGCTCTTCCTCCATTCCAAGTGTTACTTCATTGTAATTTTTAAGGTCATGGTGGATAGAAAAAATGTTTTCAACCTTGGACCTTATTGCTAGGGGGGAATGCACCTCTCCTTTAATCCCTAGTTCTCAAATTTTTATACAAACACCATTATTATTACAACAAGTATGGTCTAGGTAAGAGTTGCAAACTTTCTTTTCACTTATGCTATCCTAATTTTCTTGCAACTATTAGGAACTCCCTGGGTCATTTTATTAAATTTAATGGAGCTCATATTGCCATGGGCTCAACATCTTTACCCATATCTGTGTAGTGCCCAACCTAAGTTGTGGGTTTCCCAACTAGATGCTCATATAATGGGCCGATCTCACTTTTACCGAAATGTTAGACATTGAAAGCACAACATTTAGATGTAGATGATGCCAAAAAATTGTACATCTCCAAGAAACCTATCCATCTTCACCAACATCTTCTACATCCAATGGACATAGGAAAAATCCCAAAGGATGGTAAGTAATAAAGGGAAATATATGTGCTCCAACAAAGAAAATGCCTCATCTAACAGCAAAGAGACCTATGAAAGTTCCCTTTGGTAGTGGTCGGGATACACACTCAACATTGGTTCCATCAAATCTCTTTTGAGGTTTAAAGCACCTTCATGAATCAAAAAAGGCAAAGCTTAGTCCTAACCACTTTGCATTCATGATCCCCTTTCACAAATCAGTATATCACAATGCCACTAACCCATGTCAATAGAATTGGGTGGATCAATATTAGAAAGAAAAAGAAACAAAGAAAAAGTGATCCTCAGAAGACAAATCACAACACCTAGTGACCATGTAACTTCTTCAACTCTCTATAAACGAGTCAAGTTGTGTTTCTCTATGTTCTCTTCATTTATATCTATTTCATAGATATGTTTCAATATTATGTTCATAGTTATGGAATATTGAGGCATGAAAGAGGAAGAATAAAATCACATAGCATTCACATTTGGCCAGTGTCAGTACCCCTTTCTTTGTATTCACTTTTCATTCTAAGAAGAAAAGAGCAAAGCATAGGCCTCTCCTTCTAGTTGGGTTTGTCATGTATTGGATTTTCATAGGGTATATCTTGTATTCAATATATAAATGGTGTGTAATTGTTTGTCTCTTTAATTTCACTTTTAGCTGATTCTCATTAATTTCTGTGTTAAAGATAATGAAATGAAGTCCGCAATCTTGAGTAGAATACTACATAGTAAAATATTGTATAATGTTATAAAATTTGTTATGAAGAACTGGTGGAACATCCACGACAGTGTACAAATCAGAAATGGACTAAGAACCCAATGGTATGCATTAACTCCATTCATTATTTATGCTTGCCATAGATAAATAACATCAAAGATGAAACTGCATATCAAAATGCACACTTGCATTTCTGACCCAAATGACAAAGACCTGCAAAGCCTCCAAACTAAACAGAGTCAGCTCCACAAAAAATTAGATTACTCGCACTAATATCAAATGGAAATCAATATACACTAGCACATAAACTTCTAAAATTGTGTCTGATATGCACATCAGTGTTCCAAAGCTCAAGGTTAAATACCTCAAATTTCAATATTCAATACATCAGTCATTTCCCTGAACTCAATATATGCAATATTGAATCTATTGAAACCGGAACTAGATGGATTTGGGATATTATATTCAATGCACCTAACACATAGTATAGATTAAATGTCATTACATGAAAATACAATATTGATGGACCCACCCATCCCAAGCAGTTTGTAGAGCATCTCACATATTTTGGTACAAACAAAAACAACTATTCATTCAAATACCACATAGTTTATTCTTGTAGTAAGGATATGAATCAAACTAAAACAATAATTAGAAGGAGAAAAAAAATACCTTTGGTCCCTCTCCACAAGCGCGTGTAATAAAAGTACAGTATATCCAATGTCAAGAATTGATGCATTTTCCAAATAATCCTAGCCCAAACAAAAATGGACTAACAAATCAGTATCACATGCTAGGCATAAGAAAGCTCAGTAAGCATCTGAAAAAGTTTCATCATAGCGCCAAAAATAATAACAATAATTTGAAGCACTCATTGGTTATAGAAGCATAGATCCATGTTCCTGGATACAATGGATTATCACATTAAGTCCCTTGGATTACAAGTCAGAAAGAAGCACCGAATACAACATACATCAACAAGTTTTGATCTAGAGCTCTTCCGTGTTTGGAAAGACAATCAGAAATTGAATACAATTCATGTGAAGGAGTAGTTAAAGAAAATTCAAATAACACTTCAAATTCAAGAATGCAAACTCAAAACCAAAATAGCACAGCAGAATCTTTAAAGAAGGTTTCATGATGATCACCAAAAGATGAAACTTTGCAAAATGTTTGGCTCTAAAAGAAAACCATGAGAATCTAGGCTATGATAAATCATAGGAAGCTAAGACATTAAATCTCTAGGATGTTGGATATCATTGAATTAACTTGTGAGTAGTGATGATAAAGAGTTGAATAAATGACACATATCTGCCCCTTTTGTAAACAAAGGGAAAAAATGTATAGCTAGATATGCTTGGAAAAAGGAGGGCATGGTTGCCTCTACATTGAAAACTGAGAAAATGAAACATGGAAACCATATGCACAGTAGGTTGCATGAGTAAATGATAATAATATTTTTTGGAAAATGACATTGATATGCTTCAGACAAAAATAACTAATAAATAAGTGAGGATTGTTCATAAAGCAATTTGAAACTAAATCCACTAGTTAGAAACTATCCCCCACCAAAGAATGCTCTAGGCACCACTCAATTCTACATTTTGTATCCAAATTATAAAATTCAGTTGCTCATAATTTTGTTTTTTTTTATTGTAAAATAGTAATACCCACACAAATGTTCAAAATGTAGATATATGCATACATTTTTTGTTTCTGCTTGAGGGCTACACATATTGTGGCTAGGGTTCGAAGCCCGTACTGCAAATGGAGTAATCGTGATAATCAGACACTGAAAATGCACATATTGTTCTAAGGTTTGAAGCCCATTATAGTTTTGAAGATCTTAGAGATGGAAGCATCAACTTCACAAATGGTTACTACTATCAATAGAATATTTGATCTTTTCACTACTTTCTTTGATGGATTTATAGATAAAATCATGGAGGAAAATCTCAAAGATGTTGATCTCAATGTTAGAAGTAAGGAACACAATGCCCTGCTTCAAAATCATCAACTCTAGGTTTTCAAGTAGGGTGATTTCATAGTTTATGAGCAATAGATGAAAGAAGAATCTATAAGGTCTAAGGCCTCTCATCTAAAGATATTCTCATATATCAAGTCATAAAAAATGTTGGAAATATGGTTATATGGACAAAAGATATGAAAAGAGAAATAAATTTGTAGCAGCCGCAAGTTAACAAAGCATTGAAAAATCTAGAAGCTCGTGGCTTGATAAAAGGGGTGAAGTGTGTTTCTAACCAAGCAAAGAAGGTGTATATGCTAGCAGAATTGACACCTTCAAAGGAGATAACTGGAGGTGCATGGTATAAATGGCTAAAATTTGATACGGATTTCACTAAAATTGTTATAGTACAAAATATTTTTCATTCCACATCCTGTCCAAATACGAATTGTAGGTTATAATATCATGTCCCAAAGAAATTTTCTGGTTCACACCAGGCTTCTTGAAAATGATCCCACTGATTTTGCGGGAATGTTGATATTCATTTGTGATTGTATTGAAAATATTTACATCAAACATGTGAATACTCACTTTTGGGCTCATCATATCTCTAACATAAGCAAATGCCAACTGATCTCGAGGATTGAAGATCTCTAATTCATTGACCAAAAGGCAGGAAAATAGCTTTGTTATAGTTATAGTGGAAAATTAGTTATAGTGATCAAGAATCATGCTACATAGGTAACATTTCTAAAATCATGGATAAAAAGTAACAATGATGAGCTCTCATAACACTGTTGTAGGGAATCTTTTCAGAGCTCCAAGGCTAAAAACCATCAACATAGTAATAGTCCATTTGATATCTCACAGCTTCTTTACTCCATTTTCCCCATCTGACTGTAAAATTGGCTTTCTAAATGGTATGAATTTTCTAAGTATACTTGGACATAGCAATATCAACATTGTGATTTATAAGGAGAATCTTCAAAATTAGCAAGGGATCAACAACAAGCTACAACTTGGCATCCATCCAAATGTTGTAACCACATTTTGGGAAAAGCCTACGGTTAAGATATTTGGGTATGAGGCCATTCATTACAGATTCCTTGTATGGAAACTCTTTGACCAAAGTTATGAATCAAATTCCAATTTTGTGAGACTCATCCACCTTGATCTGGTACCTAGCAAGCTTTGTGAGAGTTGCATTGTCCATAAACATGAAGAAACACACATTTTCTGATGTGATTTTATTTACATACGTGGGTTTACTAACCATGTTGTAACCTCCAAATATAGCGGAAATAACCACCAAACCCCTGCATAGCTCCATGACCTTTTGGCCTTCTTCAGATAAAATGAATCTAGTGCAATGGAATTGAATTCTAAAGGAACATCTTCCTAGGGACTGCCAAGGGACTGGCTTATCTGTAATGTTCCACCAAGTACCCTGGAGGTGGGGGCGAGGGAGCGGGGATATGCGGGAGCGGCCTATGCAAAATCTCCCCACCAATTTTTAGGAAATGTGGAGAGACGTTGGGGCCTTAACAACTTATAAATATAAAAATATATGATATATCATTTAAATTTTGATATTTATAGTGTAACTGTCTTTATCATTGTATAATATATAATACTTACATCATGGAGGATATCACATGTAAGTTGGTAACTGTGATGTTAAAAAACTGGAGATCATGGCCTTTATGTCAAATAATAAAAGATAAGAAGGGAAGAAAAATACACTATATTGTTGTGAATTTTGACAATGGTTTCCTTTCTCATAACTAAAGGTGGCAAGAATTTAAAAGAATCTACTTCTGAACAAAATATTTTTTTCTTTAGATCTAATAAAAAAATACTCATGAGAAATTTGTGTGTGAGAATGATTTAAATGTTCAACACTGCCTTCATGTTGTAAGAGGGGTTGATTAATGTCAATGTTAGACTCTTTTGTTGTTGTAATTGTGATGTTATTGTTGGATTCATTTTCAAGTCCATCCTTTTATGTGCTTGTATACAATTTGGATTGATCCTTTGCCTTGCCCACAATACAACATAAAATCAGGTAGCAATGACAACTTCAGCGTAACTGAAATTTGAAATGAGCAATGAAACATTGAAATAAAATTTTAAGTTAACTCAAAACCTTAGAAATTCGGATTTTTTTTCATTAAAAAAAATGCAATTTTTTCACTAGGGAAACGACCCCTCACGTCCCCTCACGTCCCATTTTTCCTAGTAAACGATCCCTCAGAAGTTTCCTCACGTACCCTGTTTTTTGGGAGCTTTAGGAAATGACCCCCAGCCGTCCCCAAATCCCCGGAGCACGAGGGAGCTAAGAAACGCAATCCCTAGGTGGGGGGACGCAACCCCGTGGAACATTGTTATAATCCCTAGGTGAACTAGAGACCCCTAGCACGTAACCAAAGGAAAAAATCCTAGGATTTGAACATGGGACTCTGTACTTGCATTTACTTTACATTTTCATAAGCTTTCCAAGTAAACACCCAAGGGGGTTAAATTTTATTATTATATTATTATTAATTGCTTTTATTAGGATTTCTTTAACAATTATTATTTTGTTTGAAACACAAAATGAGATGAAATGAATTTCTAGCCATTCCATAGACAAATCCTTGCAAAAGGTAGAGAAATAGAAAGCTAGTGAAATTTTTGCAAATAAGAATCTTTGTACAAGTCTGAAAGAGAGGAAAGAACCAAACTTCTACAAAGGATCCATGTTGGTGAACGAATTCCCTTATTTACATATCATCATTCTTAATAAAACATTGAATGATGCAAAGATGATGTGCTATATGTGTGATCAAAAGATCCATGCCATCATTCAATGGTTAAAAAAAGTAGACATGTTGCTTATTGCTTAGGGATTTTTCACTTTACTCATAATCAATTAGCATAATAAAGAAACAACCATGCAAATTTAGATAAGTGGCAAATGAAGTGGATCGAATTCTTACAAAGTCACTCATTCATGTTGAGGGATAGGTATGGAGTTCACATAGGGTTGCTGAAGCATTGAACATAAGAACGAAATTGTTGACTACTATGACAATGGAAATGGTAGGGTTAAAGGAAACAAATAATTTGTATGAAAATAATGAAATTTTTTCCTAGTGCAAGGAAAGTTGGCGGAAAGGAACTATGAAATGGTGACTGAACTCCATTCTTGGACTATTTATCCAAGAATGAGAAGAAATGGATTGAGAATTGTAGAATTTGTCAACTTGGTAAGAGAAGGAATCAAAATATTAAACTATACATGCCATTTCCAATGCTGGAAGCACCATGGGAATGTATTATTGTGGACTTCGTGTTGGGATTGCTGAGAACCCAATCAGGTAATGATTCTATTTTTGTAGTTGTTCAATGATTTTAAAAAATAGCACATTTAATTCCCGGTAAGAAAACAAATGTTGTGACATACATTTTTGTTTTGTTCTTTAAAGAGATTGTTTGTTTACATGGTTTGCCAGGGAGCATAATCTCAAACAGAGATAGCAAGTTTATTGGTCATTTCAGGACTTGTGGAAGATACTTGACACAAAATTAGAGTTTAGTGCCTGCATATCATCTGCATACTAATGAGCAAACTGAGATAGCTAATAGAAGCCTTGGAAATATATTAAGACGTTTAATTGGAGAGAAATACGAATAGCAGGATTTAGTAATGTCACATGCTAAATTTTTGTAGAAGAATTTTGGGGAACATGTCTACAAGGAATAGTACTTCCAATATTCTGATGGTAGGTCATCAAGAGGAGTCATTGGTTTGGCTTGATTTCTTAAAGCAAGAAAGAGGAGTGTAAATGCGGAGTCATTAAATGAGCATACAAAGGAAATGCATGAGCAGGTGTAGCAACATTGACAATATCCCAAAGTGAAATGGCCTGTGTGAAGATTCGAAAAGGGAATCTTGTTTTAGCACAGTCGAGGAAGGAAACATTTTCTGAAGAGCACCTATTACAAGTTGAAAAATAAGATGATAGGTCCATGCAATATCTTGAAAAATATTTTGGACAATGATTATGTTTTAGAGTTCCCTGAGGGTTCGCGAAGGTATTGCAGATGGGAATCAATATGTCGAAAATTGGAAAGAGTAGATTCCGAAGCATAAGAGGGATGAGATCACAAATATGTTGAAATATAGGCTTGTGGGAAAAATCTAGGGAACAAAGAATTATTTCGTTGATTAGGAAGGCAAGGGCTTGAAAGAGACCACTTGGATTTTGAAAGTAGATTTGGGATGAGTCTCTCAGTGTTCACCTGTTTGATCTACACACTTGTGAGAGGGAGCTCACTTTTCTTCTTACTAGGGGATTCTAATGCAAAAGTGCCCATCGGGAAGGGAGGAATGAGAGAAAATAGGGAAGTGGAAAATATAATAGGAGGAAGAGGAGATTAAAAGGTGGAGCAAGAGAAACAAAAGTACGAGGGTGAATTAAATTGTTTTTGGTATTCCTCTTTGAACTTTTTAAACCCTAGCTGAGACTTACACCAGTAGAGACTCCCAATAGTTATTTCCTGCAGTATATGAATTCCATTGAATCATATTATGTAAATTTATGAAATATTTGGTGTAATATAAAAGTTGGTTGTGTAATTTGGGGGTTCCTCCCTTTGTGCCCTTATTGATTTAAAACATAATGTGTCCATTTTATTCATTGTGTGCTCCTACACCACTAATGATGTGATCCTTAATGTGAATGAGCCTTCATGTGGTATGAGGGTGCAATCAAAAGCCAATTTTTCCTTGTAGGTAATAGTGCAGGACTGAAAGATACAAATGGAGATGCACCAACGATGACTTCTAGAATGCATGATGAGTTGGAAACCACCTAGCCAATCGCTCTCCTAGTCAACAGTTGCAGTGAAGTGGCCACTACAATAGAAGAAAATAGTGTAGAGAGAGGAAAAAATATATTCACTATGTCTCACAATTTCCTGCCAACGAAAAATAGTTCTTAACTCTAGCCCTTGCTATCTCCGAGAATCCATCCCAAACCTAATATCGACAGTTGAGACCAGATCACTAATAAGCCTCTTGTGATCAATTGTTGGGGCATTGCCTCAGATGATCATTACAAGTCACTGCCAGTTGCATGCATTATTTTTGAGCATTATATCCATCAAGTTGCAACCTTTCAGGCTACTTAGATTTTTCTACTATGTATATGTTGTTGGCGTTTGTATTCTCTTGAGTGATTACCCTGAGTCGAGGCATTTTTGAGTTTTTGATAACTGCACTTACAGCCCACCTTTTTGTATATATATATATATATATATATATATATATATATATATATATATATTATTATAGTCCAAACAAGATTTAATGGTTAACAAAACCTAGCATTGTTGAAAGAAGCCTTCACAAGTGATGCACGCAATGTTTTTAGTTATAGTCAAGGAAGCTTTGATGCTAAACAAAACCTAGTATTGTTGAAAGAAGTCTTCACATTGTTTTGCAAGATTTCACTCACTGAGAGAATTTCATATCAATCCCATGTTGTCACGGTTAGATGGCTCAACGATCAACTATAATTGATGTGTGGGGACACGGAGAATGATGATGGAAACTTTAGTGGAATGGGAAGAAAACTCAGGTTGTTATAGGCAATGACTCAGAAACCATTCTCAAGGCACTGATTGTGAAATAAATGGAGGATAAAATGGAAAGAATAGAAGAAAAGGCATTGGAAGCCTAACACATAAATGATCACCTCACATAGTGATTAATCATCCATGACAAACTTGGTAAAGAAGAAAAAAGGATAAAAAAAAATTGGGATCAAAAAAAGAAGTTTTTTAACTAGAATCTCAAGCCCAATAATAAAATTTATCTGCACAACAACATCGAGCCTGCAATTTATCAAAGAGACATTAAACCCACTAACATTCTCCTAGATGAGGAAATGAATGCCCATATGGCCGATTTTTTCCTGGCCAGGATTATGACTAACGTAAGAGAATCCCATGTGACGAAAAAAGTAGCAGGGACGCACGGGTACTTGGCCTCTGAATACGCTCTCTCTGGCCAAATTAAAGACAAAAGTGATGTGTACAGCTTTGGGGTTATGCTTTTGGAGATAATGAGCTGCAGAAAGCCTCTCGATATCACTTCTGAATCGGGCCCCAGTTATCTCATCGCGGATTGGGCAATGTCCCTGGTGAAACAGGGCAGGACTAGTGAAATAGTAGACAAGAGTATTCGTCAGAGCAGGGAGGAGGACGTGATGCAGAGGTCATTTTGGTAGGTATTTTTTTCTCACATGTTATGGGGCACTAAGATCTTGAATGGTGGAAACCGTGAATATGCTCAAAGATGAGGGTGATATTCCTGAAATCCTAGCCAGGCCTGTGCCACTTATGCTGCAGGGTCCACCTGCTATAGACTAGAATAGTTCGTTAATCCTT
Source organism: Pinus albicaulis (assembly GCA_034641835.2). Classification (NCBI taxonomy): domain Eukaryota; kingdom Viridiplantae; phylum Streptophyta; class Pinopsida; order Pinales; family Pinaceae; genus Pinus; species Pinus albicaulis. Next base: position 263,388,973 of record CM076575.1, on the reverse strand, counting down.
GTTTCTGATAGCCTTTCCTGGCTTGCCTTAAACTCGATGGAGATGTTGAATTTCCGTAAGCACATTCCTATGTAACTTGCTTTTCTGCCATTGAATCCATATAAATGGATATGGGTATAGCGATATTGAAATCCTTCCAGGAACCAGATTTGAATTGATGAAAATCCTGGTGACAAAAATATTTTCAGCCCCCTGCTCTACTATCCTGACTCGTATTTGTCGACCATCCTGGTACAGGGTTTCAATTTATCCACTAAAATTAAGGAAAAAAAATATGGAAGTTGAGGGATTGCAAACCATCACAGGCAGGTTTTTGGGTAATTTTTATTGCAAAAAACTTCTAATGCCTATGGAATCATATTAGGTTTATTTACAACAGAAATGTGGTTGTATTATTTATCAAACAGGTAAAGAGAGTATTATAGGTTATTGAATTTCAATATTGGGTTGGATCAAACCATCTGTAATCAATATTTATAGTTTATAGCAACATTTAATGGAATAATATTTAATGGGATATCTAATATTTTCAGAATAACTATGTTCCTCCATTGGGCGATTGAAAAAACTACGGGGCAATTCCATTGCTTCAGAATAACGAAAATACATTTTCCTTCCTTTGACATCCAGATTTCCTCCAAAGGTGTCTGGCATTGATTCGGAATGGGGTTTTCCATGACCTTTCTTGAATTTAAGAGCAGATTTATCGATTAACACCTCTTGCTGAATCTTTTGAACAACATCTGAGGCTACCATTAATAGAGAAACTTATTTTGGGCTTCTTATTTTTGCATAAAATGCACTGCTTAAATCTATAATTATCTTAAATATTAGGGTATATGAATACCTAAGAACTACGAATATAGGTTGCAATATGGAGGTGCATGGTATACATGGCTAAAATTTGATACGGATTTCACTAAAATTGTTATAGTACAAAATATTTTTCATTCCACATCTTGTCCAAATATGATTTGTAGGTTATAATATCATGTCCCAAAGAAATTTTCTGGTTCACACCAGGCTTCTTGAAAATGATCCCAATGATTTTGCGGGAATGTTGATATTCATTTGTGATTGTATTGAAAATATTTACATCAAACATGTGAATACTCACTTTTGGGCTCATCATATCTCTAACATAAGCAAATGCCAACTGATCTCGAGGATTGAAGATCTCTAATTCATTGACCAAAAGGCAGGAAAATAGCTTTGTTATAGTTATAGTGGAAAAATAAAAAACAACATAAAAAACAACAAGTGGAAAATTAGTTATAGTGATCAAGAATCATGCTACATAGGTAACATTTCTAAAATCATGGATAAAAAGTAACAATGATGAGCTCTCATAACACTGTTGTAGGGAATATTTTTAGAGCTCCAAGGCTAAAAACCATCAACATAGTAATAGTCCATTTGATATCTCACAGCTTCTTTACTCCATTTTCCCCATCTGACTGTAAAATTGGCTTTCTAAATGGTATGAATATTCTAAGTACATTTTGGACATATGCAATATCAAAACATTTAATTATAAGTGAGAATCTTCAAAATTAGCAAGGATCAACAAAGTAACATATTGCATCCATCCAAATGTTGTAACCACATTTTGGGAAAAGCCTACGGTTAAGATATTTGGGTATGAGGCCATTCATTACAGATTCCTTGTATGGCAACTCTTTGACCAAAGCTATGCATCAAATTCCAATTTTGTGAGACTCATCCAACTTGATCTGGTACCTAGCAAGCTTTGTGAGAGTTGCATTGTCCATAAACATGAAGAAACACGCATTTTCTGATGTGATTTTATTTACATACGTCGGTTTAATAATCATGTTGGAACCTCCAAATATAGCAGAAATAACCACCAAACCCCTGCATAGCTCCATGACCTTTTGGCCTTCTTCAGATAAAACGAATCCAGTGCAATGGAATTGAATTCTAAAGGAACATCGTCCTAGGGACTGCCAAGGGATTGGCTTATCTGTAATGTTCCACCAAGTACCCTGGAGGTGGGGGCGAGGGAGCTGGGATATGCGGGAGCGACCTATGCAAAATCTCCCCACCAATTTTTAGGAAACATGGAGAGACGTTGGGGCCTTAAAAACTTATAAATATAAAAATATATGATATATCATTTAAATTTTGATATTTATAGTGTAACTGTCTTTATCATTGTATAATATATAATACTTACATCATGGAGGATATCACATGTAAGTTTGTAACTGTGATGTTAAAAAACTGGAGATCATGGCCTTTATGTCAAATAATAAAAGATAAGAAGGGAAGAAAAATACACTATATTGTTGTGAATTTTGACAATGGTTTCCTTTCTCATAACTAAAGGTGGCAAGAATTTAAAAGAATCTACTTCTGAACAAAATATTTTTTTCTTTAGATCTAATAAAAAAATACTCATGAGAAATTTGTGTGTGAGAATGATTTAAATGTTCAACACTGCCTTCATGTTGTAAGAGGGGTTGATTAATGTCAATGTTAGACTCTTTTGTTGTTGTAATTGTGATGTTATTGTTGGATTCATTTTCAAGTCCATCGTTTTTTGTGCTTGTATCCAATTTGGATTAATCCTTTGCCTTGCCCACAATACAACATAAAATCGGGTAGCAACGACAACTTCAGCGTAAATGAAATTTGAAATGAACAATGAAACATTGAAATAAAATTTTAAGTTAACTAAAAACCTTAGAAATTCGGATTTTTTTTCATTAAAAAAAATTGCAACTTTTTGACTAGGGAAACGACCCCTCACGTCCCCTTACGTCCCTTCATGTCCCATTTTTCCTAGGAAACGACCCCTCAAAAGTTTCCTCACGTACCCTATTTTTTGGGAGCTTCAGGAAATGACCCCTAGCCATCCCCAAATCCTCGGAGCACGAGGGAGCTAAGAAACACAATCCCTAGGTGGGGGGACGCAACCCCGTGGAACATTGTTATAATCCCTAGGTGAACTAGAGGCCCCTAGCACGTAACCAAAGGAAAAAATCCTAGGATTTGAACATGGGACTTTGTACTTGCATTTACTTTACATTTTCATAAGCTTTCCAAGTAAACTCCCAAGGGGATTAAATTTTATTATTATATTATTATTAGTTGCTTTTATTAGGCTTTCTTTAACAATTATTATTTTGTTTGAAACACAAAATGAGATGAAATGAATTTCTAGCCATTCCATAGACAAATCCTTGCAAAAGGTAGAGAAATAGAAAGCTAGTGAAATTTTTGCAAATAAGAATCTTTGTACAAGTCTGAAAGAGAGGAAAGAACCAAACTTCTACAAAGGATCCATGTTGGTGAACGAAGTCCCTTATTTACATATCATAATTCTTAATAAAACATTGAATGATGCAAAGATGATGTGATATATGTGTGATCAAAAGATCCATTCCATCATTCAATGGTTAAAAAAAGTAGACATGTTGCTTATTGCTTAGGGCTTTTTCACTTTACTCATAATCAATTAGCATAATATATAAACAACCATGCAAATTTAGATCAGTGGCAAATGAAGTGGATCGAATTCTTACAAAGTCACTCATTCATGTTGAGGGATACATATGGAGTTCACATAGGGTTGTTGAAGCATTGAACATAAGAACGAAATTGTTGACTACTATGACAATGGAAATGGTAGGGTTAAAGGAAACAAATAATTTGTATGAACATAATGAAATTTTTTTCTAGTGCAAGGAAATTTGGCGGCAAGGAACTATGAAATGGTGACTGAACTCCATTCTTGGACTATTTATCCAAGAATGAGAAGAAATGGATTGAGAATTGTAGAATTTGTCAACTTGGTAAGAGAAGGAATCAAAATATTAAACTATACATGCCATTTCCAATGCTGGAAGCACCATGGGAATGTATTATTGTGGACTTCGTGTTGGGATTGCTGAGAACCTAATCAGGTAATGATTCTATTTTTGTAGTTGTTCAATGATTTTTAAAAATAGCACATTTAATTCCCGGTAAGAAAACAAATGTTGTGACATACATTTTTGTTTTGTTCTTTAAAGAGATTGTTTGTTTACATGGTTTGCGAGGGAGCATAATCTCAAACAGAGATAGCAAGTTTATTGGTCATTTCAGGACCTGTGGAAGATACTTGACACAAAATTACAATTTAGTGCCTGCATATCATCTGCATACTAATGAGCAAACTGAGATAGTTAATAGAAGCCTTGGAAATATATTAAGACATTTAATTGGAGAGAAATAGGAATAGCAAGATTTAGTAATGTCACATGCTAAATTTTTGTAGAAGAATTTTGGTGAACATGTCTACAAGGAATAGTACTTCCAATATTATGATGGTAGGTCATCAAGAGGAGTCACTGGTTTGGCTTGCTTTCTTAAAGCAAGAAAGAGGAGTGTAAATGCGGAGTCATTCAATGAGCACACGAAGGAAATGCATGAGTAGGTGTAGCAACATTGACAATATCCCAAAGTGAAATGGCGTGTGTGAAGATTCGAAAAGGGAATCTTGTTTTAGCACAGTTGAGGAAGGAACCATTTTCTGAAGAGCACCTATTACAAGTTGAAAAATAAGATGATAGGTCCATGCAATATCTTGAAAAATATTTTGGACAATGATTATGTTTTAGAGTTCCCTAAGGGTTCACGAAGGTATTACAGATGGGAATCAATATGTCGAAAATTGGAAAGAGTAGATTCCGAAGCATAAGAGGGATGAGATCACAAATATGTTGAAAGATAGGCTTGTGGGAAAAATCTAGGGAACAAAGAATTATTTCGTTAATTGGGAAGGAAAGGGCTTGAAAGAGACCACTTGGATTTTGAAAGTAGATTTAGGATGAGTCTCTCAGTGTTCACCTGTTTGATCTACACACTTGTGAGAGGGAGCTCACTTTTCTTCTTACTAGGGGATTCTAATGCAAAAGTTCCCATTGGGAAGGTAGGAATGAGAGAAAATAGGGAAGTGGAAAATATAATAGGAGGAAGAGGAGATTAAAAGGTGGAGCAAGAGAAACAAAAGTACGAGGGTGAATTAAATTGTTTTTGGTATTCCTCTTTGAACTTTTTTAACCCTAGCTGAGACTTACACTAGTAGAGACTCCCAATAGTTATTTCCTGCAGTATATGAATTCCATTGTATCATATTATGTAAATTTATGAAATATTTGGTGTAATATAAAAGTTGGTTTTGTAATTTGGGGGTTCCTCCCTTTGTGCCCTTATTGATTTAAAACATAATGTGTCCTTCATTTTATTCATTGTGTGCTCCTGCACCACTAATGATGTGATCCTTAATGTGAATGAGCCTTCATGTGGTATGAGGGTGCAATCAAAAGCCAATTTTTCCTTGTAGGTAATAGTGCATGACTGAAAGATACAAATGGAGATACACCAATGATAACTTCTAGAATACATGATGAGTTGGAAACCACCTAACCAATCGCTCTCCTAGTCAACAGTTGCAGTGAAGTGGCCACTACAATAGAAGCAAATAGTGTAGAGAGAGGCAAAAATATATTCACTATGTCTCACACTTTCCTGCCAACGAAAAATAGTTATTAACTCTAGCCCTTTCTATCTCCGAGAATCCATCCCAAACCTAATATCGACGGCTGAGACCAGATCACTAATAAGCCTCTTGTGATCAATTTTTGCAGCATTGCCTCAGATGATCATTACAAGTCACTGCTAGTTTCATGCATTATTGTTGAGCATTATATCCATCAAGTTGCAACCTTTGAGGCTACTTAGAGTTTTCTACTATGTATATGTTGTTGGCGTTTGTATTCTCTTGAGTGATTACCCTGAGTTGAGGCATTTTTGAGTTTTTGATAACTGCACTTACAGCCCACCTTTTTGTATATATATATATGTATCTATATATATATATATATATATATATATATATATATATATATATATTCATATTCTTATAGTCCAAAGAAGCTTTAATGGTTAAAAAAACCTAGCATTGTTGAAAGAAGTCTTCACAAGTGATGCACGCAATGTTTTTATTTATAGTCAAGGAAACATTGATGCTAAACAAAACCTAGTATTGTTGAAAGAAGTCTTCACATTATTTTGCAAGCTTTCACTCACTGAGAGAATTTCATATCAATCCCATGTTGTCACGGTTAGATGGCTCAACGATCAAATCTAATTGATGTGTGGGGACACGGAGAATGATGATGGAAACTTTAGTGGAATGGGAAGAAAACTCAGGTCGTTATAGGCAATGACTCAGAAACCATTCTCAAGGCACTGATTGTGAAATAAATGGAGGATAAAATGGAAAGAATAGAAGAAAAGGCATTGGAATCCTAACACATAAATGATCACCTCACATAGTGAATAATCATCCATGACAAACTTGGTAAAGAAGAAATAAGGATAAAAAAAAATTGGGATCAAAAAAAGAAGTTTTTAAACTAGAATCTCAAGCCCAATAATAAAATTTATCTGCACAATGACATTGAGCCTGCAATTTATCACAGAGACGTTAAACCCACTAGCATTCTCCTAGATGAGGAAATGAAGGCCCATATGGCCGATTTTTTCCTGGCCAGGGTTATGACTAAAGTAAGAGAATCCCATGTGACGAAAAAAGTAGCAAGGACACACGGGTACTTGGCCCCTAAATACGCTCTCTCTGGCCAAATTACAGACAAAAGCAATGTGTACAGCTTTGGGGTTATGCTGTTGGAGATAATGAGCTACAAAAAGCCTCTCAACTTCACTTCTGAATCGGGCCCCAGTTATCTCATCGTGGATTGGGCAATGGCCCTGGTGAAACAAGGCAGGACTAGTGAAATAGTAGACAAGAGTATTCGTCGAAGCAGGGAGGAGGACGTGATGCAGAGGTCATTTTGGTGGGTATTTTTTTCTTGCATGTTATGGGGCACTAAGATCTCGAATGGTGGAAACCGTGAATATGCTCGAAGATGAGGTTGATATTCCTGAAATCCTAGCCAGGCTTGTGCCGCTTATGCTGCAGGGTCCACCTGCTACAGACTAGAATAGTTCGTTAATCCTTGTTTTTGATAGCCTTTCCTGGCTTGCCTTAAACTCGATGGAGATGTTGAATGTTCGTAAGCACATTCCTATGTAACTTGATTTTATGCAATTGAATCCATATAAATGGATATGGGTATAGAGATATTGAAATCCTTCCAGGAACTAGATTTGAATTGATGAAAATCCTGGTGACACAAAGATTTTCAGCGCCCTGCTCTACTATCCTGACTCGTATTTGTCGACCATCCTGGTACAGGGTTTCAATGTCTCCACTAAAATTAAGGAAAAAAAATATGGAAGTTGAGGGATTGCAATCCATCACAGGCAGGTTTTTGGGTAATTTTTATTGCAACAAACTGGTAATGCCTATGGAATCAGATTAGGTTTATTTACAACAGAAATGTGGTTGTATTATTTATCAAACAGGTAAACAGAGTGTTATAGGTTATTGAATTTCAATATTGGGTTGGATCAAACCATCTGTAATCAATATGTATAGTTTATAGAAACATTTAATGGAATAATATTTAATGGGATATCTAATATTTTCATAATAACTATGTTCCTCCATTGGGCGATTGACAAAACTACGGGGCAATTCCATTTCTTTGAAATAATGAAAATACATTTTCCTTCCTTTGACATCCATATTTCCTCCAAAGGTGACTGACATTGATTATGAATTGGGTTTTCCATGAACTTTCTTGAATTTAAGAGCAGATTTATCGATTAACACCTCTTGCTAAATCTTTTGAACAACATCTGAGGCTCCCATTAATAGAGAAACTTATTTTGGGCTTCTTATTTTTGCATAAAATGCACTGCTTAAATCTATAATTATCTTAAATATTAGGGTATCTGAATACCTAAGAACTACGAATATAGGTTGCAATATGGATTCGCTAGGGCTATAGCTTTCCTCTGTGAATATTTCTCCACCCCTCATTCTAAGGGATAGTCAAAGACATTCCCTGGAACCTCTATCTCTAGCTTAATCTCAACAACATGTTTAGAGCTTTGTGACCTCCTGAACGCTGTGACAATTCCGAGGAAAATGTTCGGTGAACTTTCCATGTGATTGAAGGATGAATTAGATTTCAAATCTAGTAGAGGAATGAAATATTTGTAGTAGAAATTATTTGAGAAGAGAAGCGTGATAAGGCATGTGATAAGAATTACAATATTTGCAGTTCGTCTTGCAGCAGGGTGTAGCCACTATTGAGAGTGTTCCTGATTTTGTGAGAAAATCAAGGATATCAAAGGTGGAATTGAAGGTTGAAGATCTCAAGAAAATGGTGATGTGGAAGAAGCGATAAGCACCAAAATGAGATACTTTTTTGTTATTCCCATAAACAACAAGCTTTGCTATAGAGGTTCCCAAGCTCAAATTCAGGAGTCATCAACATTTACGAACATTCCTTGTTGAGTTTTCCACGTCTTGCGAGAGTGCACAGATGATGATATAATTTCCGATTTCCATAGCATGGAAACTACATCATACAGGTATAATTTCTTAAACCCTTACCTTCTCATAGGCCTCTCAACAGATGGAGGAGGAGGGGGCACATTCTTATTCTTGAAACTGAATAATCGATTCATCATCTTTTCTTGAGTCGAACTCTTCAATGCACTCCATATCGATGAGAGGGCATTAAGGCTCCCCTCCTCTAGCTCTGGTCCACTGTTTTGGTAACTAAATGTTGTCTGTGTTTTGTTTTCCGACAATACCCTCTAAAATTTAAATGGAGTGGGAAAATGATTTTCGGATGAGTAAAAGCATTTTAATGGGGAGGTTCAAAAACTTATATATATATATATATATATATATATATATATATATATATATATATATATATATATTTCCAATATAATAAATATTTTAATTTCTTAAAATTTATTCAAATATTGTAAATATTTTAATGTTTGTCAAAAGAAAGGTGGAAACTATGTTGAGTTTGCAAATTACTTTATTTTTTTATGTTATTTTATTTTTCTCATTGTTTATGATTAATCTAGATTTATCTTAACTTCAAATCTATCAATTGTTTAGAGAGATCAATTCTAAAGAGGTTTGCACCTTAAGAGATTTGATTCTTCCCTGTCATCCCTTGGTAGATCTAGAGTTAAGATAGATCTAGATTGGTTTAATTATTAATTTTATGTTTTTAATTTTTATTTTATTTTGACGGAATCAAAATGTTAAAGAGGACATTACAACATCTTTACCATAGGAGAAGAATTCAACACTGGAGAAACCATAGAGGTCCACAGAAAAATTACAGGTAGAAAAAGGTTCGTAGAGTTTTAGGGTAGAGTAGGGCGTAGTTTTGGCAAAGAGTGAACAAGATTTGGACAATGTCAGGCTCTCATATCCTTGTGAAAATGAAAAATAAGATTAAATGGTAGCCCTAAGTTCTTTATCACATTATATATATTTTGTATAGAGATGGTCGCCATGATAAACCCTTTGAAGACACACAACTACTTGTCAAATATGCTTTTAAGATGAGATGTCAATTGCTTACTATTGGACCCACATGGAGGAGGAGGAGTTGGTGGATTACAAACTAGAGGAGGGGGGTTTTAAAAAAAATTGGTCTAGTCCCAAGGATTTATCCATTCACATTTCAAAGTCAACTTAGAAGGTCACCATACCGCAGTTTCTAGGCCTACCAGAACTTTAGAAAACACAGTTAAGAATTTAATTAGCAACTATCTAGTAGTTCGAAGGCCCTAACCCCTGCTTCAGCCATGCACTATTCGGGTCCTTTAGTTTTGGCTACCCAACACCTGAGGATGTTTTTCAGGGGCTAAAGAACTCTTCTTGGGGTCTTTGACTCTAATTTTAGTGTCCCTCTTGTCCCAGATATTGGAGGAAGACATACACTGTGTTACTGCTTCCTTAAGGTTCTTAGAATTTTTTCAACACAGTGGGGGTTCTTCACTCTTAGAAGCCTCTCTGTATTGTTTTCCCATATATCCTTCATCTCAAGTTCCATCAATCTCACCCTCCTTTGGCAAACAGGTGAAGGAGAGTCTTGCCTCGGTGACGGAAGAAGGTCAAACTAACATCATGAATGGCCTTGGGGTTTTCAGGGAGAAACACTCGTGTGAATAAGGAGTTATGATTCAAAAGGAGTCTAAGAAAGTAAGGAAGAGGAAAATCCATTGTAGTGTCAAGAAGAAGAACATAGTCCTCCTTTCTCTAGTTTTGGGAGTCAAAGTCACCATTCAAAAGACCAAGGAAATGTCCCAAAAATCCTTGGTGGGGCAAGTAAGGGGTTGAAAATTCAGGTCCTCAACCCTAAAAGTGGGGGCTGACAAGGAAATCTTGCCTATTTTCAAATTTCCTCCAAAGGTGTCACTATTACCCCGACATTGGATTCATTTTTGCTTCAAAGATGTAGCAAACACCTAGAAGGTACAACAAATGGTTTAGAAAATTGATTCATCTCCTATCCTTTTCAATTTCTAGATGCCCCTCTTCGATGCAAAGTACGAGATACTAGAGATGGCCCCAATCTACGTTCATCTTCCAAGTCTCCCTCCTAACTATTGGGATGCCCTAATTTTCAAAGATATAGGTAACTCATTGGGATATTATCTAGCCCATGAATCTGCATATTTAGAGATGGGGATTAAGACATACACCCATATTTTGGTTAATATGGACCTCAGATAAGGGCTTATAGAAGGCATGGATATCGAGATTGTGGTGGAGTGCATTCATATATTGGATTATGAAGGAATACCTTTTAGGTGTAGGTGGGGACATAGGTAAGGGCATATTGCTAAAAAATATGAGCTTCCCTTTTCTATGTAGGACTATCCATCTAGAGGCAAGGACATATTAGGTTAGAAAATGATTATGGATTGGAGGTTTTGGGCGCCGAGGAAAAGATAGGTGGTGCAAATCCTCTCTGTAAAACATCCTCCAAGTCGTTGGTGACAATTGTCACGAGATGGTGTTTATATTGTTTATATTGTCCAGAATCCCTAGTAAATGGGTGGAGTTTCATTTCCTTGGATGCTATTGGAAGGTTGGGGGGTTTCACAGTTGGATGGAAAGCCATAAATATTTGGGTATCCAATTCTTTGGGTTTGGATTTTGGTTTTTCCATTGAGGATAGAGAGGGAGAAGTGGAGGGAGATATTGATAGGGACGTAGGGAGAAGGAAAGAAAGGGAGCGAGCGAGTGAGCAAGAGGGAGAGAAAGGGAGAACTAGAGACTAAGAATTATGCACACAATTTGTTTGTCTTTATTAGAATGAAGGTTTGAGATTGTATTTTGTTGAGGAAAAGGAGAGAGGAAACCCTAATTTTGGGGGAGGAAATGGTTATGGTAGTAATGTGTCTTTTGAATGAAACATTTCTTTTTTATGTTATAAAATTCCACATATGTAAGAAAACTACAAATGATGTTCAAACCAAGTTGTAAAAATATAGAATATTTATTAAATGTAAAATCATTTTATTGTTGAGAACTATCTAGGCTAGGAATGAAACTCCAACACCTTCCATTAACTAATTTTTAGTACACACTTCCTTAGAGGCCTTTTTTATACTCAATTTAATATCAATTTTATGCTTAAATGCCAGGACTACCAAAAAACTTCCCTCATTCCATGCTTTACTAGATGCCTCTTATATATTCATAGCTTATTTATCATGTAGGAACCTCTAGGACATATGAATCCAACACATGACTCAACCCATAGAAAAATACATTTTATGCTTTTTTAAAATTGACCTTAACAAACTCAATGGATTCCTTTAGTGAAAGAATAAATTGGCACCAAAGTTCTATGGATTATATCAAATTCATTAGAAGATTATCTGAGATGCTTTCACCTTGAATCTATTAGAGATCATTCTAATTAATGATGCATTTCAAGTTTCATGCTTAAAGAAGAAAATTGGTGGCCATTTTCCATTCTAGACTGAGTTATTTTTACTTCATGAAGAAGGCAAGCCTATTTAAAATGCAGACTTGAACAAAATCTTTACAGTCCAAACCGAGTGATATACTACCTCAACTAGTGGAACGACTTGCTCACTGAAAATGGTTTTTGGTAAATTGAATCATTCATAAATAAACATCTCTCTTTTCCCATGGTTTGAGTTTAGCTTGCTTGAAAGTTGAGATGCACTATTAAAGATATAGTTGGCGGAAGGTGTGGAATGGATTTTAATTTTCTTTATAAGTTGATTGTCAAATTTAGGTGCAAGAAAAGGATACCTCGATGTCATGGAGATCTCGATGCTAACATAGTTAAGGGATGAATTGATGCATGAAGTCTATAGTCTAAAGGTATTCGTTGTCTCATCTTAAATCTAGTAAAGGAATAATTTTAGTTAGGTTTTCCCCAAAGAGTGGGGTTTTGCCCTGAGCGGGTGGTCCCAACACATACCATAACAAAACTAAAACCAGCCACAAATTAAAATAAAAAATGTTAAAACGGCTCCAAAATTAAATGTCGCAGTTAAAAAAAAATATGATGCATGTTATTTTGGAGTGGGCGGGGTTGGAACCCAACCCACCTCCACGATAATTTCCAATAAAGCCAACAACCCATGGCCATCAAATTGAATACTCCGTCCCCTTTTTTATATAAACCCTCAGTTTTAGTGCGCCTAGGCAGAGGAGGTCGAACAAAGAGGAGGGCGGAATAGCAAAGTAAGAGTGCGGAACCACGACCCCACAGCAAGGCGTAATCATGTGCGGGCATGCTTTTCAAGGCAAAGAATATTCCTTGATGCCTGAAAGATTCCATGGGGAGGTAAATTTTCATTTTGTCAGAATGATATGACGTTTACAGTCATTTTAACCAGAATTTCTCAAGGAACGTGATGGTGAAGTCAGAATGGCCATATGAGCAGAAAATTTGCAGATTTCCGACATAATAGAATCTTAGGGAATCTTGAGGGCATAAAAAGATTCCTTGAGGCCCAAAACTTGCCGGAGTCCATTTTCGACAAACTTTATGTCCATTTTACACCTCTTGACAACAGGATCTCAATGATGATGTTTGTTTCAACAAAATAGCTTCCCATTTTTTATCCATTTTCCATATTGGAGTAATGATGTCTGATTCTCAAGTGTGGATAGTTGATTCTATGCCCCTCGATGCCACGAATTCGATGGTTGAACCAACAACTACACTAGTTTCAATTACATGGAAATGAATGAATAATAGTGTGTGATAGAGAGTTTTAGAAAGTTATAGGTGTGATAAGGAGGGAGTGACAAGGTATGATAGGCAATTCCAAGGCATGAAACAGTGCTAAGAAAGCATGCCAAGATGTGCCAAGTTCCAGGGTGTGCCAATGTGTGCAAGGAGTGTTAGAGAGTGCTAGAGAAACATAAGGGAACACTATGTCATAATGTATGGAAATGAATGAATAAGAGTGTGTGACAAGGAGTTTCAACAAGTTCCAAGTGTGATAAGAAGGAGTGGCAATGCATGCTTGGTAGTGCTAAGGAATTATAAAGTGTTAGGGCAGCATGTGGCCAAGATGTGTCAACGCATGAAAGGAAGTGTTAACTAGGAGTGCTAGGGAAACACAAGGGAGAACTACGTAAAAACGAATGGAAATGAACAAATAAGAGTTTGTGATTGGAAGTGTCAGTGACTTCCATGCATGCTAAGGAGAGAGTGACAAGGTATGATAGGTAGTGTTAAGGCATGCTAGAGTCCAAGGTGACATGCCAATATGCCAATATGTCCTAGGTGATAGGGCATACCAACAAGTGCCAATGAGTGTTAAGGAATGCTATGGAAACCCAAGGGAGAACTAGGTAAAAATACATGTAAATGAATAAATAAGAGTTTGTGACTGGGAGTTTCAATGAGCTCTAGGTGTGCTAAGGAGAGAGTGAGAAGGTATGCTAGGTAGTGCCAAGGAATGCTAGAGTCTAGAGTGGCATGCCAATATATTTCATGTGTTAGGGTGTGCCAATGTGTGCTAGGGAGTGTTAGGGAGTGTCAGGTAAACACAAGGAAGCACTAGATCAAAATGCATGGAAATCAACGAATAAGAGTCTGTGATAGGAAGTGTCAATGAGTTCTAGTTGTGTTAAGGAGGGAGTGACAATTTTATATGCTAGGTGATGCCAAGGTATGTTGACTACCAAGGTGTGTGAGGAAGTTCTAAATCATCCTCTGTTACTTCTCTTCTACTTTCCAATAATTGATCTCAAATAACTTTAATATTAAACCATGCCAAATCACATCGAGGCATATTAATGAATGCTAGACATGCTAATGATCATGGCCTCTTTAGGACTACATCTCTCTTCTCACCCTTGATCAAATGAGATCCTTCTCACTTGATTTTATTTCCTTCATCCTAAGGACTCCTTAAATAGTTTTTTCTAGACCTCTTAGGAACCCTCTAGAACTTACGGGTTTTATCCACTTAGACCTCTTAGGAACCCTCTAGAACTTACGGGTTTTATCCACTTAGACCTTAGGAAATATTAATTTTCCTTTTTAGTTTTATTTTAGATTTTAAACCCCATCTTGGGTCCAAAATCCATTTGCTTGGCTTCTTTTCCCTCAAAGCCTTTTGTGACTAAACTTAGACAAACCCATCTCAATAGGCTTGTGGAGTACCTCCCAAGCTACACAATTCAACAACATAGTCTAGTTGTAGTAAATGTAACTTGCTCAAGCTCTTGTAGTCAAGCGAGGGCTTGGTTGGGTTCCAAAGTTGCAAATTAAATAAGGGTAGTTGTGAGGGCATGATAGCTAGGTAGGGTCAAGGCATGCAAAGGAATGAAAAGGAATGTTAACACACGTTAGACAATGTAAAGGAATGCTAACACACATCAGACAATGAAAAGGAAAGGAATTGATTGGGTTCCCAAGTCGTGAAAAAATGGAAAGGATAGTTGTGAGGACATGAGTGCCAAGGCATGCTAGGGAATGCTAAGATGTGCCAAATAGTGCGAAGGCATGTCAAACATGCTAAGATGTGCCAGATAGTGCGAAGGCATGTCAAACATGCTAAGATGTGCCAAGTGATAAGGCATGCCAAGATGTTCAAGGGTGTTTCAATGCGTGCCAGGGACTATCAAGGAAACAAAAGGGAGGAAAAATTCAAACTACAAGGAAATGAACACATAAGAGGGTTAATAAGTCATCAATTTACCTTTTCCAAGAGGGGCATGCTAGGAACACCAACACTAGGTTCCAATACGTGCAAATAGGTGCCAAGTGAAAAGTCTTAGTGCATTCTAAGTACCAAGTATTCCTTTGTTGCTTCTTATCTACTTTCCAATAATTGATATCAAATTAATTTAATATTAAACCATGCCAAATCATACCAAGGCATCTCAACGTATTACATACATGCTAAGAATTTCCAAGCACCAACACGTGCCAAGCGCCAATATGTGTTAGGGAGTGTTATGCATGCTATGAAGTGGAAGGGCATGTTGAAGAGTGATAAGGTGTGCTAGTGATCCAGGTGGCTCCAGAGACATGCACGGGACAAAGAGGGATTATGAAAGACAAAAAAATAAAAATGGCAGAAACATGGAAAACTCAGTTTCAAGTTGAATATCTCGCCGACCTAATCGCAACAGCGCAAATAGTTCATCAAACCAAGCTCATATGCGAAAGTTACAAGCAGTCAAAAATTTTGGGGTTGACTAGGTGACATGGCATGTTAAAGAAGGTGAAATTTTGCATATTCCGGTGGTCGTATTTTGGCCAACTCCAGCCGAAATCCAGGAAAATTTGTAGGACAAAGAAAACGTCCTCTAACCCCTGAAATCTAATAATTTAAAAATGTGTAGTTGTTTTATATTAAATAAAAATTATAATTTTGGAGAGGTAGGCCATGAACCCCTCCCTCGCCCCCAACCAACATATAACAAACAAATTAAAATATAAAAATAGGGGGGCTCATGACCCCTGCACCCTCCCCAACTCTGTTACAATATTATGAACATGGGGGGTTTTCGTTGACCAAAGGCCCTGCCCCGAATCATGACAAAATAGCAGCAGACCGGCGGGTATTGAACCCACGCCAGCCACGTGGGCTAGCCCACCTCTATGCGACGGTCCCTTCACAACAGATATAAAACAATATGACCAAAATGGGGAGGCAAGATTTGATTCCCTGGCCTCCCCTCAAACAATTTCCACATTTACCACTGCACCGTTGGTGCTTTCATTGTTAAGTATGCCCGCAATGTGATATAAAAACCATGCATTCACACAATGTGCCAGGCAGGTTGCGGTGGACACGTAGTTTGAGACAGAGATTATTTTATTACAGGAGGAACCATGAGCCAGATGTAGGGGCAGTGGAACCTTGATTGAGCACCATTTCCAGCGGACAGAATTTCCTAGTGTCCAAATTGGACAAATTTTATATGGATTTTATACCTCTCAGCAACACGAGTTTGATGGAACAATCAGTTTCTGTAGCATAAGTCTCGTTTTTTGTCCATTTTCCAGAATGTGATGACGGTGTCAGTTTTTAGCATGTGGACAGTCGATTTCTTTCCATTTAATGCTACATTTTCGATGGTCCATTCAGATCTAGTGATTAAGCAACCTATTCTTTAGCTAGCATCAGATTTGGGGTACATGAAGTTTTTTTTCCATGTGATTCATTGATTATTTTTGTAGGATGTTTTATGTAGTGTCGATCCCTGCTTGATGTATGATGCAAAATCTTTATGTTCATTTGTTGTTGTTTATTTCTGCTTGATGTATGATGCATAATATTTATGTTTATTTTATGTGGTATTCATTTATCATGGATGTTGATTTATGTTCTGAGATCCCTTTGTTGCCTTGATAGCGGGATAATATTTGTCACCATGTGTGAGGTTGTCATGCTGATAGGAGGTCTGTATGAGAGTTCCCTGTAGTGGAACATCTCATGGAGAGACTTTTCCACTCATGTTGAGGGCTCATTTCCTTGTATGACAAGTAAAAAACATCCATGTACATCATCACCAGGTACAACACTGAATGAAGTGGCCAACACCATCGAGACGCTGAGGCCCAGAGACGTAGTCCACACTGGACGAACTTCATTATTAAATATCTTGCATTTTTGTCGTGTGATTGTTGAAATGTGTCCCTCTTGATTATATCTTCATGTGTTCATTAATGTTTTTGATAAAATTTAATTCTAACACATGACCCAAAGAAAAAGGTCTTGGTTAAAAAGGGTAACAAAAATTTACCTAGATCAAATGGTATCAGAGTGCTCTTCTTGCTGATGTGAACCACAAGCATGAACCATTGAATGTGCAACAATGGAGGATTTCAAAGACATGTGTAATGCCATGCAGAGGATGTCCGAAAGGGTGGAAATGTTGTATGAAGATTATGAGAAACAAGCAGCAGATAATGTTGAGTTGAAAACACTTCTACAAGAGCAAAAGGAGGACAAGAAACGATTGTAGCTTCAATTACAAGCGAGCACAGAGGCATTAGAAGAATTGAAGTGCAAAGATGAAAGTATTAAAGTAGATATTGAGGCATTGAAGACACTCCTACAGGGAGAGAAGGAGGAGAAGCAACGATTGCAGTTTTAGCTACAAGCCACGACAGAGGCCTTGGAGGAAGTGAAGCGTAGCAAAGGCTTAGAGAATCCCTCTTCACATGTTTCCAAATAGACATCTAAGGTAAACATTTGTGATCATCCTTCAGTTCTTTCTTCACATGCTATTATTTCTGTTGGAAATGTGGGGATCCCCATTACATGAACTGGAATGAGACTCCTTACCAAGATGGGTTACAAAGGAGGAGGACTTGGCATTCATGGCCAAGGCATGACTCAACCATTGGAGGCTATGTAGAGAACTCGAAACACAGGTTTGGTATACACTAAAGGAGAATGATCAAATGTGTCAAAAGCTCCCACAAAATTGATGAAACCGTTGAGAAAAAAGAATGATGGGAACACTTACCCATCATCTTATGACAACACACATTGCAGAGAGAGGGCTGAGGCAAGCTCTCATCGCCATAATGAAATCAAAGAAAACATACATTTTTGAACTCGCCAGGGGAAAATAATGATGGGAACGCTTCATCATCATCCCATGGAAGTGCATGTCGCAATAGAAGATCTAAGACAAGCTCTCATCATCATGATCGCACTAGAGATCACTAGGAAAGGTATGATAAGTCTCGATATTCACAAGTTCATTTTGATTATAAGGATGTTGCTAATCATGAACATAAATCATGGTATAAGAAAACTTGTCATTTTTGTGGTTTACATAACCATGCCATTGCTGAGTGTTGGAAAGGAATGGTAGCACAAAGGAGGATGAGGCATGGAAAGCCTTCTCCATAGTAGGGAAAGAAACTGGATGGAGCCTCGATGCATCCATCTAGAGAAGCACCTTATGGATGAAGTGTATGTGCATGGACCAGTTGGAATATTTGATTGACAAATGAATCCACCACATTCATGGTGGTGCTATTTATTGGGAAAAATATGGTTTTCCTAGACATGGTAGTGTGTCATGGTCGTGTTTTGTAAATCATGTGTTGCATTTCTTTTGTAAAAGTGATGATGTGTTTTTCGATCAATTTCAATGTGATAATGATGTCTTTGGCCTTGTATTGATAGTTGGGGTATTATTGATTCCATTTTTTTGGAAGCTTGATCACCGAGTATGTGTTATAAAATCGTGGCAAGTATGAGATGCTTGGGTCATTAGTTGATCATATTTGAGCATGTAATTTGCAATAAATTGTAGTGCAGGTTTTTCATAGGATGTAGGTGTCAGTTCATCACTTATGGCTCCCAAGAACAAAGGTGAAGGAGAAGGAAGGGTGACCTTTTTTAGGACACTTGTGATGCAGACATTATACATAGCAGTTGCAGATTATTTTTAATGCTTTTGGAGGACCAAAATATCCTCAGTGGAGAGGAATGATCCAAGTGGATCCAGAGACAAACATAGGAAAAACAAGGCTTATGAAATCTCAAAAATCAAAGTGGCATAAACGTGGCAAACTCAGTTTCAATTTGAAGATCTCGTCGACCTAATTGCAGTGGTGCAAATGGTTCGTCAAACCAAGCTCATATGCGAAAGTTAGAGATATTCAAAGTTCTGGGGTTGACTAGGTGACATGGTAGGTTGAAGAAGGTGCAATTTTATAGATTCTGGTGGTTGTATTCCAGCCATCTCCGGCTAGAATCTGGGAAAATTTGTAGGACAGATATAACATCCTCTAACCCCTAAAATAAAATAAATTAAAAATGTGTGGTTTTTTATATATTAAATAAAAAAATCTAATTTTGGAGGGGCAGGCCATGACCCTGACCCCCCCCCCCCCCACCCACCAACCAACATATTAAAAAAAAATTAAAATATAAAAATAGGGACGGGCCATGACCCCTACCCCCTCCCCAACTCCTTTACCATATTATCAACATGGGGGGGTTCCGTTGACCAGAGACCCCACCCTGAATCACGAAGAAATAACACCAGACTGGCGAGTATCAAACCCACGCCAGCCACGTGGGCTGGCCTGCCTCCATGCAGCGGTCCCGTCACAATGGATATAAAACAATATGACAAAAATGGGGAAGCAAGATTTGAACCCCGACCTCCCCTCAAACAATTTCCACATTTACCACTGCACTGTTGGTGCCTTCGTTGTTAAGTCCGTCTGCGATATGATATAAAAACCATGCATTCGCACAGTGCACCAGGAAGGTTGGAGTGGGCACGTAGTTCGAGACAAAGATTATTTCATTGCAGGCCGATCCATGAGCCAGATGCAGGGGTAGTGGAACCCTGGTTGAACATCATTTCCAGAGGGGCCAAAATTTCCTAGTGTCCAAATTGGACAAATTTTATATGGATTTTATACCTCTCGACGACACAAGTCTAATGGCAATGTCAGTTTCAACAAGACAAGCCTCGATTTTTCAGCCATTTTCCAAAATGGGATGACGGTGTCTGATTTCATCATGTGGATAGTCGATTTTTTGCCATTCAATGCCATGTTTTCGATGGTGCATTCACATCCAGCGATTGAGCAATATATTCTTCAAACAACATAAAATTTGGGGTATATGAATTTTTGATGCCATGTAATTAATTGATTCTTCATGTAGGATGTTTTATGTCGTGTCGATTCCTGCTTGATGTATGATGTATAATCTTTATGTTTATTTGTTGTTGTTGATTCCTGCTTGATGTATGATGCATAACATTTATGTTTATTTGATGTGGTATGTATTTATCATGGATGTTGATTTATGTTGTGAGATCCCTTTGTTGCCTTGATAGCGGGATACTCTTTGTCACCATGTGTGAGGTTGTCATGCTGATAGGAGGCATGTATGAGTGAGATTTCCCTGTAGTGGAACGTCTCATGGAGAGACTTTTCCACTCATGTTGAGGGCTCATTTCCTTGTATTACAAGTAAACAATTTCCATGTACATCATCACCAGTTACAACATGAATGAAGCAGCCAACACCATCAAAACATCGAGGCCCAGAGACGTAGTCTACACTGGACGAACTTCCTTATTAGACACCTTGGGTTTTTGTTGTGTGATCATTGACATGTGTCCCTCTTGATTATATCTGCATGTGTTCATTAATTATTTTGATAAAATGCAATTCTAACACATCAGCCAAAGAAAAAGGTCTTGGTTAAAAAGGGTAGCAGAAATTTACTTGGATCAACTAGAGAGTGCTAATACATGTTGAGGAGTGCTAAGGAGTACTCAGACAAAACATTAAGGGAGCACTAGGTCAAAATTCATGGAAGTTAATGAATATGAGGAAAGTGTGTCGGGGACTAGTGTTAATGAGTGGTAGTTGTCATGCCAAGGAGGGAGTGACAAGGTATGCTAAGAATTGATAAGGAATGATAAGGAATATCAAGGCATGTTAAGAAGTTTCAAAGTGTGCTAGGTAGTTCCAGGGTGTGCTAATTATATGTTCCAAATAGTGCCAATATATGCCAATACATGCCAGGTGCTAAGGATGTGTAGGGTGCTAGGGTATGTCAATATGTGTCAAGAAGTCTCAAGGCAAAAAAAGGAAGAACCAAGCTAAAACGAAAGGAAATGAACACATAATAGGGTTAATAAGTCAGGACTTTATATTTTTCAAAAGGGGCATGTTAGGCACACTAATAATAGGTCTCAATACATTCCAAGTGGCATTGTGTGCCGAGTGCTAACGTATGTCAATGCATGCAACCAAGGTGTTACACGACATGCTAGGGACTACAATCATGCCAACACATGCTAGGAGAGTTCTATGTTGTGCTAGTGCATGCCATCATGTACTTGGGCATCAGTGTCAAGAAAATATGTTCTAGGTACAAAAATTTTCCAAGACATGCGAGGTGCTAAGAAATGTTAGTGTGTGCCAAAGCATTAATTTAAGGTGTGCCTATATTATTGAGGAGTGTAAGGTATTTCTCATTAATAGAATTGACATAGTTTGATTAATTATTAAATAACATATTTCCTAGACATGCTAGTGGAACTTTATCTAAAGGGAATTTGCTAGATAATAAACTTAATAGATATGAATCATGTGTTGACTCATAGGAAAACTCTATTCAACTAGTCATTACTTGAGGGAAATGATATACACTAATTATTTCTTAACAAATTGACTGACTCTAACCACTATGCCGTTGGATATATTATAAAAAAGACTCCACAATAATGGTATTAAATTGTTAACTTTTCATAAAAAATATATTAACAGGCATATAACATCATCAAAAACTCATTGGAATGATCAATGATGACGAAATTTTTTTTACCGTCACCAAAATTAACAAAAAGAGAATTGCTGAGGGTCATTAAAAGTTTGTCACTAGAAGTGTCACCAAAGAGAGAATTAGTGATGGGCCTTTAATGACCCTCACCAAAAGTGTCATTGAAAATGGCTTTGGTGACGAACCTTAGAGGACCATCACTATATACACTTACAACGACGCTTTTTTAAGGACTACCACCATTTGTGACATTGGCGATGGACCTTAAAGGTACGTCACAAGCATTACCCTCACCAATGTCCTTTTTTCTTGTAATGCGTGCTCATATTCTACATTTTGTTCTTGTTTTAACATGTTTTACAGAGCACAGTGATTTTTTTGGAGAAGATTTTTTAACTCGATGTCGCGGCAGATCAGCATGGAGATGCCATATCAGGATCTCGCCACTTCATCGCTTTTAACACTAGCCGCATTTCGATCGCTGCAACTGCTTTTAAAATGACTGCACTGATCACAGAGCGCAGAAAGACACAAAAATATCTCCAAAAAACTCCATTCAAAATCGATTTTTATGCATGGATTTTTGAAAAAAGGAAGTTTAAATGTTATGACATGAAGGAAATACTGAAAAAACATGGTGATAAAATGGAAGGAGAGGGAACATGATGAATTATACAGAGCTTCTATGGAAAACCGAGATTGCCTTGCCGCTTTAATGAACTACGGGCTCCTCAAATTCTTTTTGACTCCTGTCATGAGATCATAGCCATAATTAATGTAGTACTTGGTGATCATTTGGGATACGAGACGAGAGAGATTTATCATTGGCGACCAAGAGCTAGAAATTGAGGTGGCTAATATTCACTTCATCACCGGCCTATCATGTAGAGGAGAACGAGCGCGTCTGGCTAGGAGCTGAATCATGGGTGAAAGTATGGATATGCTCATAGGGAGGGTGTGTCCAAAGGCAGTAAAATATTCCAATGGGAAGGTATATATAAGAAGTGTGAACAAATTTCCCCTCAAATTAATTCTGTACACCATCACATGTGTCGTTGCGGCACAAGCACCACACAAGGCTACCAAGCCTCAGCTTCAAACTGTCGCAGACTATATGTCACCTACCATATTTAACTGGGTGGAAACCATGATGGAAAATATGAAGAAAAAACTCACAAAAATAAAAAATAGTCGGCTTAATCAATTTGGATATGGTTCGATCTTAATAGCATTCTTCTTGGAACGGGTACTGTTGTTCCAATTCCAGTGGGTGGAAGTGGTCGCACTGGAACCACGGGATCCACATCTGATCGAATGGACTGAATTGATGCCTCATTCAGGAAGTGGGCTAAATATGTCATACAAACCTGCCTTCTTTGTATGGCTGAGGCGTCAGCTTATTGTTGTAGAGGATTGGCCATATTCTGGGACCGACTTTAGAGGAGACCCAGACCTTCTGCTTCCAGAGGGTCATCAGTGGGATGATAGAGGCGAAACATGTTTTTGTTAAATTTTTGCATATATATATATATATTCTAATTTTTAAACTTACGTGCGACAGATGTGGGACCAAAAATACAAGCCCGAATGTCTCCTATCGGCAGAAGGATGGCAATGGATATCGAGGTTGCTCTGTATGAGGAGGGAGCAGATGCGGAAGAAGAGATTTCGTGGAACCTGTAAGCTTTGACTACCGGGGTTCCAGAATACGATCAAGTTTAGGATATTACCCGCCGTTACTAGAGGCATACTGTAGGAGTATCATATCGCATTCATCGACTACTGACTCAAGTCATTCAAGAAGTGACATGCTATCATAAGCACCATGATGATTAGTCTAGTTTAGTTGCAATTGTAGTTTTTGGGACCTACAAGTCTATTAATGTACCAGAACATATATTTTTGGGTTATGATGTGCTTGAAAAATTTTGCAAACAATACTAGCATATATACATATGCTATATTTTCATGTTTTATACATGATGTAATGATTATCACAGTTTTATAAATTCTGCAAATTTCTATCTAAAACAAAATTAGCCAATTAATATGTTAATGTATTCATATGTCTTGGAATGTGTTGATATGTAATGTAATCAAAATTCCTTTCTAAAACACGAACACGCATATACATTATAAAAACTTGAGGGTGTCTGACGGAATATTGCCCATTTAGTTGTAGGACAACAAGCCGTGAATTCAAGTTTACAACCAATTCTCTAATGGCAAGAGTGATTTCTTCTGACAGAAGTTAAATGACTACAAGGTAATCAGAAATATTGTTGGTTGTACGACCTAAACATATACCTTGCATATCTACTAAATCACCATTAGGGTCATAGATAACCCATGCCGAAGTAGATACGTTTCGAGTACTATGGCAGGTACAATCAGCGAAACCGACATAAGGAGTTAAAGACATCTGTAAATCAAGTAAAACAAGATAAGCAAGAAAATCACTTGCAAACACACACTAAACCAAAATTGTACAAGAATGAAAATCACACTAGTGTACAAAAGTAATTACACGAGGAAAGTAACACATAATACTTCTTAATATAAAGCCCATTTCAGGGCTTATCCAAAGGATTACCTTCATAATAAATTAGCTCATATGCCCCTTTTTTCAAAACTCGTTTTGCAATGTATGGCCCATCCCACATTGGTTCGAATTTTCCTACCCCTAGCTTTTCATGTGCTTGTTCATAAAGAAGAACAAAATCTCCTTTAGAGAAGGCGCGAGAAGAAATAGTCTGATCAAAATGGTGTATGTTTTAACCCTGAACAGAAATTATCTACACACGAATCTTATAACATAAAATAAACAATAGCGAGAGCATAAAACATAAAACAGATAAACACAGAGATTTTCCCCTGGATCCCAAATCGGGATGACCAACTTGATTTTCCATTATATTTCTTTTAGTGTTACAACACATATATATACATGCCAAAGAATACATAAACCCCAATCCATTAACCCTGGATTAGAACATAACCATAGTTCCCTTGACCGGATCTACAAAATACCAAGGGCCGAAAACCATCGTACCCCAAAACCATGTGCAAACTCATGCACAAAACATGGGTGGGTCCGCATATGAGTGGGACCGCACACCAAAAAAAAATTTGTTGGGGCGCTGCCACCCCCCCTGCTACGCCCGACGCAACATACAACGCATGGAGCTAGTCGTGGAAATAATATAACACATACCTAACATTCTCCCACTTGTTGTTTTCTTTCCACAGGGGGCCATAGGAGAGCTTAGTCATTGGGCCAATTTTTCAACACCCATTGTTTCTCTACACCAAGTGAACTTCTGAGTGCTTACAGAATTCATCAATGTATCTGCAACATTCTTCAGATCTAAAAAGTTGAAATAGATATAACCAGATCTGCAAAATTAGAATGCCAAAAAAAAGAGAGAACACAAAGAAAATAAAACCACAAAGAAACTTGTTTTATTAAAACAGAGAATAACTATAGAAGCTACATTGTGGTAGACAAATCTTTTCTTTTACAAATTGAGGCTTATTATTTATATCCTTTTTTGAGTTACAATACCATGTGTAGATACCATAGGCCAATACCATGGTAGATACCACATACAATACCATGGGTATATCCCATATGTGGATGAATACCATGGGTGGATACATACCATGGGTCACTTACAATACCATGGGCGAATAAATATCATGGGTGGATGAATACCATGGGTTGATGCCATTTACAATACCATGGGTAAATTCCATGGGTGGATGGATAACATGGGTAGATGAATACCATGGGTTGATGCCCTTTTCCATTCGGATCACCTTTACCAGCAACACCCTTTCAGCTTCAACCATATATCTAACAAAGTGATATTGAACATCAATGTGCTTTGTCTTTGAATGATAAGCAGGGTTCTTAGCCAAGAAAATTGCACTTTGGCTATCACAGTCTATCCTTATATCTTGTTGTACCAACCCCATACATGAACACAATCTCTACAACCAAACTGCTTCCTTGCTTGCATGAGTGCCTGCTATGTATTCTGCCTCTGTAGTTGAAAGTCCCACTACAAACTATATTTTACTCATCCAACTGACTGCACCTCCAAATAGGCTAAGCACATACCCACTTGTAGATCTTCTTTGGTCCAGATATCCAGCCCAGTCTGCATCAACAAAAACAAGAATGTCCAACATTCTTTCTAATCCTGGTCTTCCTTGGTAGCACAAGCCATAATCACTAGTGCCACGTAAATATCTGAAAACCCGCTTCACTGTTGTCCAATGCTCCGTCCCTGGGTTTGACATAAACCTGCTCAATACTCCCATTGCATGTGCAATGTCTGGTCTAGTACAGACCATTGCATACATCAGGCTACCCACTGCACTTGTATATGGAAAAACATGACACATCTCTTTCTTTGTATTCTGGGACATCCGTTCTGCTGCAGATTTATACCTGGCAGACAGAGTCCTCACTGCTGACCGTTTGTTCCCAAAGGCTCCCACATGGTCTCTAACCGCGCAGCTTCTCTTGCCCGCTCTCTCTTAATTTTCATGCCCAAAATATAGTTTGCAGCACCAAGATCCTTCATGTCAAATTTGGAGAACAGTTGGGTCTTCAAATCTTGGATAATTTCTTTGTCATTTCCAGTCAACAACATATCATCCACATACAAGACCAAATAAATAACACGGTCACCAATTAATTTAAAATAAACACAGTGATCCTCCTTGCTTCTGGTGAAGCCAAGTCCCGTATATAGGTATCAAATTTCGATACCCACATCCTTGGCAGATCGTTTTAACCCATACAGAGACTTCTTCAACTCCAGCAATTTTTCTACCTCACCACACCCCGTGTTGCTCATGTAGATCTCCTCTAGATCCCCATGAAGAAATGTCAGCCTTCACATCCATATCCGTTCTATCTCAAAATCAAATGTAGCAAAGCAATGCATAAAATTAATCTAATAGAAGTAACTTTTCCAACAGGATAAAAAATATCACCAAAATCAATTCCCAGCACCTGGGAATAACCTTTTGCTACCAACTGAGATTTGTATTTCTCCACCTTGCCTTCTACATTCATCTTCTTCTTAAACACCCATTTTCTCCCGATGGGCTTCCTTCTAGCTGGAAACTCCACCAGATCCCATGCCTCATTTTTGTGCAAAGATGCCATTTCATCAACCATAGCCTCCTTCCAGAGTTTTCCTTCCTCTGAATCTACTGCCTTTCTGATAGTTCTGGGATCATCATCAGTTATAGTTAAGGAAAAACCTGAACAGAAATAAAATGGACTATACCTTTCTGGTTGCCTTCTTTCTCGAACTGATCTTCTCAAAGCCGAAGTTTGTGGCTCTTCCTCTTCTGAGTCTTCTTCTATTGTAGAGTCTAATTCATCCTCCTTTAGCTCAAACTATATCTTCTCAGGTTCCTTTGGTATGATTTCATGTTTAACAACATATTTCACCTCCCTAAACACCACATAGACACAACCTTCCTTTTTTCCGGGTTCCAAAGCTTGTAACCTTTTGAACCATCCTTATACCAAATAAAGATGCACCTTTCAGATTTATTATCCAACTTGGTCCTTTTTTCCTTTGGAACATGTACATATGCATCACATCATGCTTCATGCCTTTTCCATCAGCGTTCTGTTCATGCTTTCTGCAACTCCATTTTGTTGAGGTGTGTATGGAGTAGTCTTATGCCGTACTATACCACACTTCTTACAGAACTCTTCAAATTCCTTCTTGCAGAACTCCCCACCATTATCTGTCCTTAGCACCTTTATCTTCTTATCTGTCTGGTTTTCCACCAGAGCCTTAAATTATTTAAATCTGTCAAAGACTTCAGATTTCTTCCTCAAGAAATATATCCATGTATTCCTTGAGAAGCCATCTATGAATGAAACATAGTAAACAAAATTTCCCAGTGATGGAACTGACATAGGTCCAAACACATCACTGTACACAAGTTCTAATATCTTGTTTGCCCTCATAGAACCAGAAGGAAAACTCACCCGATTCTGCTTCCCATATACACACTGTTCACAAAAATAAAAATCCAGAGAGCAATTAGAAATACCTTCTACCATACCATTTCTATGTAGTATCCGAAGACCCTTCTCTCCAATATGTTTAAGCCTTTGATGCCATAAGATGGTCTTTTCTCCAGAGACAGCTAGGCTTTCCACTCCACTTTTAGAAACCACATAACTGTTACACCCATCAATAACAATGCTACCTTGTAGCTTTTACAGAGTTCCAGTCCAAACTCCCCGCATTAATACCAGTGCTCCCCGAACCATCTTGTAGGCATCTTTCTCGAACACTATTTTTACACCTGCATCATCCATCTTGCTTACAGAAATCATATTTCTGGCCAATGCAGGAATATGCAGAACACCAGGAAGTGTTCTAATCCTTCCACCTTGCAGCTTCAACTTGAACTTTCCACATCCGACGATTCTAGCCTTCCTATCATCCCCTAGGAATACATCACCACCATCATATTTCTCATACTCACAGAACCACTCCCGATGGGGAGTGAAGTGAAAGGACGCACCTGAGTCAATCAACCATGACTCATGATCTACATGTGTATTTGAAGAAGAAGCCAAATACACATCCCCACCTTCATTTGAGGTGGGTTTTGCCTCTGCAGAAGGAGCATCATCGCATCCCTTTTCCTTTCTCGTGAGCTTTAGAAGGAGCTTTAGATCGGTATTCCTTTTTTGTAGTGTCCTTCCTTTCCGCATTTCAAAGACACTTTACAAATTTTCCAAGAGATTTAGATCTCCCTCTAGATTTAGATCTCCCTCTAGATTTAGATATGTTTTGGGACCTTCCTCGTACAGATAAGGAATCTCCATTTTGACCCTCCATATTTCTCCATCTTATTTCATCCGACAGCAAGGCTGAGACTATGTCATCAAAATTCAAGGTAGTTGTATTGCTACCTATTGCAATAACCAGACTGTCCCACGAGTCTAGTAGATAACACAACAAACTGATGCACTTATCTTCATCTGAGATTTTAATATCAACAGATGACAGCTCGCTTACCACAGTATTGAAGGTGTTCAGATGCTCTGTCACCGAGTCTCCATCCTTCATCCTCAAGTTATACAACTTTTTCCGCAAGAACAATTTATTCACCAGAGACTTAGATTGGTACAAAGTCCCAAGTTTGTCCCACGAATTCTTCATTGTAGCTTCCCCAGATACATTCAACAATATCGAATCGGAGACACACAATCATATTGTGCTCTTCGCCTTCCAATCCAACTTCTTCCATTCTTCATCTGACATTGTCGTTGATTTAGTACCTAGATCTACCACGATCCATTGATCTTTATCGACCAGCAGGTCCTCCATCTTGAGCTTCCACAACTCAAAACCACAACCATTTAATTTCTCGATCTCTATCTTTCCACTTTTCGCCATCTTATTTCACTGCAAGAATTGATCCCACAGATCTCCCACTGAACAGGGTCTACCATAGGCCCAAGAAAAAAACCCCTCAGCAACAAAGGCATCCCCCTGAAGCCAAAACAACTCTAATACCAAATGTAGGTTTTAACCCTGTACATAAATTATCTGCAAAAGAATTTTTATAAACATAAAATAAACAATAGCGAGAGAATAAAACATAAAACAAATATACACAGATATTTTTTCCCCTAGATCCCAAATAGGAGACACTGCCTTGATTTTTCATTATATTCCTTTTAGTGTTACAACACATATATATACATGCCAAAGCATACATAAACCCCAATCCATTAACCCTAGATTAGAACATAACCGTAGTTCCCTTGACCAGATCTACAAAATACCAGGGGTCGAAAACCATCGTACCCCAAAAACCATGTGAAAACTCATGCACAAAACATGGGTGGGTCCGCATATGAGTGGGACCGTACACCAAAACAAAATTCTGGCCGGCGCCGCCCTGCACTGACAGGGGCCGCTGCCCCCCCTGTGACCCCCCTGCTGCGCCTGGTCCAACATACAACCCGTGGGGCTAGTCGTGGAAAGAATATAACACATACCCAACAAATGGTCTTTGACTCGTTTCTTCTGAAATTCAGTAACTAAAGTGGCGAAGTGACAAGTTTTTTCAAGCCTTTCCAGATATAGGAGATGTTCCTCTTCTGGTGAAGCATTCGAAATCAATTCAACAGCTAATTTGAGTGGATGAATTTCACATTCGATCAGAAATGTTGCTTCAAGGCCATATACTAGCTGCAAATAAGTGAATCGAGTAGCATTTTGGGCTGAGGTTCGGTAAGCCCCAAGAGCTAAGAAAAGAATGAGATGCCAATTTGACTTGTGCATCCTGATAGTGTGTTGAATCATAGTAACCAAGACTTTGTTGACTGCTTCAACTTGGTCATTGGCCTGAGGGTAATACGGAGTTGAGCCGTCGTGTCTCAAGCTCGACTGAGAAGTTAGCTCAGCCATCATGTAATGGCGAAAATGAGAGCCATGGTCGCGGACAAAGGGGTTTGAGGGACTCGAACCGTGCGATAACATGATCAAAGTAGGGTCCCCGTACCCCAGAGATTGGCAAGACCAAATGTACAAGGGTAACATCAAACCAATCTTTGGAGTCCTAGGACCTAGCCTTCCTGGACTCATAGAGGGCTCTCTCTATATTTGTGTAAAAGATGTGAACTTGATTTATTTTAGGGTTTTGATTTTAGGCTAGTTATAGTGATTAGGGTTTGTTTGTTTTTTTTGTTTGGTTGGTTTTCTTGTCAAGCAGAACATATAGAGTAGGAGAGGTTTATAAAATTGGGCTATGGAGTCTGTAAAAGGTCTTGAAAGGTACAACAATAGGTCAAGGGTGTTTTGAAGGGCAAGAATAACAAAGCCAAATGGATCTTTAAAGCTTATGTGAGTGAAGTGAAAAATAAATTGTGAGATTAGTAGGTTTAAAGGGCAGTGAAGAATCCTTTAACATGTACTATAACAAGAAAAGTATTTTAAGAACACTATGCATAAAGAAATAACCAAAGACAAGGCATACCATAAGCTTCTTTGACCAAACCCTAGCAAGTAAACATTAAGACAACAATCCAGCAAACCATAAAGAGAAATAACTTGTAATTTCTCTAGTGATTTCACCTTTAGGCAAGGAAAAAATTCAAGATAACATATAGTAATGATCAAAGAGAAGGGAACTCCTAAAATTCCTTAATCATACTACAAAGAACTTCAAAGAGACCATTCAAAATGGAAAAAGGGCAACGAAAACCATAAACCTCTTCAATCAAACCCTATTTAGTAATACTTTGGAGAAAAGACCTAAAAAACAATGTTTAAGTGATACTAAAGGGTAGGGCTAACCATAAACTACTTTAGCATTAGCTTTATTAAATCATTCTTGAGATAAAAAAGCTGAGTGGAATTAGAGAGCAATGAAGAATTCTCTAATATGACCTAGCAGAAAAAAACATACAAGAAATAGAAAGCAGACAGAGCTAAGGTGCATCTTAACAACATTTCTTAACCTAAAATTTATGTTCTACTGCATGAGAAAGATGAAACAAAATGAAAACATAAGAAAACAAGAACTAATTTAGAAATAAATCACCATTATCCATGCTCATGAATCCTGTAAGAGCGCTTGCTCCATTGTCATCCAAATCAAAGCATTCATAACGCTCCAAAGCCAATTTCTCCTCAACTCCAAGTCTATGTACTGAGTTTAACAATCAACCAACATGTACAATGAGGCCTCAATGCAGTATTTAACTTGAAAAGTAGGACCAAAACCCTAGCTAGGGTTTTAAAAGGTCATTAACTACTCATAAATTCTAAATTTGTCCTATAAGACCATGCAAGGCCCAAGGCACAAATATCCTAACTTAATAAATGCAAAAATAACTCCTAACAATAACTCCTCAACTAATTTTGGCAAAACATGCCTTTGAGGCTTCTTCGTAACTTTCAAAATATCTCCAAGTGTGTTTTGTTGACTTTTTTGCAAGGGCGCAGCACTGAGGTTCAAGGGCACAGCGCCAGGCCAAGGGCGCAGCGCAAAAACAGAAAAAATATCCCTTCTTGAAACTAAGATTTGGAGGCCTTCTCGGTGTCCAAATGATCTCCATTATAGCTCATTGGAAAGCCTGTCCTATATACTCTCCAAAACAACATTTATTTTTATTATTGGACTCCATTTACCTGATCAAAAACTCTTTCTACCAATACTTCTCAGTGCGCGACGCCAGCTCTGAAAATAAGGCAGAAAGTTGATTGTTTGCATGTTTTTGGCACTTTTGGAGTACCATTTCTCCTCCAAAGGAGCTGAATTTCTGTGTGAGTGATGTACTTAGCCTAAGGATTTTTAAAATTTCAATTTTTCCTCCAATTTATGCCCCAAAAAATATCATAACGCTAGTGGCGCTGCGCGCTTGGCCCTTCAAAACAATCAAAATTTCCAAAAACTCAAAAAATTGCAAAAAGTTTTCAAAATTGGGATTTGCCTTGTTGATCATGTCTGTGAGGATTGTAGGGATGCATCAGCAAGTATTTCAAGCTTTTCTTTGCCTTTTGCATCATTTAGGGCTTGAATCTTTGCAAGGGATTTGCCTTGCCATCTTCTTTTGGAGGTCAAGGTCTCTCCTAGTATTCTCCAACTGACCCTCTAAGTGTATATTTTCCCTCTCAAGCCAAGGTTCCCGATCATAGTAAATCTCCATGGCAAGCAGCTCACTTGGAGTGAGCTGCTCTGCCAAGGTTGTCTCTTACTCCCTCTCCTTGGCTAAAGCTTTCATCAAGCCAATTGTTCTTGGCCTCCTCCTAGGAAGTTGTTCTTCCTCTTCCACCATGTCATCATGAGTGACCAAGACCTCATATAGCTTTGCCTTTTTCTTTGCAGCCTCTTTCCAAGCTCTAATAGCTCTGATCTCATAGATAGCCTTCTGTGTGTCCAACTACTTGTTTTCAACCTCAAAATAGTGGATTACATTCTTATCCCTACCTAGATTTGTTTGTAGGTCTTTGATATGAGCATATTTACTTTTAAGCAGCATGTTAGTGATCCTTTTCTCATTTTCATCATCATTGTCAACATAAATAAGTTGAAACTCTTGTTCAGTCTCATGTTTGTCTTCTTCTTGTTCATCAATGACCTTTTCCTTACCTTTATCAAGCTACTTGGTTGATGTAGAAGGCATGGCCCCTTGCCTATTAAGGGCAGCAAACAAATGCCTATTTCCCCTCTGGAAGGTCAAAGGAAAAGGTTCAATTTTCACCATCTCTGTGCCACTTGTTTCACTTCCATCATTCCTACCATCATGAATGTCATTATCTTTGTTACCATCACTTCTTTCATGTATCCTTGACCCACTGTCATCATCCTCACTTATTTCTACTTCATTTCCATCATCCTCATTGATATGTGCCTCACTTCCCTCATTGATATTTTCTTCATTGCTCTTTTCCTCACTGCTCTCTGCACCATTGCCACTTGACTCACTATTTTCTGCCTCATTTCCATCTCCCTTTATGCTTTCTTCCTCATTATCATCTGCCTCACTAACATTTGCCTCACTGTTTTCTTCCTCATTCCTTTCTTCACCTTTTGATGCACTAGTACCATGAGATGATGGTGAAGGATTGTGAGAGGGTGATGAAGGAGGATTATCCCGAGGTGAAGGAATGTGAGTAGATGGTGATGGATGTGTAGTGGGGTGTGATGGTGAAAGAGGAATGGGAGGATGAGAAGATGAAGGGACATCCTACTATTGTTGGCCTTGTGGATTGGTGAACACCTCATTGGCAATGAAGGTCTCCCATGGAATGCCCTTCTACTGCATTTGATGCATAACAACCATTTTAATAAGAGAGTGATGAAAGAGGCTTTGCATCTACTGAGGATAGTCTCTCTTTTGTAAAATATAGGAAATTTTTTCAATGCTTCTGTAGAGGTAATAGGGTAGGTGCAGCATCCTCACCCTAGTAAAGTGCATGAGCAACCTGATGTGATAGGAGTAAATGTGGGAGAATCTTCCTTCACATGTAAAATACTTCATAATGATCCTCATCATACGTGCATATCTATCCAGCAAATCTGAGAAAGGAAAGACGGATTTATTGTGGTCTTTGTATCTAGGCTTTAGGTAGGGTTCAAAATAGCTCATATCTAGGTTGGCCTGCTTGAACCATTTCTCACCCACACTTGGTATGCCTGTGGCATTGGCAATAGAATTTGAAGATAGATCAAAGGTTACCCTTGCAAGGTTAACTTGTTTTTCATGCAAGTTAAGGATAAAGAGTCTAGTTAGCTCAGGGTGGTTTTGTACATACTATACCCTTTCACAAAAATCAAAGCATCCTACATGCTTGAAATATTTAACAGTAAGGGGAGATTCCATTAACTCCCTTGTGTTGGGGGGTTCAAATCTGTTGATCTTTACACCTTTTTGCTCATGCCTCCTTTTCATTTGAGCCTCTCCTCCACTACCACTGTCTTGTCACATTATAAACCCTGCCTTGAGAAAACCCTAGGACTATAAAAATAGAAATGAGAGGAAGGGATGGTGATGAAAAGGGTAGCTTTGCAAGTGAGTGAGATGAGTGAATGATGATAAAATTGTATGAGATGGTGAGAGGCTAACAACTCAATGATAACCCTTTGATGATATGTTCAAACTCTGTTTTGAAATACTATGGCCAAATGTGAAATTGAGATGAAAAAGGGTAATTGAATGGCAGCCTTTGCAAATGGAGGGACTGATTGAATGAATGGAATGGGTGTAGGAACAACCTAGGTGAATTAAACAACCTTCAAATAGTGCAACCCCTCTATCTATCATTGTTTGTCTTTATAAGTAGATGAAATGATGGTAAACAGTGTTTGTCAAGCTTTGTAGCCTAGGGTTTCTTCTTAGGGTTTCCTTCTTTCAATTAAAAATCATAAAAAATATTGAATATGAGTTCATGTGATGGTAATTACCCTTAAAAACGCTTGACGGACCCTTGGAAAGAGTTGGAGGTGGTTTGACTTGATTTTTATGGTCAAATCGATTGGACAGCCCTCCTAGCCAAGAGCGCAGCATCTGAGTTGAGGGTGCAGTGCTCAATCCTGAGCGCGCAGCACCAAAGTTTTCTTCATCAGGTGGCTGTCGGGCAAGAGCAAAGCGCTCTGCTAGGCGTGCAACACTCAACTCTAGGCACGTAGCACCTTTGTATTTTTTATGGAAAATTTTCTCCAATGGCATAGCACCAGTCTGAGCAGGCAGCGCCAAGACACTTAGACAAATTTCGACTTTAAAACTCAAAGAAAATTCTCTCCTTGAAACTTCTAACTCTTTGCAGGTGAAAAATGACTTATATAAGATGAAAAATGAGATTTTATAAGCTTTGGAATTAAATTTGATTTTGCAAACCCACTTTCCTAATTTTTTAAGCCTCTTTTCACTTTCGCACTAATGTTCTCTCACTTTTTGCTTGCAGGTGACTGAAAAGATGAAGTTGATCCTCTGCTTTCACTCCTTTGAGACTTGAAATGTCTATTCTGATGATTTTGTGATGTTTACACACAACAACAACTTCAAAATCCTCTATTGTTTCCATCATCAAGTTAACTCAACTTTTCACCTTTTCTCATTAACAATTTTACACTATTTGTATGCAGGTTGGTAAGATGATGAATTTGAATTTTCCCTTTGCTCCTTAAGCCATGAAAAATTGATTTTGACACCTTTGGAACTCAAACAGAGGGTAGAATCTTCAAAAATCCTCTTTTGTTCCCATTACAATACTCAACTTATATTTTCATCTTGGCTGGCAGTTTAATGGAGTTATGAAATTTCTTTCCCTTTTGATCCTAAAGATTTGACATATTTATTTTGACACATCAGCAGCCTAATAATTCTCTTTTGCTTCCACCATGGAGTTTGAACACCATATTTTTCTCATTTAGGCATGACAAACTCATTTTTGACAAGTTTAGGGTTTGATCAAACAATGAAATCTTCAAAACCATCCTTTGCTTGCACCATGGAGTTTCAGCTCATCATTTCACCTTCTTTGTCCACTTTCCCAAAACCCTAGATTTTTGGAGTGTTTAAGACAATCATCAGTGTTGTCTTCTAAGTTCTCTATATCCCTTTTAAGTTCATTCATTTATGTTTAGTTCACCTCACCTTTTTCCTTATCTAATCAATATTTTTGACATAATTTCTTCATGTTTGGTTTGGTGTGCTTCCTCCATGGTCATTCTATAATTGATCACTGTTTGGCACTCTACTTGGACCATCAAGCTCAAAAACCCTAATTATCTACCAAAAAAAGTGTTTCCTTTCTTCCTTGTTGCAAGATGTCTTCATTCAGGAGCAGACCTCCTACCTGACCAACTTTCTGCTGATAAACCTTTTAACACTCCTGCAAAAGTGTCAAAGTTTACATTTACCTCTTGCAGACCTTGAATTTGATAAGGTAGTCTTCTTTGGAAACTTTTATATCTTTTCTTGAGTAACCATGTATCAACATTTTAATACCTCTGAACCAGATTATAAAAATAAAAAATAGTGTCTAAAACACCAATGATGACCTTGGAACACATGAAACCCTAATTGACCTAGTGGGAGGATTATTTAACTTGGTCTTTGACTGAAATTGGCTTGGAGGCTTCAAGTGAGAAATAGGGTATTTGTCTGAAGATCCAAAATCCAATGTACTTGATTTATCTAAAGAGTCTACAAAGATAGTTTTGAGGCCATCAATGCTTGAGGAATTTGGAGAGCATGGGAAGGATTTAGGCTATAAGAAAACCTAGAAGGAAGGTGAAGTTATGGACAAGGGAAAAATTAGGCCAATGAGGTTATAGGCAGAGAAGGAGACTGAAAATGATTGGTATAAGCTTAGGAAGAGTTTGTAGGAGTAACAGGGTGACCATGAAATGTCAAGCTGATGAAATAGTGAAAAAAATTCCATAAGGGTAATGAAGGCAGTGAGATTTCTGAAACTCACAATTTTTAAGGAAGGTTGTTTTTAGAAATCTAGAACCAATCTTTAGTCATCTATAGATAATGAAAAATACTGATGACTAACAGATTGAAAAGAAATTGAACTGCAGTTTTACCATCAGCATCATATTTAAGCATCGCCTCAACCCATTTTGTAAAGTAATCAACAACGATGATAATATAGGCATGCCCCCCGGCCGAGCGAAGGTTACATGTCATAAACTTAAAATCCTTTAGCAACGATTCTCTCTCTTTTTTTCTCCAATCGATGTTCTAACTAGAGAGGCATGGGAGGATGTCCATGGGAAGAGGGAACATGGATCCACTCAAAGTGAGGAAATGGCTTATCTCCTTGGGTAGTTCCTCTTTTGTAGGAACAATAAGCCCAACGGGAGAAGCTCGGCTCTATCCCCATGAAAAAACAACCAACTCTCTACCCACGAAGCTTCTATATCATGAAGCTTCGTTTCCTTTTTTTTTTAACTTTCTAAAGCAACGATCCCTCTAGCCCTAGGATGTCTCTAGTAATAAAGGGAACAATCTAACTCTTACTTTCCTAGACTGTAAATGAACATAGATCGTATACAGATGACCTACCTCGATCTGATGCTACGCTGTTGTTCCTCACCTAGGTCCTTTGATCCTTTTCTCTTCTTAGCTAGATCCTCGCTGTCGCAAGCGCTTAATTACCTGCACAAGAGATCAAACAACACAACACGTGAAAGGAAAACATGATTTCTACATAAAAAAATCTATCTAGTAGATCAAGGAGTACTAGAAATCTAATCATGCATTATAGACAAGAGTGGAAAGCAAGAATTAGGTGCATCATATTAATATAAGAGGAGGAGTTACAACCCACGCATTGATTTTGAAGCTCTCCTTCAATGGGTTTGGATCTAGGCACATCTCCAAAGCACTCATTTAGACTTAGTACGAAACTCTCCTTAAATGCCTATAGCAATGATTCTCTCTCTGTTGTTCTTCAATCTCTGTTCTAACTTGTGAGGCATGGGAGAATTTCCATTTTAATAGCAAGGGAAGAGGGAGCATGGATCCAATCAAAGTGGGGAAATGGATTATCTCCTTGGGTAGTTCCTCTTTTGTAGGAACAAGAAGCCCAAAGGGAGAAGCTCGGCTCTATCCCCATGAAAAAATAACTAGCTCTCTTCCCATGAAGCTTCTAGATCATGAAGCTTTGTTTCCTTTTCTAAAAATATTCTAGAAGTGGATCGGCGTGAGTTTGATCTCCATACCAGTGCCGATCGGCGCTGCTAATAGGTTTAAGATGAGTCATTAGCACAGGTAAGACAAATATGGAACGCACTACTCCAAATAACTATGTTTTTTAGGAGCTACTCCAGGAATGGTTCACAAAGAGTTTGTTTCGAATACTGTAAGGCATATAATGGCATATATTTATGATGAAAAGAGACAAAAGGATCATTGTTTAAGGTCCTCCAGGGAGAATAGGGAGTATAGGGACAGTGAAAAATTGCTGTGTAGCCACAAGGATACCTAATCATGGGTAATATTGGTTCAAAGGCATGAACCTTGACCTTGAGCAGTACAAATCCTTCATAAAATCACAGTACAAAGAGACTCATTCTCAATTCTTCCATTCATATACTTACTGGAGAGGTATGAACCATTGATTAAGGTTGTGATGAAATTCTTCACATGTGAGGGCAGGTTTTCCAGATTGTACCGATATCATATTATATTTCTCATGCACTTCACAGCAGTGAAGTCCCTAAACTTATGCAATTTCTTGTATATGAGTGTGAGAAAGATGGAAGAAAAGGTGCAAGTCATGAGCACAGATCATTACCCTAGCCTCTTTCACCATAGCTTGGTTAAGATCATAGTTCTCCATCTTTTGGCAGAGAAGAGCCTGACATGGGATGCCTTCATTGAGAGAGCTTTGCAGATGCACACAACTACTACACCAACTCAACAACAAAACATATCACCTACCATGTTAACACATCCTATGGAGGTGGGATCATCAAGAAAAATTGATGAGGTTTCAAAGAGACCTAGGTCTGAGGTTACTCTCACTTATCATAGAGGCAGGAGGCTTGTGTTTTTTTCTCGCAAAGAGGAAGGGGCTAAGCCTATTTCAATATAGGGATCACCATCAGCACTGCATCAGACATCCATGCATGATGAGAAGGAACATGACTTTGACTTCGTTGACTTGGAGGACCATGATGAGCAGGAAAAACAGTAGAGGGTAATCAAAGACAAGGATTCTCAAATCAAAGAGCTCCAAAAAAATTTGGCACGGTCTCAATTCATCATTTCATTTCTTGGACAACAGAACAATCAACTCAAGACACAGCAATTGATTTTGGAGAAACATTTTTTTGAGGCAAACAAACATGAGAGAGGCAAAGTAGTGGCTGAGAATGACAAGCATAATTAACATGAAACATAGGTGAAGAAGAATAGGCCAATAACCATGGGTCTCAAGAAGGCACTATAGAAAGAAAAAGAGCAAAACCCTACAGATGAGGAGCTCACTTTTGAAGAGAGGATTGCAAAAGAGATCAATGAGGAAAAATATTTTTGGCTTGAGAAGGTCAACAATCACTTGGAAAATCTCCTGTAAAATGCAAAAAAGGGATAACAAGATCCACAACGCATGGCTGCTCGCTACCAAACAATAAATCAAATTGCACACATCAAAATCAAGCAATTGCAAGACAAGCTTAAGAAAACCCTAATCAGCTAAGAGGAGAATGGAAAACTTGATTTGCATTATTATGCATCCATGATTGCATATTACACCTCATCCAAAAAACATGGGTCAATTTTTGGAAGATTTGGAGAAAATTTTATTTTTTGGTCAAATTTGGCAAAAATTGCAGAATTCAAAAATTTCACTAAGGCTGGATGCACAGTGCCTTGGCACTGTGAAAATTTCCCTAAGGATCCAAGTGAAAAGTGGCTTAAATTTTTTAAAATATTATGCCCTCCTCTCAAAACCCATTCCCTCATATTTTCCAGAAAGGGCTCATATTTTGAGAAAAATGAGGAAAATATGCTAAAAATCCTTTGTTTTTGAGAGGTGTTGTGCATCTGGAGACACCTTGGGAGAATGAGTTTTTGAAGGCCATCCCATGGGTAACTTTCAAAAATTCAAAGTGTTAAATGTAGGTTTTAACCCTGAACAGAAATTATCTACACACGAATCTTATAACAGAAAATAAACAATAGCGAGAGCATAAAACATAAAATAGATAAACACAGAGATTTTCCCCTGGATCCAAAATCGGGATGACCAGATTGATTTTTCATTCTTTTATTTTTAGTGTTACGACACATATATATACATGCTAAAGCATACATAAACTCCAATCCATTAACCCTGGATTAGAACATAACCATTGTTCCCTTGACCGGATCTAAAAAATACCAGGGGTCGAAAAACCATCATACCCCAAAAAACCATGTGCAAACTCATGCACAAAACATGGGTGGGTCCGCCTATGAGTGGGACCGCACACCAAAAAAAATTTCCCCAGGGCACTGCCGCCCCCCCTGTGACCCCCCTGCTGCACCCGACGCAACGTACAGCATGTGGGGCTAGTTGTGGAAAGAATATAACACACACCCAACATTCTCCCAGTTGTTGTTTTCTTTCCATAGGGGGCCACATGAAAGCTTAGTCATTTGGCCAATTATTCAACACCCATTGTTTCTCTACACCAAGAGAACTTTTGAGTGCATACAAACTTCGCCAATGCATCTGCAACATTCTTCAAAGTGTCCACCTTTACTAGCAACACCCTTTTAGCCTCAACCATATCTCTAACAAAGTGATATTGAACATCAATGTGCTTTGTCTTTGATTGATAAGCAGGGTTCTTAGCCAAGAAAATTTCACTTTGGCTATCACAGTCTATCCTTATAGCTTGTTGTACCAGCCCCATACTTGAACATAATCTCTGCAACCAAACTTCTTCCTTGCTTGCATGAGTGGCTGCTATGTATTCTGCCTCTATAGTTGAAAGTGCCACTACGGACTGTCTTTTACTCATCCAACTGACTGCACCTCCAAATAGGCTAAACACATACCCACTTGTAGATCTTCTTTGGTCCAAATCTCCAGCCCAGCCCGCATAAAAAAAACCACGAATGTCCAACATTCTTTCTAATCTTGGTCGTCCTTGGTAGCACAAGCCATAATAACTAGTGCCACGTAAATATCTAAAAACCCGCTTCACTGCTGTCCAATGCTCCTTCCCTGGGTTTGACATAAACCTACTCAATACTTCCACTGCATGTGCAATGTCTGGTCTAGTACAGACCATTGCATACATCAGGCTACCCACTGCACTTGCATATGGAACATTGGACATATCCTCCTCTTCTTCTTGTGTCTTGGGACACTATTCAGCAGACAAATTTGCACCTACAGGAATACGAACACTCACCGGTTTACTATCCTGCATATTTAACCTTTGCAATATAGTCTCGACATACTTCCTCTGGTTTAACCAGAGCTTCCTCTTTGCCCGATCTCTCTTAATTTCCATGCCCAAAATATAGTTTGCAGCACCAAGATCCTTCATGTCGAATTTGGAGAACAGTTGGGTCTTCAAATCTTGGATAATTTCTTTGTCATTTTCAATCAACAACATATCATCCACATACAAGACCAAATAAATAACACGGTCACCAATTAATTTAAAATAAACACAGTGATCCTCCTTTCTTCTAGTGAAGCCAAGTCCACGTATATAGGTATCAAATTTCTGATACCACATCCTTGGTGACTGTTTTAACCCATACAGAGACTTCTTCAACCTGCATACTAGTTCTTTCTTACCCTTCACCATAAAACCTTCAGGTTGCTTCATGTAGATCTCCTCTTCTAGATCCCCGTGAAGAAATGTTGTCTTCACATCCATCTGTTCTATCTCAAAATCAAATGCAGCAGCAAGAGATAAAAGTAATCTAATAGAAGTAACCTTGGCAACAGGAGAAAAAATATCACCAAAATCAATTCCCGGCACCTGGGAATAACCTTTTGCTACCAACCGAGCTTTGTATTTCTCCACCTTGCCTTCTACATTCATCTTCTTCTTAAACACCCATTTTCTCCCGATGGGCTTCCTTCCAGTCGGCAACTCCACCAGATCCCATGCCTCATTTTTATGCAAGGATGCCATTTCATCAACCATGGCCTCCTTCCAGAGTTTTCCATCCTCTGAATCTACTGCCTCCCTGACAGTTCTGGGATCATCATCAGTTATAGTTAAGGCAAAACTTGAACTGGAAGCAGATGGAATATACCTTTCTGGTTGCCTTCTTTCCCGAACTGATCTTCTCAAAGCTAGGGTTTGTGGCTCTTCCTCTTATGAATCTTCTTCTGTTGTAGATTCTGATTCATACTCCTTTAGCTCAAACTCTATCTTCTCAGGTTCCTTTGGTAGGACTTCATGTGTAACAACATCTTTTACCTCTCTAAACACTACATCTCGGTTGTACACAACCTTCCTTGTTTCTGGGTTCCAAAGCTTATAACCCTTTAAACCATCCTT
This sequence comes from Pinus albicaulis, assembly GCA_034641835.2. NCBI lineage: Eukaryota > Viridiplantae > Streptophyta > Pinopsida > Pinales > Pinaceae > Pinus > Pinus albicaulis. Next base: position 263,346,682 of record CM076575.1, on the reverse strand, counting down.
ATACCCAATAAAGATACACCTTTCAGATTTATTATCCAACTTGGTCCTTTTCTCCTTTGGAACATGTACATATGCATCACATCCAAATACCCTTAGATGTGAAAGAGAGGGTTTCTTACCAGTCCATACCTCATGTGGAGTCTTATCCTCCAATGCTGATGAAGGAGATTTGTTAACTAAGTAACATGCAGTCTCCACTGCCTCTGCCCAGAATTATTGTCCTAGCCCAGTAACACTAAGCATGCTTCTTTCCTTTTCCATCATCGTTCTGTTCATTCTTTCTGCAACTCCATTTTGCTGAGGTGTGTATGGAGTAGTCTTCTGCCGTGCTATACCACACTTCTTACAGAACTCTTCAAATTCCTTCTTGCAGAACTCCCCACCATTATCTGTCCTTAGTGCCTTTATCTTCTTCTCTGTCTGGTTTTCCACCAGAGCCTTAAATTCTTTAAATTTGTCAAAGACTTCAGATTTCTTCCTCAAGAAATATATCCATGTTTTCCTTGAGAAGTCATCTATGAATGAAACATAATACACAGATTTTCCTAGTGATGGAACTGACACAGGTCCAAACACATCACTGTGCACAAGTTCTAATATCTTGTTTGCCCTCTTAGCACCAGAAGGAAAACTCACCCGATTCTGCTTCCCATATACACAATGTTCACAGAAATCGAAATCCAGAGAACAATTAGACATGCCTTCTACCATACCATCTCTATGCAGTATCCGAAGGCCCTTCTCTCCAATATGTCCAAGCCTTTGATGCCATAGCATGGTCTTTTCTCCAGAGATAGCTAGGCTTTCCATCCCACTTTCAGGAACCACAGAACTGTTACACCCATCAATAACAGTGCTACCTTGTAGCTTGTACAGAGTTCCAGTCCGAACTCCCCGCATTAATACCAGTGCTCCCCGAACCATCTTGCAGGCATCTTTCTCAAACACTATTTTTACACCTGCATCATCCATCTTGCTTACAGAAATCAGATTTCTGGCCAATGCAGGAATATGCAGAACACCAGGAAGTGTTATAATCCTCCCACCTTGCAGCTTTAGCTTGACCTTTCCACGTCTGACGATTCTAGCCTTCCTATCATCCCCTAGGAAGACATCACCACCATCATATTTCTCATACTCGCAGAACCACTCCCTATGGGGAGTGAAGTGAAAGGATGCACCTGAGTCAATCAACCGTGACTCATGATCTACATGTGTATTTGAAGAAGAAGCCAAATACACATCCCCACCTTCATCCGAGGTGGTTTTTGCCTCTGCAGAAGGAGCATCATCAGATCCCTTTCCTTTCTCAGGAGCTTTAGATATGCAGTCCTTTTTGTATTGCCCTTCCTTTCCGCATTTCCAGCACACCTTTACAAACTTTTCAGGAGATTTAGATCTCCCTCTAGATTTTGATCTCCCACTCGAACCCTTATTCTTGTTTCTGTTCTGGGACCTTCCTCGTACAGATAAGGCATCTCCATTCTGACCCTCCATATTTCTCCGTCTCATTTCCTCCGACAGCAAGGTTGAGACAATGTCATCAAAATTCAAGGTAGTTGTATTGCTACCTATTGCAATAACCAGACTGTCCCACGAGTCTGGTAGAGAGCACAACAAACTGATGCACTTATCTTCATCTGAGATTTTAATATCAACAGACGATAGCTGACTTACCACAGTATTGAAGGCGTTTAGATGCTCTGTCACCGAGTCTCCATCCTTCATCCTCAGGTTATACAGCTTTTTCCGCAGGGACAACTTATTCACGAGAGACTTAGATTGGTACAAAGTCCCAAGTTTTTCCCACAAATTCTTCGACGTAGCTTCCCCAGATACATTCAACAATACTGAATCTGACACACACAACCGTATTGTGCTCTTAGCCTTCCGATCCAGTTTCTTCCAGTCTTCATCTGACATTGCCGTTGGTTTAGTACCTGGATCTACCGCAATCCACTGATCTTTATCCACCAGCAAATCCTCCATCTTGAGCTTCCACAACTCAAAACTCTGACCATTAAATTTCTCGATCTCTATCTTTCCGCCGCTCGCCATCTTCTTTCACCGCAAGAATCGATCCCGCAGATCTCCCACTGAACAGGGTCTACCACAGGCCCGAGCAAAAAACCCTCAACAACAAAGGCGTCCCCTTGAAGCCAAAACAACTCTGATACCAAATGTAGGTTTTAACCCTGAACAGAAATATCTACACACGATTCTTATAACAGAAAATAAACAATAGCAAGAGCATAAAACATAAAACAGATAAACACAGAGATTTTCCCCTGGATCCCAAATCGGGACGACCAGCTTGATTTTTCATTATTTTCTTTTTAGTGTTACAACACATATATATACATGCCGAAGCATACATAAACCCCAATCCATTAACCCTGGATTAGAACATAACCGTAGTTCCCTTGACCGGATCTACAAAATACCAGGGGTTGAAAACCATCGTACCCCAAAAAACCATGTGCAAACTCATGCAAAAAACATGGGTGGGTCCGCCTATGAGTGGGACCGCACACCAAAAAAAATTTCGTTGGGGCACTGCTACCCCCTCTGTGACCCCCTTGCTGCGCCCGGCGCAATGTACAACGTGTGGCGCTAGTCATGGAAAGAATATAACACACACCCAACAATGGAAACTAGACAGACATGGATAGTTTACCATTATCTCATGTTTCCCTTTTGACTTCTAGAAGGTGCCTAACAATGGCCTCGAAGATGGCACTGCGCATCTACAAATTTCTGAGATTTTTATTAAAAATTCACTTTGTAATTTTCTCCAATTTCCAGTTTCACTTTTGTAAAAGTGAAAAAGTGAATGTAGATGAATGTAAAGGTAAAAATGTAAATGTAAGTGGTAAAAATGGAGGTAAATGTGTGCCTTATCCTCCATTTATTTCTTTGAGGATATGTCACTTAGTGGTTATATTATGGAGGAGTTTGTTTTGTAACCTCCCTAGTATGTAGCAGACTTCAGACAAGTGCAAGAATTTGATTTTATTGCTAGAAAATTTGACCTCCAAGGGATGATTTCGACCTCAGTAGCTATATGAGGCCTTTTGTAATCATTTCCAAGGGTTGGAACATTGGACATTTAACTAATGTATTTCAGTTTGACAGAGTAATACAGTGAATACAGAGAAACGTTGCAGCTTAAATTTAGGGATTCATGTTGTGTGCTTGTATGGCTATGATTTTCTTTTGTAAGTCACTCCATAGAATGATTTATCTTTCCATTACATATCTACTACTTTCACTCATTGTCTTTAAAGTTTTTAAGCAAGATTCATGAGGAATACATGCCTTGTTTTGATAAGATGATGATGTTGTGTTTATTTTCTTCTTAAGGAATGAATACATACTTATATGCTTGTTCATGATCTCCCTGTTCATCGTACACCATAACCATACAACCTAAAGGGTCACTCAAGCTTGCCTAGCTTTCCCCTTTATTCCCCTGTAAGTTTTTCTCTTGTAACCCTACCCGAGTTTCAAGCCTAGCACTAAAGGTCCATTTTCATCTCGCACAAAAAACCAAATCATCCAAACGTTAATCTGCATATCTAGCCTAAAATATCCATGATCCATTCAAATTGGCTGTGAATCTCATCGAGAGACCCCTCTCAGCCTAATAGGCTAGCTACTATGTCAAAGTGGTATGTGGTTACCTATTTTGGTCTCCTTCTCAGCCTTCGGAGATCAGTGGAGTGATAACAGTAGTAATGTTCAAGTATTAATAACTCATGTCATGTTTGGCCCTAAGTAGGCAAGATAACATGGAAGGAGATGACCCCCTTGGAAGAGTTCAAAAGGGGAAGGCCACATAAGCATAAAGATCTACATCAGAGGACATCTCTCATAAAAATATCTAGACATGTATTGGATGAATGTAGACAAATACCCATCCAAATATTGAAAAATAAAATAGAACATCCCTTGAATCTCATAATAAATGGGGCATCTATAGATGAGGTATATGGCAAAGCTAGTAGATGTTATTGAGAAGGGGAATATCATGATGATTAGTTTCAACTTGACGCCAATGTAAACCCACTTCAAACCCACCAAGGGGGATTAATATTTAGCGATATATTAATATTTAGTGATATATATAGTAACTAATTTATATAATATATGCATATGTTCATAGTTGGCATTGAAATATTTTATTTAATATGGACATTGACATATTTCATTTATAAATCATATTGTCCATATCAAAATAGTAGTTTTTTATTAATATATTTTTAAATACATATCAATATTTTTAAACCTTGCATAGTAAAATATTTTATTTATGACGTACATTGAAAAAATGTATTATTAATAATAATACTAATGTTCTTAAATCAATATAGAATTTTCATATCTTTAAAAATTACACCACTAAAAGTTGCACCAATGTTTGTTTTGCACATACCAAACAAGTTCTTAAAAGGAGACCAAAATTCCAGATTAACACCACCAGAGTAGAACTTTAATTTGAAAGTCCCAAAAAACAAACTTTCCCATTCAATAAGAAAACGATAGATAGGGAATGTAGGTGAAAATGTTGAAAATCATAACCACTTGGTTCTTTTCATATAATTTTTCTTGCTGAATGAAAACAATGTATTCCTTTGTAGAAAACCATGAGCTTTGAAATGATCCGTGATAATTGAAGATTCTAAACTAAACTATGATAATCAATAACCACTTGGTGAATCTAGTAGTCAACCACTAGACCATCCACACTAGAATTTGAAATTGAATAGGTCAAACTGAAAATTAAGTATGTTAACACAAGAGTTCAATAAGCACTTTAATTTGGGTACTCGTGCCTACTGGGGAGATACTTCCATTAAAGGAAATCATAACACAAGCAGTAATACAACAAATTATAAGTGATCTAAATGATGATATTACCAAAGATGTAGGTAAAGGATTGGGAAAATTTATGGTGATCAAGGGAATGATAGATATCGAAGACAACATGATTATGTTGTTGGAGAGGGCCATATAATTGTGGAGGGATGGATTTAGTTTCTAAAAGTGTCTCAACTCATTCTACTCAGTTGGATGGGTTGTTTATCTTAGATAGAGTTATATTGGTTAAATTCAGCTTATCAAGTTCATGATGGTAGGAGAGGGAGGCGGAATGGGGATGGGAAGCTTTAAAATCCTCCACAAGGACAATATATGCTTGCATGTAAAGGAAAAGGGAATGATAGGGGGAAATTTGATACAAAGCAAGGGTAAATTATGCCTCCCCGAATTCAAATAATGAGACTATGTTTAAGCTTTTCCATTCTAAAGCTGCAAGAATACTAGAGTGTAAGCACAAGAGAGAAGCTAAAAATATTATGGATTGAGAAGAGGGCCAAGAAGGCACTTTCTGGTTCTTCCTCTTTGAGATTGAAGACACAAGATTTAAGTGTGTTTATAAGGCATCAGTAAAGATGAGATGGATTGTCAAGAATATGATGGCAAGGGGTGTTGGTGGACTTGTTGAATAATTAAAGTTTCCACAATTAAGTTTGTTGCATTTGATGAACATGAATTCCTCAGGATTTCAAACTATCTAGTCTCAGTAAGATGGAAACTTTTTTGAAGTACTTTTTCCCCACTAAAATTATCGATGGGCCATTTGTTGAGTGTTTTGTGGTCCATTTTCCCCTATCCTTCCAAATATCTTAAGAGTACAACACACATGCATACAATATTTTTCATGTGGTAATCAATATGCTAAAACCCCAATTCCTTCTTGCATTAATATGATGAATAAAGATGTATTACAATTGCTTTAATCAACTGAGCACAACCTGCAACTGAATAACCTATATCTCTGCTCACTGAGAAGATATGACCCAATATTAGTCAATTTATACCTCTTCTTGGTGTTTCGGGGATTTAACACCCTAGAGGTTGGTTGGGATTCAACCTCCACAGAGCAGGGGCGTACTACTTAACAGAGACTCACACGATCATGCACAGTCATAAAAACGAAATCGAGTAGAATGAGAGGTTTACCCGTTGGTCCTACGTTTGAAGTAGATCCACGTGGAGTTCAAACTCCCTGCTACCGTCCTTCCTCTTTCACCTGAAATACAAGAAGAAACCAGCACAAAGGACAAGTTGTACAGTATATTTCTACTCTATATGTTAGCGAGATTCATATAAAACATTCAATAAATCATCATAAATGCTTGTATAACAAATATTCTTCACACATTAAAGCATACACTGACACGTTTATTTAGGGAGTGTATTTTACTTACGTATTGAAAATAGGGGTGCAAAGTAAGTGGAGAATCCACTGATGATCCAGCCCCCGAGAACCCATGAGACAGCAGGCAGAGTCGGATCCGTCCAGCCCTTGCCTCGCTAAGACTCCTTCCAAATAATAAGAGATAACATATAAAGGGATGTGTATCTCAAGGAAACAAGGGTTTCCTGAAATGAACTGGGAAAGTGCAGGAGGCACGGGGAATCAGACTTGGATAGGGAACCAACAGAGTATAATAATAATAATTCTCTCTCCCCTTAGGCCATACATATGAGGTCTTTTTATAGTCCCTCCAAGTAGTTTCAGCAGTTGGAAACAGTTGGCCACGGGCTGGGGTGGTTGAACTACCTGAGTAACCATCAACCCAGTGCGAAATTAGGGATTTTTATATATATTTTTAATCATTAAAATGGCATACGCGGAAAATTCTAGCTGTACTCGCGTATACACGCGGAAAAACACGGGCATAGTCGCGTATGAAGGATTTTCCATTGTTTTTAAGTGAATTTGTCCAAGTCTGTAGGAATGGGTGCCCATAAAGCCATGTAGCAATCATGAATCATGTCAAGGTGAGAAATGATGCTATAACAGATGCCCCCTAATATATGAGGTCAGAAGGGGTACATGATGGCAGAAATGTATTATGCACATAGAAAGAACTTCGCAAGGACAAGAGAGGACTTCACCAGATTTCAGCCTGCCAAAAACCAATGAAAGAAACCAGAGAGTCAACCCATGCTGAGGCGGGCATACCCATGCTCAGTCAAAAATACATCATATATATAGAAAGTATTGAATAGATCCAACATGTATACAAGTATAACTGAACTGAAAATACATAGTGAATCATCTGAGCAGGGCCCGGAAAGACAAGTCTGTATCAATGTCCAAGTATCACATATAGAAAGCTGATCAAAGATAGTGCAACTGGATGTCTGATCAAGTAACCGAATCTCCAAGTACCGGATCATAAGAGGCGGATCAAACGGTACAATCACGCAACTCGGGGATCAACATATAAGATGCTGCTGTGCTGAACTGCAACATATAAGGGTGGACGGAAACACTGGCAGAAACTGAGAGAACTGTCAACAGTGAACCGAGAAATGTTGATGCAACCCGAGGTCTTCACCGATCACAACGGCACAATTCTACACACTGGGAATAAATGAGCTCAAGTCGACCATGTGAGAAATCGTTGGATTACCGGGCAATGATGTTTCCCGTTAACCAACGCGAGACAACCCACCGATAATGATAATGAGTGTCAAGGTGCCCCAGTACAATCTGACAAGTGTGAATGAATGAGTTGAAGTCGAACACTTGAAAGAATCTACCAATCAGGAGGCAATGATGAATCCTCACTATCGATAGCGAAGAGTCTGCCACTGATGACTGCAAACCCTAAGGTACTGACAAAAAGACTCTAGATCTTGTTCCCAGAGCAATGAGTCGGAGTCGATGGGAAAAGATCCGCTGGAAGGAAGGCATTAAGGCATCCCACATCAGTCCAGCGCGAGTGTAACCCGCGGGCCAAGATTTGGAAGGAATCGGACGAAGGAGAGTGATGGAACCAAAACCGAAGTACGTTTCCGACGTGCACAAGATGAAGCTAGCGCACGGAAGAAACCCTCTGAACCAACCACTAATGAAAGCTGACACAGAGGCGAGAAATCCACCGATAGGGTCAAATGGAAATCCAGGTACTGCACGAATCCCAAGTGTGATAATGTGTGTTGACGTCGAACACAGGGGAAACCACTCAGTCAAAGACCCATGATGATGATCAAATGCTGAGCACGAGGTCACCTATCAATGATGAAAATAGGCCCAAGGTGCGGCTCTAGGCTTGCTCTCAGAGCAATGTGTCGTAGTCGATAAGAGACAAACCCGCCGGAAAGAAGTCAATGGAGACCTTCTCAAACCAGCACGAGCAGAAGATCAAAACATCTAATGTGATAGAACATGATACTGACAAGACCGGGAAGGCCGACTGAATAATGAGTCAAGAGACACCGCAGAATGGCCGACTCAGGCTAGACTTCCCTTGAACAAAAACACGACTCTGTGATGACCATGGCAGTAAAAAGTGACACTGTATAAGTCTGTCTTGCGGGAGGCAAAACAAACTCTCCATATGATCGGAAGAGATAACCGACCGGGGGAGAACTGACAAGTGAAACATGGTAAAGGCTGAACCTAGGTCAAACTAGAACCATCCCAAATGAAGGAAATATATATACGTATATGTGCTTTGTTCAAGGGCGACAAACTGACTCTGTACTGCCATCGAAATAACGAAGATACATCCCGTTCCCGCTCTTTTTGTTATATTTAATTTTTTTGTCTTTTTCATAATAAGCCTGAAAAAGAATAAAAGAATGCTATGGTACAATGGATAGAACGAGTATCAAGAAAGCAAATGCACTAGTTCCGGGGTTTGGAACAATCCTATGCTCAATGCAAGGTGGCGAAAACTGGTCAATGATACTCAGAGGAACGTTCCATCCATGGGTACAAAGGTGTCAAGTCGTGATAGCTAAGTGCATGCAATGGTTAACTTGTACAGAAAGTCAAGGTCAAAAGTTGGCTTAAACATCGAGTCCCAATGAAGCCGGCTAAAGGCCAGGATAAACAAGCAGCCAATATGCAATGCAGTAATACAACTTAACGACACCAGAGAGCCTCTAGGGTATAAGCCAGAAAAAGATAAGTGATGAAGGAGAAGAATGAAGCTTCAACACGAAAGACATGGCGGGACTAAAGAGGACTCTCGAGCCTACATAAAAAGCAGCATGGGCAACAAGTGATAGCGAGGAACTAACTAGGAAGCCCATGTAAAGGAAGGCTCTACCATCAAGTCATGATTTAAAAATCGGCGAGTGAAATGGGTATAATACTCATGACCTGATGGGATCGACCCTAAGGCTAGTGATCAGTATGGAGGCTAGAATGCAAGATGCAACGGAAAGTGATTCCCTAACCTATATGCCAGTGAAGATCATATACCTGCCGTGAAGAGTCTGAACACATGGGCCAGAAACCAGGAAAAATCTCGAAAATGTCAAAATGTACCTGAAATATACCAAACTGGGCACTTCCAAGCAATCGAGTTATACAGCATAAGACAGATCGAAAAAATAAGCACAAGGAAATTTTTTGCGAAAATTTTCAATTTTTTAGCCATAAATACACAAATTACCTCTCAATTGGTTCATTATTGCATAGCTGATTCGGAAAAGAGCTCTGGAGCTAAAAACTTGTTTCGTCAAATCAGCAACAACCGACCGTCGGAATTCAACGAAACTTTAGGTAGGCTCCTTATTCATCCTGTTGATTCATTTTGTCCGTTTAAAATTTAAAATTAAGTGGATTTTTACCTGGAAACCCTTATTAAAAAACGCGTATCTGCGCATACGCGGGTTCAAAGAAGGAAAGTCGCGTGTATACGCGACTGTGCACAGCGAAACTAGCGTATGCGCAAGTCCGAATTTCAAAAATGAGTTTCTAATGCAAATTTTAATGAATTTTTTCAGGATGACAATTTCATGGAGGGAACGCGAGCATAGTGCAATAGACCAAGAAGTCATGGAAGATCAAGCAGCGCAAAATGTCCTTCGAAACTGTGGATTATTCAAAATTTTCAAAATGCCCAATATGAAAAGTAATGTGAGATTGCTCGAAATGCTGGTAAATTATTGGGAACCGGATCAGGATTGTTTCATCATTGATCAAATGCCACTACGCATAGAAGTGGAAGATATATACTTCATCACTGGACTCTCCAGGAGGGGAGACCCAGTGGATCTGCACGGAAAGCCCCTGGGAGGGTTAACAGTGGAGGACTATGTCCAAATCTATTGCGTAGAAAATTCCAAGAAAGTTGGCACACAGATTGCAATCAGAGATATCAGGGACTTGCACATAAAGATCCTCCTATTCACCATCGGCAGAGTGGCAGGATCTGCCTCACTGCATCAGGCGTCCAGGACGCACATGAGCATAGCTGTAGAGTGCTTAATTCATGTGGATGATTGGTGCACTGCCCTGCTACTGAACATGAAACAACAACTGACCTCCATTCGCAAAACACATACAAAACACTTTGGCTATGGAACCATTTTGACTACATTCTTCGTCGAGAGAGTTCCAGCTTTGAGACCCAAAGTCATCTCAACTATCAGCAACCCTCGGGACCCAAGAATTGCCCGTTGGGCAGACATGATGAAGAGACTGGGGGGCAGCGAGGTACCCCGAACTACCTGGGACGATGAGTTCTTCTTATGGTGGAGAGAACAGATCATCGCGGTAGATGACTATCCCTATGCCGGGATGGATTTCCGAGGAGATCCAGATCTAGTACTTCCACCCGGTGCAGCATGGGGAGCAGTCGGTAAGTTTTTTCAAAAATTTTAACTTATATGATTTTTTTGGATTTTTCAAATATGTATGAAAATGAAAAACAAACATGTTTTTGGATTGGATTCATAATGACTGACAAATGAAAAAATGATCATGTTTCAGATGTTGGACCAGTTCGTCCTGAGGGCCTAGCACGTCACAAACGCCGCAGAGGTGAGGCAGAGACAACGGATTCTGACAGGACACTCCAGGCCGTGCAGAGAAACTTGGAGGGACTGACCCGCCAAATCCCTCTGGCTGCTGTGGAGGACTTGCCAGAAGCCGTCCAGAGACGGGTTGTAGGAGTACCGCGGGACTGGGTTAGACTGTTCCGCCGTGTGGCCACTGCAGTGATGTTCTATAGGAACGCTGGGCAGGGTCCTCAGGAGTAGATAGATTTTACATATCAGATGACTGTATATTTTTTGAGACTGAACATGATGGGGCATAAGCCCAAGTTTTTGTACGGCATTGATGGATCCAAAATTTTGTAAAGTTTTTTGACATACTGATGATATATATACAGCGATATTTTGATGTGATGTGATAAATGTATCAAAAGTATGATGTTTTTGATGATTAGATTTTATTGTATTGAATGATTAATATGCCAATCTAAAGCTTGATTAGCCAATGAGTCAGCAAACCAATTGTCAGCTCAAGGAATATGAATGAATGTTAAAAATTGAAATGACCTTTGTAACAAACGTACCCTCAAGAACAATCGTAATAAAGATGGATCTCGTACCCGATAAGTGTTGTTCAACTGCGACACCACCAGCTGGGAGTCCAAGAAAACTACCAACGAATCAACACCCAAAGATATTGCCTCCGAGAGTAGATGAATGACTGCAGTGTATTCTGCTACGTTATTGGAAGCGGGACCAATGCAGACCCCTCTTGATACCAACAGCTGACCGGAAGGATAATGAAGCACCCAAGCCGCGGAAGCTAAGTTCCGGGTGTGTCTACTAGCACCATCGGCGAAACCATAATGACTCATGACATCAACACAACCTGCCAAAGCGGATCAAAAACATCACCATCCCATCAAAAATCGAAAATCAAACAGATATGTACAAGACAAAAAACTACTATATACAAAGCAAAATGCCAGGCCAAAGCCTAGGCATAATACTTCTTCAGATAGAGCCCATTTCGGGGCTCCGACAACTCATTTCCTTCAAAGTCAACCAAGGTATACGCTCCTTTCTTAAGGACCTTTTTGAAAATATAGGGGCCATACCACATCGACTTAAACTTTCCTGCCCCCAAGGCATCTTTTTCTTGGGCATAGACCAAAACAAGGTCACCTTCGGAAAAGACCCTAGGCTTAACCGCCTTATCGTACTGGACTTTGACTCGGTTTTTATGCGCTTCATTCAACGTGGCGGCATCTCGACGCTGCTCATCAAGATGTTCCCGATGAAGAAGTCGCTCTGCCAGACTAGAAGTGTCAGGAAGAAGCTCAAAAGCCAGTTTAAGAGAAGGAATCTCGCATTCAATGGGAAATACGGATTCCACCCCGTGGACTAACTGAAACGGAGTAAAGCCAGTTGCAGTTTTAACTGACGTCCTGTATGCCCAGAGTGCAGGATATAGCATAATGTGCCAGTTGGATATATGTTTATCAATCGTCCGTTGAAGAATTGTCTTCAAGGACTTATTCGCGGCTTCCACCTGGCCATTGGCCTGAGGATAATATGGAGATGAATGCTCCTGCCGGAAACCCAATTTAAGAGCCAACTCTGCCATCATACTGTTCTGAAAGTGACTGCCATGGTCAGTGACAATCTCTCTAGGTATACCGAAACGAGCAATGACTTGGTTGAAGAAGAAAAGAGCTGCAGTCTCACCATCGTTCCCAAAAGTAGGCATAGCTTCGACCCACTTCGTAAAGTAGTCTACTGCTGCGATAATGTACTTGTGACCTTTTGCCGAAGGCGGGTTACAAGTAGTATAATCCATACCCCACTTTGTAAAGGGTCCGACAGTAACGACTGGAAAAAGCGGTGCTGGATGAGCGCGCATTTTTCGAGTATACACTTGACAAGGATGACACTTCTTGACCGATTCAATACAATCTTTGAAAATCGAGGGCCAGAAGTAGCCGGCACGCAAAATCTTTTGGGCTGTAGCAAGCCCTGATAAATGACCCCCACAAGCTCCACTGTGAGAATCATTGAGCACAGCCTCAGCTTCTTCGAAAGTTAAGCAGCGTCTTAGGATTGAATCAACCCCTCGATGGTACAAAGCATCACCAATAATCAGATAAATTTTAGCTAAGTGACGCAGCTTACGACGCTCATCTTTCGAAAAAGAAGAGGGAAACTTCGCAGTCTGGAGATATACAATGATGTCCCCATACCAAGGATCTTGTGGAGAGATCAGAAACAAGTGTTCATCCGGAAAGGACTCATCATAGATCATAGCCTCTCCACAAGGCAACTCGGAGATCAATTCCGCAAAAACTAATGACTTCTTGGATTTGGCAGACATGAACTCTAGATCAAATTCTTGTAAAATCACAATCCATCTATTATATTTGCCCCCAATCACTCGCCTGCTGAGGACAAACTGAAATGGATTGGCAGCTGCCAAGACATAAGTTTTTCGAAGAATAATATAATGCCGGAGTCGCTGCACAGCATGAACTGCTGCTAAGGCTAATTTTTCTATCGGGGTGTATCGCAGTTCAGGTCCTACCAGTCCTCGACTAAGGTAGTAAATAACATGCTCAGCCAGAGCATCATCCTCCTGAACCGGAACCATACCAATGGTAGATTCTGCTGTAGCCAGATACAAAAGAAAATCTCTGCTATAATCGGGTGGACTCAGTAAAGGAGCAGAGGTCAATGCCTTTTTCAAGGAATCGAATGAGCGTTGAGCATAGTCGTCCCAAAGAAAAGGGACTCCTTTCTTCAACAGTCTCATATATCCCTTTGTAATCTCGGCATAGTTAACGATAAACCTCCGAAGAAAGTTAGACTTCCCTTGGAGACTTTGAAGTTGACGGATTGAAGACGGGGGAGGCAACCGAAGTAGTGCCTCAACCTTGAAGGGATCTACCCTTATCCCTTCACTAGACACGATAAATCCCAACAGCCGACCGGATGTTACCGCGAAAACGCACTTGTTCGGATTCAAACGAATTTTATAAAAACGACATCTCTCAAATATTTGCCGGAGGTGTTCTGGATGATCCATCCTCTTTCGAGAATGAGCAGCTAGATCATCTAAGTATGCCTCTATAATTTTCTTGATGTCGTGGAAGGCGTAAGACATGGCCCGCTGAAAAGTAGCTCCAGCATTTTTAAGACCAAAAGGCATTTTCTTATATGAAAACGTACCCCAGGGACAAATAAATGCGGTCTTATGTTGATCTTCTGGACGGATAGTAATTTGATTATAACCAGAAAAACCGCCCATGAAGGAAAAAATTTCGTTACCGGCACACTCATCAATAATCTGATCAATGAAGGGTGTGGGGTAATTATCTTTAGGACACGCCTTATTCAGGTCTCTGAAATCGATGCACACTCGAATTGTTCCTTGCTTTGTATCAACAGGAACGGGGTTTGAAACCCATTCAGTCAGAGGAACTGGGAAAATGAATCCCGCCTTAAGCAGCTTTTCAACTTCAGCTTTGATAGCTGCTGCCTTCCTAGGATTAGCCGGACGAAGTTTTTGCCTGACCGGCTTAGCGTTTTCATACGTCTTGATCTCATGCTGGACAATAGATGGGTCTATGCCAGGCATTTCCTCATAAGACCAAGCAAAAACATCCCTATACTCTTTGAAGAGCTCGGTATAGATTTGAACTTCTTCACGGGAACATTCAGCTCCAAAGAAAACGTTCTCGATAATGTTGGGATTCCTGGAGATGTTCACCGGGATAGTCGGAGAGATCACAGCCATGTTCCCTTCAGCATAAACCTGTGCTGGTGCTAAGGGGCTCAAGACTGGGTGAACAGGTCCAGGAGATTGAGGACTTGGAAAACTAGCTTCGACTTCGCTCAAGTCAGGTAGGAAGTAAGACCGATGATGCAAGTCATCCCACGGTCTCTCTATACCTGTCATTGCTTCCAGGATGGCCTCTTCAGATGGAAGAGGGGTATCTAGACAATCCTGGGCAGAAGAAGAAGTAAGCGTCCAAGCCGGAGCCACATCACCATCCAACTCTTTCGGCGAAAGAGGAGCTGGATCAGACTCTGCAGTGTCAACAACAGACTGATATGCAATCTCAGCTGCAGAAATCGGGAATGCCATTCCACCCACTTGCCCTTCCTCCAAAGTGGCAGTTGGGGAAGGTAAGGTCCAAGGGTCAGAAAAATAATGAGTTCGAAAGAACTCTCTTCGAAGGGGAGCCTTGGAGGATGAAATAGCATTGATAGACACCTTAGGAGGAGGAAGATCAAAAGATCCCATCAGGGAAGAATACATTCCCACTCCTAAATTCTCGATAGGCGCCTTGGTATTATCCAACTTAGGAATCGATGAGTCAGGAGGCGCATCCAGGTCTACAGGAGGACAGTCCAGTTGATCCACCGTGACTATCCTCCCTTCGTGGGGGAAACATACTATCCGAAATAATGAGGATGCAATGGCATCCATATCGTATATCCAGTTCCTCCCCAACAGAAGGTTGTAGTCCAAGGCTGCATCTACTACCTCAACCTCTATGTTAACGGTTTTGCCCCCAACACAGATGGGCAAAGCTGGGACAATACCATGGGGCCTATGAGAATGGCCATCGAATGCAGTAAGAATGGTGCTAGATGGAACAGCTTTGGGAGATCCTAGTGTCTTCCAGCATGCGAGAGACATCACGCAAGTAGAAGCACCCTCATCAACGACCGTGCGAAAGATATTAGTCTTCCGGTGCGATGATTTAATATGGAAGGCCATATGATGAGGAAGTCTCTTCTTAAAATTCTTCATATCAAAGGTAATCAGAAGAGAATTTTTCGGATCTATAGCTCCAATGGCAGTGAGCAAAGCACTGCGCTGAGCCGGACAATACTGGAGTACCTCTAAAGCTGACATAGCACAAGGACTCTGCGCCAGATCTTCTACAATCGAGTAGTTCTGGGCAGCCCTCATGTTCGGATTAATCGTTGACCACTTAGAGGATGCCTTCGGTATCCAAGGCATAGACTCGACAGTTGGCTTCGTGATATGAAGCGGCTCAGTAGCATCAGGAACTTCCTTAGCTTTCGAAGATTCCTCTCCGCCATAATCACGGGATCTCGTAGCGACATCCACGTGAGCACTCATCGTAAAGATATTCGATGGAATTTCCCCTTCCTGAGGACCTCCAGAGGAAGCCCCAGGATTTTGATTCGCGCCAGCAATTAATTGCTGCCCTTGGGGAAAAGGGTTTGTTAGCACAGCCTGGGAACTAGAAGAACCTTGCTGAGATAACAGGCGCTGAGCATCCTGAATTTTCAGGCAAAGATGCGTGAGATGGTCTCCAGCACAAAGCTTGCACGGAAACTTAACTTTCTTTTTCTCCTTTTGCCCTTCACCAACATGCTCGTTGGTCTTATTTGCATTGCCCTTCCCATTCTTGCCCTTCTTCTTGTTATTACGTCCCTTCTTCTTCCCATCGGACTGTTGATTTCCTTTGGGTTCAGAAGATTGGACAGCATTAATGGACAAAGACTGGGAAGGTGAAGAATCAGCAGGCACAGCCTGACCAGAAGAAGCAGATTGTAAAGACAACTGCTGCAATTGAGAAAGCAGGCTGGCTGCACTACTACTGACCAATCCGACAAGTCCGTCACCATGCGGACCAGGTTTGGGTTTCAAGAGATCCAATTTGGAGCGAGGAGCATTAGGCAAATACTTGTAAAGCATGCCAGACTGAGAATAGATCAACTCTAACTGCTGGGCCCTAAAGATGGCCTGCTCCTCGGAATATACCCCTGACATGGATACATCCTTTGAAATATATGACTGAAGCGATTTCAAAAACCACTCGAGAAGGAACTCACCTGGAATATGGGCTTTGATAAGCCTCTTCCTTCTCCTCCATTCCTGAATATGATCAGAAATGTGAGTTGCCTCATCCTGCTTAAAATTAGCCAGGAGTTCGGTCCCAGCCTCATATCTGACGGGCAACTGAAAATGGTTAAGAAAAGTGACAACCAGTTCTCCAAATGTGGCGAAACTGCCCCCAGTAAGCTCTATATACCACTTCGTGGCGTTTCCAGTTAAGGTGCGCTGAAATAATCTCAATCTAATCGAATCGTCGATCAGAGAGTTGGATGAACACCATAAGTGGAATGTGGTGACGTGGTCTGCCGGATCTTCACCATTCTTACCTTCAAACTTAGGAATGTCTGAAGGAAGTTTGGTTGGAACCGGAGGCCAACCCGGACTATACTGAATCGGGTCATTAGTTAACTTCGCCAAGTCTGGCAAGTTTAACGTTGCCAGAAATGGTAATCGCGGCGGAGCCTGGGAATTCCATCCTTGATGGGATGGATTTCCCACATTCTGAAAAGAATAGCCTGGATTTGATGAGGCACCAGGCTGCCAGAAAGGACCCGTAGAAAACGGAGAAGAACCTCCTCCCCACGCCGAGCTACCAAGACCCAGGCTAGTTCCCCCCGCTGAAGTATTGACTGAAGATGTAAGCCCCTGGTAGGGGTTCCATGCATTAGATAGAGGAGAAAAAGACTGATCAGCACTCGATGCAGGGAAAGAAGCATTCCCTGGATGACTCGCGATGAACTGATTCCCTGCCCCCGACGTTGCAAACATAGGATTCCACCCCATAAAAGCAGGCGAACTTGGCCCCTGAGCCCAAGGATTGAAACTTTGGGTCTGGGACGTAAAAGGAAACGACCCTAAAGAAGGATTGGGACTAGGAATATGCCCGGTCCCAAAGGGGAAACCCTGAAAAGAAGCTGATCCACTAGCCATGTTGGACATGGGCGTAGATCCAGCTGCACCGGCGGTAAAGGAAAAAGAGGGATTTCCAGCAATGGACATCCCTGAAACAAAGGGACCAGATTGAGAAGCATATGCTTAGGTGAACCCAGAGCCAAACATAGCAGTGCTAGAAGCACTCGAAGATAGAGCAAGAGTGCCCCCTGCCTCGACAGAAGCAGGGGTCTGAATGCCCGCAGCACTCACGGTAGAAGCCGCGTTCCCAGTCGTGGCCATCGAAAGATAAGAAAGATATGGAAAATCCGGCGGTCTCTCAGACTCCGGTCCGACGTACTCTATAACAAACGGATGATCAAGAGGAAGAGGAGATTGACCTGTAGCTGCAGGCTCAGGTATATCTTCTATCTGAAAATCTTCCTCCTGAGGAAACAATACCCTCGAGGTGAGCGAAACGCTCCTCTCGGAACCGACACCGGAATTAGCTAAGAAACCTTCAGACCTTAGTGGAGGATCTCTCTCCACAGCGTCAGACTCTACAGGGTGAAAACCACCTGCTAGATCGCTCCTACGCCTTCTCGAAGAAGGCTCTGCACTCTCGGGAGATAACCCCCGGACTCTCCTCGAACGTCGAGGCGCTTGATCAGCCACTTTTACAAATTTATTATATTGGACTGTAAAAGACAGAAGAAACTGTTGGCAACCTACCAAACAGCTGAAACAACCCAACAGGAGAATCACAAAAATGTGATCCCCAGCGGAGTCGCCAGTTCTGTTTCGGGGATTTAACACCCTAGAGGTTGGTTGGGATTCAACCTCCACAGAGCAGGGGCGTACTACTTAACATAGACTCACACGATCATGCACATTCATAAAAACTAAATAGAGCAGAATGAGAGGTTTACCCGTTGGTCCTACGTTTGAAGTAGATCCACGTGGAGTTCAAACTCCCTGCAACCGTCCTTCCTCCTTAACCTGCAATACAAGAAGAAACCAGCACAAAGGACAAGTTGTACAATATATTTCTACTCTATATGTTAGTGAGATTCATATAAAACATTAAATAAATCATCATGAATGCATGTATAACAAATATTCTTCATACATTAAAGCATACACTAACACGTTTACTTCGGGAACAGCATGATACTTCTGTATTATAAAAATAGTACGTACAAAAGCAAGTGGAGAGATCACCTGATCCTTCCAAGGCCTTCGCAGACCGTCGTCCGGATCCGTCCAGCCCTTGCCTCGCTAAGACTCCTTCCAAATGAGTGCATAAGAGATAACATATAAAGGGATGTGTATCTCAAGGAAACAAGGGTTTCCTGAAATGAACTGGGAAAGTGCAGGAGGCACGGGGAATCAGACTTGGATAGGGAACCAACAGAGTATAATAATAATAATTCTCTCTCTCCCCTTAGGCCATACATATGAGGTCTTTTTATAGTCCCTTCAAGTAGTTTCAGCAGTTGGAAACAGTTGGCCACGGGCTGGGGTGGTTGAACTACCTGAGTAACCATCAACCCAGCGCGAAATTAGGGATTTTTATATATATTTTAATCATTAAAATGGCATACGCGGAAAAGTCTAGTCGTATCACAGATCCTCCGAAATACTCTACTATAGTTTGCAAAGATGAAGGATTTCTTTTCCACTCGTGTAAGGGGAATTTGTCCAAGTCTGTAGGAATGGGTACCCATAAAGCCATGTAGCAATCATGAATCATGTCAAGGTGAGAAATGATGCTATAACACTTGGGCCCATATTTCCTTGTGCAATTCCTTGAGAAATTAGGCCCTTATTATTTAGGAATTTCTACAAAATGGATTGTGCAATTCCCAAGGTTGATCATCTAACTGCATGCAACACCTGTACACTCAAGACTAGTATACAAATGATGTTACACTACCTTGGAATCTCTACCACAGTTGGGGAACTCAAATTATCTACATGCACTAGCTATTTTAGGCTGATTGATCAGTTAACTGGATGATCACTTAGTTTAAATGAAGTCCCACTGCACAACTGATCTTCTAATGGTTCCTCCAAAAGTTGGAACTAGTTTAACTGAAAGCAACTTGAGATAATTGACTTTGATTGCTACAAATTAGAAACTACACATGCTTAACTAAACTCTAACTCCTCCAACTCGAATTTACTGAGTAAATTGGGTGACACAAGCCATGTCACACAAGTTAACTACATCCAAGTTGTCTATTGATGTGGAAATTCAAAATTTCTCAATTTAATCAAGGAAAAATCAAATTGAGAATTTCTTGCTACATTTTTCAATACTCCCTCTCAGCAAGAAAGATATTATCAACCACCCCTATCTTGAACCTGTGGAACTTGAACTTCCCTCTTGAAAAATATTTTGTCAAAATGTCATCATCTTGTTCCTCAGTCGGAATGTAGTGTAGCAACATTATATGCCTCTGCACACAATCCCGTAAATGGTGATACCAGATACCTAAATGCTTGGATTGATCATGAAATACAGGGTTCTTATAGAGCTTGATGCAACTTTCATTATCACTATAGATCACAGTTGAATCCATCATCTTACCAAACAATCCAACAAGTATCTTCCTCATCCATATCGCCTCACATGTTTCTTGACTTGTAGCCATGTATTATGCTTTTGCCGAGACGAGCGCCACAGATATTTTCTTCCCGTTGTACCAAGAAACAAATGTGAAACAAACACTAAAAATTCCACCCAATTTACTCTTTCAGTTTGATGGACTTCGCACCCAATTTGCATCTGTGAAGCCACATAGCTTCACTCCCTCTATACCATAGTCCAAACTAGGTAGTTCCTCTGAGATACTTTAAAAAATGCTTAGCTACCTTCCAAAATAATTTGGTTGGCCTAACCATAGATTTTCTTAGTTTTTTAACTACATAGAACATATATAGTCATGTATTCACAATATACATGAGTGAACCCACTAGCTGCTGATAAATGGTAGCATCCACTTCTTCACATGAAGTGGCATCCTCCTTCCTCGAGTTGGTCGCTAGAGGGGTCTCCATGGGTTTACAACTCTCCATGCAGAATCTCTACATTATCTCATTTTCATACTTGCCTTTAGAGACAAATAGTTCCCCATTGCCTTACCATAATTCTAACCTGAGGAACTAGTGCATGAGACCCATGTCATTCATTTCAAATTCCCTTGCAAGGTCCTCATTGCAATATATGATTAGCTGCTCATCACTAGTTAAAATTGAATCATCAACATATAAGACAATAATGAGAAATTTACCTTCTACCAAGATGTGATAGAGGTTTTCATCTCTTTCACTTTTGGTGAAGCCCAAACCAGTGAGACAGATATCGATCCTGGTGTAACAAGCACACAGTGCTTGCTTGAAATCGTACAATTCTCACTTGAGTCTACACACTCCTGATCAAATGTCTCAAAACCTTCTAGTTGCTCGATGTACACCTCCTTATCAATAAACCCATTGAGAAATGTTGTTTTTACATCCATATAGTGGATCTTCCACCCCATCTGCGTAGCCAAAGCAAGAATTGATCTAATGGATTTGTACCTTGCTACAGGATAAAAGGCCTCCTCATAGTCAATTCCCTTAACTTGAGAGTACCCCTTGGCCACAAATCTTGCCTTATTATTCTCCATGCTTTCTTCTATTACCTACTTCACCTTGAAGATCCATCTCAAACCCACCATTTATTTATCTGCTGATCTTGGGAACACTTCCCAAACACTATTACTTATAATGGATTTGTATTCCTCCACCATTGCATCAACCCATACAGGTTTCTCTATTGCTTCCTCGAAAGAGTATGGCTCAATCTATATAAGCTCAGTCATTAGAGCCATGTAGCTAGTGTTCCTCTCAGGTGACCTCCTTTTCCTGCACAAATTTGAAGAAGCTCCCACATTCTCCCTCACATCCTGCACAAGTCTATCAACATCCCTAGTTCTTTTTCTTGCTTCTCTGGATGGATCTTCTTAAGTGAATGTCTCCACTATCTTCTCCTCAATTTGTGGTTGCTCCACAACTTCCCGAGGATACTCCTTTGGAGCTAAAAGTTCCTCTTCTGGTGGGATCTAAAGCTCCCTCTCAAGAGAGCACCACATCGCTTTCTCCTCATCAAAATTTACATCCCTTCGCACAACTATCATTTTGAGGGATGGAAAGGACATATGGTGGTTGTGGGGAGTTTCTATGTAACCCACAAATACCCCCAATTTTTCGGTTGACTCAATATTATTCCTTTATTCTTTGGAGACATGGCAGTAAAAAAAGGTTCCAAAAATCCTGAAGACACATCTTAATTTCTCCCCGATAAAGCCTCCTATAGTGTAATCATGCCAAGAATCTGATGAGGACTCCGATTTTGTAAATATATTGTTGTGCTACACACCTCATCACACAAATGTAGAGGTACGCCTTGGTCATGCAACATCACCCTCACTTCTCCCACAATGCTACATTTATTTCTCTTAGCCACCCCATTCTATCATGGTTTGTGGAGTGTTGCCAACTCTCATTGAATGCCTTCTTTCACACAAAATTTTTTAAATTCATTCGACACGCACTCACCTCCATTATCACTCCTGAGAGTCTTCACCTTCTTGTGATTCTCTTTCTCAACCAGTGCCTTGAATTCTACGAACTTGGAGAATGTCTCATCTTTCTTCCGCATGAAGAAGATCCAACACTTCTGTGAGAAGTCATCAATAAAAATGACAAAATATTTATGTCTGGCAATGGAGGCTATCGAGAAAGGTCCATAGATATGAGAGTGGTTCCTTTCTAGGATTGCATGTGCTTTGTTGTCTCGATCATGGAATGTGGATTTTATGTACTTACCCAATGTACATCATTTTCATACATCCTACTACTTAAGTGCTCCTTTAGCGAGGCCAGTGGTCATTTTTTTTATAATATTCAAGGTGCCATGATGCAAATGGCTAAGTATTTTGTGCCAAATTTCATCGACATTGCTGCCCGCATTTTCTCCACCTTAGTATTTGATGCAACATAGTCTTCCACTTCTAGCTTATAAAATTTGTTCACACAAAACCTGATCTGATTCACCTGTATTGTGGCTATGTGTCTCTTTCCTTTGTTGAAGAACACATCATAACCATGGTCTTACAAAACTGCAATATATTTGACAATTTTCTTTAGGCCTAGAAAAAACATGACATCCTTTAGTCTGAGAGGGGAGCCCAACTCCCTCTGAAAGGTGAATGTACCAATACGAGTCACACTATACCTTTCATTGTCCCCTAGATTGATGTGCATCTAGAGATTTTTCTCCTCTAGGTCACTGGGAAAATATTTACACCTTATCATGTGGAACAATGCACCTGAGTCCAAGTACCACACGCTCCCCATCAATGTGTTGGACATGCATGCGATAAGGGTAAAGTCAAGCTCAAACTGTGAAGCCTAGGCTTCACTTTCTTCTCATCGTAAGGTATTCTTACTTGCATTTTTGTGTGGACACTTCATGGCATAGTGCACCTATTCATGAAAACGGAAGCATTTAATTTTTGACAAATCTTTCTTCTTTCCCCCTTGGCTGGATTGTGGTTTGGTTTGAGATTTCTTCCCTTTCTCTTATTTCCCTTTCCAACCAATGCAAATTTTTATTTATCCTCACCCTTGGATGAGGTGCCATTTCTGGTATTCCGCTTTATTTCCTCTTTTACCAAATCAAACCATAAGTGTTCCAAATTTGGTAGTTTCTCCCTATCGTTCACTGAAACTTGATAGCTATGGCAACTCTTGGGAAGGCCCATAAGGGCTAGGCTTATGAAGTCATCCTCTGAAAAATTAACATCAACTCCTGCAAACTCATCACGAACTTGTGTGAACCTTCTAAAATACTGCGGGATAGTGTCAATACTCTACATATTGATATTTCAAAGTTTATCCTTGAGGGCCAGCTTCCTATGGTAACTACTATTCTGGAATAGATCTGTTAGTGTCTACCACATTGCATAACGATTTTATTTTCCATGGAGATTGGTGACAATGTGGTCTCGTACTCCATCCAATATTATTATCCTCGCCTTGGCTACATCTTTCTTCCACTGAGCAAGGTTTTGGGCATAAGATTCCGTTGGTTTTGCAACATCTCTCTTGATGTATTCTAGCAAACCATTTTCATCGAATACCTCATGAATGTGATCCTTTCATGCGATGAAATTAGAGTCTCCTTCCAAGGCATACTCTAGCCTCAACCCGTTGAATGTCATCTTCTCATCTCTAAAGAGATCCTGCTACACTGAAATGCAAATTCGAGCCTCCTGAGAAACAAATTCAAAATTCCTGATCTAATGTGAATCCAGCTCCGATAACATGTAGAAATTATGGTGTATATTTGCAACTTCTCATGAAGTTTTAATCAACATCGCAAGACAAAACCTACTCTACTGCTATGTGGAAGCTAATTCCCAATTTAGAACAAAATTTTGAGACATGCAATAATAAATAACACACATGCATACAATGTTTTTCTTGCGGAAAGAAATTTGCTAAAAAACCCATTATATGCTTTCATTAATTTGATGAATAAAGATGTATTACAATTGCTTTACTCAACTGAGCACAACCTACAAGTGAATAACCTATCTCTTTACTCACTGAGAAGCTTTGACCTAGACTTAGTCAATTTATGCCTTTTCTTGAGCCCCTATTTCCTTGCACAATTCCTTGAGAAATTAAGCCACTACTTATTTAGGAATTTTTCCAAAATGGATTGCGCAATTCCCACGGCTGATCATCTAACTCCATGCAACACCTGTACACTCAAGACTAGTATACAACTGTTATGAAACCATCTCCAAAAATGGAAGAAAAGAGAGATCAATGCCTTAGAAATCAGCCACTTTGAGGGGGAAACCTCCAATACATTATCTAAATGAAAATTTCTTGGATGATACAAATGACCAGAACCTCCTTCTATATATAGGAGTCTATGGGATCACAATATAATCCTAAACGACCTAACAATAATAATTTAAGGGAACAATAATAACAATATTGGGGTTACAGGGGTACAACAATAACAATAATGGGGTTACACTAACAACAATAAGGGACTATACTAGTAATATAGGGACCTAACATGCCCCTCTCCTTAAAAAAAGAGTTTTCCTCAACGCTTGAGTAGCACCGGATGATTACGTATAAAATTCTCATCCTCCCATGTAGAATCTTTAGTGGGTAAGTTCTTCCACTTGATGAGATACTATGAAATTGATCGATTTCGTCGCTGTCAAGTTCTTGTTTCCGTGACTGCTTCAGGTTCCAATATGATTTTTCCTTCCTCATCAAGTTCTGGAAATATTTTTTGAACTAGAAGTTTTTCCCCTATAACCTTCTTTAAGCATGAAACATGGAAAACTGAATGCACTCAAGAAGAAGTAGGAAGTTCTAATTTGTATGCCATAGTACCAATATTTTGCAACACCTTGTAAGGACCATACTAATTTGGCGATAATTTATTATCCTTATTAGCTTTCTTGAGGGACATTTGTTTGTATGGTTGTAGCCGTAAAAATACCGAGTCTCCTACATCAAAATTTCTCTCGCTGCGATGTTGATCTGCATGTTGTTTCATTCGGTTTTATGCCAAATTTAGGTTATCCTTTAAGAGTTGGAGAACCTCTTGTTGATGCTTGATGTGATCTTCCACTACTTGAACCTTAAAATTTTCTCTTAAAGAATATGTGATGGATGGTGGATGATATCCATAAAGTGCCATAAATGGGGTCATTTTTGCTACAGTATGGAAAGAAGTGTTATACCACCATTCAGAGAGAGGTAACCACTTGACCCATTGTGTTTGCTTATCAGATAAAAAACAACGAAAATATCCTTCCAAACATTTATTCACTATCGCTGTTTGGAAATCGGATTGAGGATGATAAGATGAGCTATGAGCTAGTTGAGTACCCAAACAAGAAAATAATTCCGTCCAAAAATTTCCAGTGAAAATGGGATCTCTGTCACTTACAATAATCTTTGGGTTTCCATGTAGCTTTTGAATTGTTTCCATAAATGCAGTAGCAACTGTACTTGCTTTAAATGGATGAGATAATGCACGAAAGTGTGCATACTTGGTAAGTCTATCAACTACCACCATGATGACACTCTTTCCTTCGGACTTAGGTAAACCTGTGATAAAATCCATTGAAATCTCCTCCCAACGTTGACTTGGAATGGATAAAGGTTGTAGAAGTCCCGGGGTCCTAATTGTTTCCACTTTATTCTGCTGGAAAACCAAAAATTCCGCCACAAACTTTTGAATATCATATTTAAGACCATCCCAAAAAAAATCTTTCTTCACCCTGTGGTAAGTTTTTAAAAATCCTGAGTGTCCTCCTAAAGGAGAAGTGTGCAATTCCAGAAGAATATTTTGTTTTAGTTGGGAATTCTTACAAAGATATAAGCGATCTTTGTACCATAAGGAATCATTTTTCCAAATAAATGTATTAGATGTACTAGGATCTTGCTGCAACTTTTGAATGAGTGCCCATACATCTTTGTCCTTCTTCCATTCATCTCTTGCTTCGGTTATCCAATCTGGTTGGATAATAGAAATGGCACAAAGCAATGCTTCCATCTCTTCATTCTTTCTTGAGAGTGCATCTGCAACAACATTAAGCTTTCCTTTTTTGTAGATTATTTCAAAGTCATAACCCAACATCTTTGTGACCCATTTTTGCTGCTCTTCTGAAGATAGTATTTGTTCCAAAAGGTGTTTAAGACTATCATGATCAGTTTTTACCTTGAAGTGTCTTCCCATTAGGTAAGTTCACCATTTCTTTAGTGCATGCAGTATTGCTAACATTTCCTTCTCATAAATAGGTTTCTGTAAATACTTTCCTTTGACTGGACGACTTTCAAAAGCAATGGGTCTTCCTTCCTGCATTAAAACTGCACCAATTCCATTTCCTGAGGCATCACATTTCACAATAAAGGTTTTTGTGAAGTCTGGCGTAGCTAAGACCGGTGCTAGGCACATTGCCTCTTTAAGATGTTTAAAGGCCTTAGTTGCTTCAGGAGTCCATGAAAATGCATCTTTCTTCAATAATGTTGTTAGAGGTGCTGCTATTCTCCCATAATTCTTAACAAACTTGTGATAATACCATGTTAACCCGAGAAATCCTCGCAACTGCTTTATGGTTGTGGGGACTTTCCATTCCTTAATGGCTTTAATTTTGTTAGGGTCTACTTTAATACCCTCGTGAGATACAATATGACCCAGATATTCCACCTCTTGTACTCCAAAGAAACATTTGGATGTTTTTACATATAATTGTTTCTCCTGCAATAGTTTGAGCACCCTGTCAACATGTTGAACATGATCCTTCCAAGACCCGTTGTAGATTAGTATATCATCAAAAAATACTAGCACAAATTTTCTAAGGAACGGTTTTAAAATGGATCATCAACCCTTGAAATGTAGAAGGTGCATTGGTAATGCCAAAAGGCATGAACAAAAATTCATAATGACCCTCATGAGTTCGAAATGTTGTTTTTGGAATATCTTCAGTCTTCATTCTAATTTGATGATATCCTTAACGAAGATCCAAATTGGTAAAATAAATTGCTCCATGTAATTCATCCAATAATTCATCAATCACAGGAATGGGAAATTTATCTTTAATGGTGAGCTTATTGAGCTCCCTATAATCCGGACACATGCACTATGATCCATCCTTCTTGTGTACCAATACTACAAGAGCAGAGAAAGAACTTTGACTAGGTTGAATTATACCCGCCTCTAACATTTCTGCAATCATACGTTCAATTTCGCTCTTTTGGACATAAGGATATCTATAAGGCCTGATGTTTGGAGGAACACTTCCTGGAATCAAATAAATAGCATGATCATGATCACGAATAGGTGGGAGTCCTTTGGGAGTTTCAAACACCTTGGAATGATTGTCCAAGACTTGTTGGAGATCTGCAGAAATAGATGATTTTGATGTTGGAACTTCTAGTGAGCATAATTGTACAATTACGCCTCGTTGTTCTTTCTTTAGAAGCTTTGTCATGATATTAGAGCTTATTATCTTTCCCGGCTTCCCCGCAATACCCCGTAATTCGACTTCCTTTCCTTCTGAAAAAAATTTCAAGAAAAGTTCTTGAAAATTAAAAGCTACCGTCCTCAAAGATTGTAACCATTGTACTCCTAGTACAACATCAGCACCTCCCATAGGAATGGCAAGCATTGGACTAATCAATACATATTCCCCCATGGTTAGCTTGATATTATGGCATTTTCCAGAGAAATTTATAGTTTCTCCATTTGCAACCATCACTTGACATTCTGGTGCTGGGTATAGGAAACAATTTAATTCCTTGGCTACCTTACAATGAATAAAATTATGGGTGCTACCTGAATCAATCAACACTATTACCTTTTTCTTCTTGATTTGTCCTTTTATCTTGAGAGTTTGAGGAGTGGTAATTCCTGCCACTGCATTACACGATATGGTCGGATTCATTTCTTCCTCTTCTAGGGCTGGTTCCTGGTGTATATCCTCTTCTTGTTCATTTTCTTCTTCCTCTTCACAATCTATGTAAAATAATTTCTTCTCAGCACACTTATGACCTTTAGTGTATTTGCTATCACAACTGTAGCAAAGCGCTTTTGCTCTTTTTTCTTCCAATTGTTGTGGTGTCAACCTTGTAGGTTGTGGAAGTCTAGGAGTAACAACACTTCCATCTTTATAGATGTGAGTGGTAGGCTTCCTTGTCTCCATAATTTTGCATTCAAATTTTCTTGCCAACCTGAATTCCTTCTCCAAAGAATTAGGTTCGCAAACATGAACCTCATGTTGGATGTTATCCTTTAAAGTCCGTATGAAGACATCAATCCTATGTTCCTCTGGAATACCAATTACCCTTATATTCAATTTTTGGAAGTCCTCAATATGTTCCCCCACTCAACCCTTTTGTTTGAGATTTATCAATTGGATAAAGAAGGTGTTGCTCTTTGTATCCTCATAATGTGCTATTAGTTCCTCCGTAAAAATTTACCAAGTGACAATTATTTTCCGGGAGAAAAGCCATCGATACCATACAAATGTATTTGTTCTAAATGTAAAGTTGCAATGCATAAATTTTGTGTGTTTTTCACATTATTGAGATCAAAATATTGCTCCATCTGTAGTATCCATGTTACGGGATCCTTGCCATCAAACTTCCTCATATCCACCTTTGGAATATGGTGGTTCTTCCATCCAACATTAGAGTTTATGAAATCATGATTAACATTTATTTTTTTCTCATCATGAGTTTCCTCTACTATTTTTTCGCCATTAGGAAACATGTATTTTATCAACTTTGTCAAACCTTCCATGTCTACTTTTAGATCATTCTACATGTTTTCCATGTTGTCTTTTATTTTTTCTTCCACGTCATCCATCTTAGCTTCCATGCTAGCTTCCATGCCATCCATATTAGCTTTCATGCCTTTATTCAAACCATCCATATTAACTTCCATGCCCTTTTTCAAACCATCCATCTTAACTTCCACGCCTTTCTTCAAAACTTCCATTTCATTTTTTTTTGCTCTTTGCGAGAGCGAAATTTGGTGCACTTGCTCTTGTAATTTTGATATGTCATATTGCACTTCTTCCTCTTCATGAGTCATAGTAGAGCCTTCTGAAGGCTTAATGGGTGTTTGATTCTTTTTAGGTGGCATTTTAGAACCCAATATTGATATCTATGCCTCAATATGCCCTTAGAATCACTTCAAACTGATTTTTCACACAAGACTTACGCAATTTGAAGGAAAAAAATACACACTTTTTTCTTGCTTTTTAGGAGCTCGATATTCAAACTGAGTTATCTCTGTGATTCATATCTTCAATATTTGAAATTCGGCCCTGTAGTAGCCCTCTGGATTTTCTTTCGAATTCCAAAGGTCTGACCTGATTTGGATTCTTCAATGTAAAGTTATGCCCAATCTCCCACAATGAACTAATTATGGACTGGTTCAGTATAGCGAACTTTTACAATGTGCCACATGTCACTGTTTC
This sequence comes from Pinus albicaulis, assembly GCA_034641835.2. NCBI lineage: Eukaryota > Viridiplantae > Streptophyta > Pinopsida > Pinales > Pinaceae > Pinus > Pinus albicaulis. The sequence goes on along the minus strand of CM076575.1, from coordinate 263,317,057 downwards.
CTCCTTCGGCTTTGAAACTGATACACAGGAAACTAAATTCTGTGTACTTGTGGCCACTTTTTACATAATTCCTATCTGATGCTCACAGAGGGAGTTATGACAATTTTCCCACGGTCACCTCTTTGAGATGAAATTTGGGAGCCTAAAAAATCCATAACTTCCACAGATCATATCTCCCCAAATATTGTGAACCAAGATCTGAAATTTGTACAGGAACTTCCTCAGGATACGACTTCGCTATGTAAAAAATTCAGCTTCTGAACCTTCATAGAAAAAATAATATAGCGCAAATTCCACGATGACCTATTTTAGGTGAAATTCGGGAGCCTGGAAAACCCTAACTTCCACATATCATATCTCCAAAAATATTGTGATCCAAGATCTGAAATTTTTACACGATGTTCCTAAGGATTTCGGCTTTGCTCTGTAAAAATTTCAGTTTTTGAACATTTGTAGAAAAAAAAATATAGCAAAAAATCCACGATGACTTGTTTGGAGTAGCCAAACCCTAGAATCCAAAGCTTTGATTCCAAATGTTATGAAACCAACTCCAAAAATGGAAGAAAAGAGAGATCAACGCCTTAGAAATCAACCACTTCGAGGGGTCAACCTCCAATAAATTACATAAATGAATAATTCTTGGATGATACAAATGGCCAAAACCTCCTTCTATATATAGGAGTCCACGGGATCACAATATAATCCTAGCCGACCTAACAATAATAATGTAAGGGCACAATAATAACAATATTGGGGTTACAGGGATACAACAATAGCAATAAGGGGGTTACACTAACAACAATAAGAGACTATACTAGTAATATAGGGACCTAACAACAACCGATGTTACACTGCCTTGGAATCTCCACCATAGACAGGGAACTCAAATTATTTGCATGCACTAGCTGTTTTGGGATGATTGATCAGTTAACTAGATGATCACTAAGTTTGAATGAAGTCCCACTGCACAACTGACCTTCCACTAGTTGCTCGAATACTTAAAACTAGTTTAACCAAATACAACTTGATATAACTAACTTTGATTGCTAAAAATTAGCAATCGCACATGCTTAACTAAACTATAACTCCTCCAATGCAAATTCACTGAGTAAACTGTGTGACACAAGACATGTCAAACAATTTAATTGCATCCAAGTTGTTTGCTGATGTGGAAATTCATTTTTTCTCAATTTAATGAAGGCATAATCAAATTGAGAATTTATTGTTGTATTATTCAACAATACTTCAAGTGAATCTAATCCATGTTGTCGATGATAGTTAGGAGTTACAGCTCAACAATGTGATGATAATAGCAACCAACAGATAGAAATAACATTCAAAATAAATGAAACAGTAAAAAACACATGTTAAAACACAATTTATGGAGACCCCAAAAAGTACTCCAACTATGATATTGCCTATCCACGTTCAATGAAAGTGCCTCCATTGCTCCCCTCATGAAGTACACCTTTGTTTTCGGCTTCCATTGCCCTAAATCCCATCATTGTTTTTCGACCTCCATCGCTCCATTTCCTGAAGAACCCATCAACAAATTAAAGATGAACCCCTAGTCCTTTACCTTCACCGTTTTACTAGTGTCTCGCATTGAAAATTTTAAGACAAAATATTTCTTGTGTCTTAAAATACCCCTCCATGTAGTAGTGCCGAATGCAATGATATAAGAGTTCTCTCTAATTGTATTTGCAAAGATTAAAGGCACAAAAGAGGAATTGGTGTCCGGGAAATCTTTCCAGGAAAAGTTTTCGCGTTCTTCAGAGTCGGCTACCCCCCACAAAACAAATAGGCCAAAAAATTGTTGTCTTTATATAAGATAACATGAATGGTAAGTGAAATATCATTTTTGGTATAAGCGTAAGACAACAGTAGCCTAAAAGATGGCGGCTTAAGGCGCAATGTTAGAGTCAATTTTGTAGTTGTTAGATAATATTATCTTAAATTGATATGTTTTTGTCTTAATTGTTAATTGTCTTAAATGAGTTTCATCTTAAATGGTCATTTTCTTAAATATAAAGTTTTGTGTTAATTTTTTTTATTTTTGTCTCAAACTGTTTTTGTCTTAAATTAAAAGTTTTGTCTTAAACCATTTTTGTCTTAAATATAAAGTTTTGTCTCAAATTATTTTTGTCTTAAATTTAAAGTTTTGCCTTACAATATGTTTTAAACTATTTTTGTCTTAGATATAAAATTTTGTCTTAAAATATTTTGTCTTTAAGACAATTCAATTGATATTAAATTTTAATGTAAAATAACTAAAATAAAAAGTGACTTTTTAAGACAAAATATATATATATATATATATATATATATATATATATATTTGTCTTAAAAGTGCCCTTGGTGTAGTAGTAAATGGTATATATACAACCCCACAACCTTACAATGATGCACAACCAGGGTTGATTCAAGCGGTATCAACTCCGTCAGTGACCTGCAAACAAAAATGGATCAACCTTTATACTCCCTGGAAAATCTTACTTCGGCATACAACTCGATCACCAGGGAAATAGAGAATATGCTTCAGCTTTGGACTGGTTCTTTCTGATGCATAATTTCTGAAATAACTTTGGTAAATTGAGCTAAGCGGATGGTATGGCAGAGTTATGATAAACTCATATAAAATGCTGAGAAATTTTGCCTTGATGAGGGCAATAAATCTTCAGAAAAATACGTTCTCTTGTAAGAAAACAAATTGGCTTTTCTGAGGGACTGTCTTAGACACTTATGTATAAATATGAAAAAGTAATTCTTTGTCTTCATATTTGGCCCGCAATTCCTTCAGAAATTATAATTAATCACGACTTGTACCACTTAGACAATTTCCACAATTAAGTTCCGCACAAGCTATGTGGTTGATTTCCTTGCAAATACTCGGTCTTACGACTTTTGAGATTTAATAGGGTCGCTCATTTAATTAATCACTTTGACTCCTTTATAATAATAATTCATGACCTTCAAATTTTTTTGAAGTAATAATTCCGATAATCATAATATGTATAAAGTTTTTAAAAATATTGTCCTCTGCCCCTTTTAAGGGGCCTTTAAATTTTGGCTTATGTATAAAATTTAAACATTGGCCCTTTTAAATAATTGGACAAAGTATTATTGGCTTTTCTTAATAAAATATATTTCTCTCCAACACACAATGGGTTTCTTAAAAAAATTACTTGCAAAACAATATAAACTCTAGAAAAGTAATAAACTAATTAGGGTGGCCACATAAAACCAACAAAATTGTCGAGATTCTAGCTAAGGTGATTTTGGAGGATGAGCAAATACTAGTTTCTCTGAAACCCTCGATTTTCCCCAAAGTTGATATGCAATAAAACCCTCAAGATGAGAGAAAAACCAACTTTGATATCACTGTAAGATCCCAAATGTTAAAACTTTTAATGGATCTAACACACTTTAGTGTTCTGATTAAAAATAAACTTTTAGCAAGAAAAATAACACAAAATAATCTAAAAATGAGATCCCTTTATTTAATTAATAACTGCAGATAATACATGCCAAAATGATTAACATAGAAACCCTTTCTAATGGTATGAAAGGATTATCATCATCAGACTCAACCAACTGAACTCTGAAGCACACTTGTGGACCTTGGATGGATCCACTAGACAAATTCACCCACAAGGTTTTCGTCCTTGGGACTAGACTAGAACTGGCATTGCCAAGTTCTCAACAAAGACAAAATAGATAGATAACTCAGGATGATCCAAATGCCTACCTCCTATCCCTTTTAGTATGCTTAATGGACTCTCTAGAAACCTAATTTTATTACTTTTCCTCGGAAATGAAGAAACTACGATGGGCAGATCCCATGGGAAAATACCATAGGTAGATTCTGTCCATTTGACCATATCAAGAAAATAGAATATTACAAATGTATTTGAAATAATTCCCTAAGAGGGTCGAGGATATTTTTGTTGCAATAGGCTTCCAAACGAATCCCTTATCCAAGACCATAACAATAGAAAAACCAAACCCTTCTTTAGATTTCTTCATTGTCCATAGGGAAAGGTATTTCAAAGATAAATAATCATTAAGTTCGTCACAATATTTGGAGAGATATCTCAGTATTTTATAGATTTTGAGAGGGTTTCTTTAGGGTAGTCGTTAGAGGGAAATCCTCCCTTTTTGAAATTTGAATTTTATTTAAATTAAAACCAATGATAGGGTAGTTTTGGAGTTAAACTTTAGTGGCTTTAATGCTTGATAAAATTAGGAAACCCTTTTATTGGAGTTAGATTTTGGCTTTGAAAATAATTTATCTTTTAGGCCTAAATACTCCTAGTTTGTAATTTATAATTTTAAAATATATTTATAGAATCCTCCAAGTAGATTCTTTGCTAACAATAAGATTAATCCTTTTGAGAGAGGCATTCTTGCTTTGACTAAGGAGATGAGAATTTGGGGTCTTGATGGTGTCTATTTCCCCTTGTAATTTCATATAATATTTGAGGTGCTCTATAACATATTCTAACCACAATCCTTCTTTCTTTCTTTGAATAATGGGCTAGCCAATGTAAAGCTGCCAAATCACCATCCTTGTGAGGTTTGTGCCCATAAGTTGGGGGCTTGAACTTCAAACAACATATATATCTCAAACCGGGAGGACTCTCGAGGCGTGCCACATACCACCATAATCATCTTGACGAGGAGAACCCAATGACAAGGACCTCCAAGGAAAAACCAGGGATTTGGTTCTTCAAAAACCCCCAACAAGTGAGGGGTATGTCCTTAGTTCAGGAAACTAAAATTCTCGAGCTAGGGTTTTCAACCATTCTTTACTGGAACTTCCAAATTGATGTAATTCAGACAAATATTAAGAGCATTCATTAATAGTTTGACATCAATAATAGGTGTTTATTCAAAGTCAAACTCCGAGGTTGACATCAATGACAACACCATTCAAAAAATGTAATTTCAAGTGAAGAATGTGTTGTTTCATATTCTAATATATATATTTACACAGGATGAATCAATATAAATCTCTTATTTCCGTCCCAAATCCATTGTTTATGTTTGCATTAAATTTATTATTGAATTAAAATTTATGTCTATGCAAGTTGATAGTCTAATAGGATTTTTCAGATGAGGCATTTTGAAGAAATGGTTGTTTTATTGCATATAAGTATCATATAAATTATTGTTGAAAGGCTATTTTGTTTTTTCTTATGAAAAAACAAATTGATAAATTGATTACATCAATCAATGAACATTTTTCACCTTATGTTCACCCAACATACTTATAGCTTTGATGATTTAATTTATAAAATAAGAAAGGGTTTCTTTTGCATGTTCATTATATTTCTACCAGCCAATGCATGTTTATTGTAGGTGTACATACTCTACCCCACTATGGATTTGAACTTGTGAACTAGGAAACACATGTTCGTAACTATTAGAGGCACTCTTATTTATATAAATTTAAATGTTAATATTTTTAAATATTACTTTTATAATAATAATCTTATTTTAAACTCATAGGCAAACCAAACCCCAAATTGGTGTGTGCTACCACCTTATTTGTAACACAAGAGGTTTATAAAATGTACATATTCTACCCTTACTAAAGTTTTAAGGAAATATACATACTCTAAGTCCTCTAGATTCAAACTTATAACATCTTTCAAGAAAACACATATTCTTAACTATTAAACTTACTCAAAATATTTTATAACAACACAATATTCAAAACTTGTTTATATTATTAAAATAATTATTTATTTATTTTTAATTATTATTATTGTTTATATTATTATAATAATTAATTAATTAATTATTTTTAGTTATTATTATTTTTCAGAAATAATTAGGTCGATAGGCCTTTTCTTTTGAATTAGTCTATTTCTCGTTTTCATCAACACTTTTTATTTTGGTCTGACATCTGTGCATGTCACGCCCATCGTTTTACTCTTCATTTGACATCTGTGCTTCAGAGTTCCAGGTTAATATACTTCTTGTTTCATTCTGACATATGTGCACGACCACCAACCACCCTTTTCCTCTTCAGTTGACCTCTGTGCGTCGAAGCTCCAGGTGGGTACACTTCTTATTTTAGTCTCACATATATGCACACCCACCCTTTTACTCTTCACTTGACATCTGTGTGCTAGAGTTCTAGGAGAGTCTGACAGATCAGAAAAAACTGTTAGGTAGATATGCTTCCTGTTAACGCTATGCTATGTTGAATAACGAAGAATTATCATCTAAATCATCTCAGGTTCAATTATACTGTTTCTGCCACTACCACCTCCTCACCTCCCTTTATGTTCAGCAGGAGCTGAGCAATGTGAATATATTCTGGTGAATTATGCAAGGAAGACGTGCAATCTATGTCGACTGTCAAGCTCTGGAATCTAAGATGTTTCACCCAAAACCAGTGGCACCGAGATCACACAATGCCAGAGCCCAAGTTACATACCAAGAGACTTTTCTAATCATTAATGGGGAATAAAGGCTTGCCATTTCAAGAACCATTCACTACCCACGCATCACCCTGGATATCAGTTTTTGTAACACGCTTTGCTTGCATTTTGATTTGCATTTTTCACCTCCTTTTTTCTCTGTCTAGATCACAGTATATATATAATAAAATATTACTTTATATAAAATTTTCAATACTATCTAAATGCCTTTAATGACTAATAATTAAATCCCTTCAGGAACATGTTCTCCTGTGTGATAATATGGATCAATTTGAAACACTTGATACCATCAGGATTCAGATTACTTGGATTTGCAGCGCTGAGATTAATGTTACACTGATGGTTCTCATACATGTAGAATCAAATTACATTTTTGGAAGGTTTCATCATAATTTTACCTTGACGTGCAGGCAGTAGCCTGGCATTTCTTGCAAAGGGGTAAAAATATTTGAATTTTGAAGGCTTCAGATGAGTAGAATGCTAGGTTCATTGAGAAGGCAAAGCATCTGGAGTCCTTCTGATGGCCAAGACACGCAGTGACATGTTTGAGGTTTCGCCGAAGAATTTTCTTATTTATGGAAGCCCTTTTGGTAATGGAAAGATATCCGGTTTTCAGTTCTTCTACGACAGAGCATCTAAAGTCCAAATGGAAAATGGGAAATGCCCATTAACAAAAAAAATGATTCAAATGCCTTCAACTATCTATAGGCATACTATTTCAACTATAGTTTTTTTTAGGGTGGAGGAATTCCAATCAGTAAATTCACTTCAATATTCAAATCTATTAATAGTTAAATTCCAATTCATGGGCGAGGCATTTGAAGCCCTCTTGACAGGGAAAAATGCTTTTGGGGAAACTGCCTTTTTAAGCATTTTTGAGTGATTCTTCCTTTCCACTAGAGAAATATTCAAAGCCATTTTATTGATTGAATTTCTATTTTAAAGTTTTTGAATTTGTGTCCTTACCATTCAAATTATTTATAGTCCTTCTAATTGTTGGGTTACCTTTTATGAACAAAATGCTTGAAGACCTTCCAATGGGTAGAAATTTCTTTGGCTAGAAATGTTTTAGAAGCCTCGCTATTTTTTAGATTTTCATTGGCCTCCATTAACAACTGATATCGTTGAGAAAAACGTTGTTGAAGAGGTAAAATAATTTAATCATTATTGGAGGGGAAATACCAGTAATTGGAAAATGATTTGAGCTATTTTGTATAGTATTGTGCAAAAGAAGATTGCCCTTTAAGACACCCTTTTGAACAAAACGGTATCTATGGTATTGAATCCAAAGATGTGGTAAAGATATGGCTGATCCAAGAAGACTGTACCTGGGGTTTCAACTTTTTTATTTGGAAATTCAGAATCTGGCTTTACAGTGAGGCTGGATTGTTATGAATTTTTTTTTTGAATTTTTCTATAAAAATAGAAGTCAACAAGAGATCTCCACTTTATTCAATTTTTCATTTTTAATTTTATGTTCTTTTGCAAATAGTTATTTTATGTTTCTCTTCTTCTTTTTTGAAATTATGTTAAGGCTCTTCCAGATTTTGGCATTCTGGACTAAAATAATCAAAATTATGCAGGGGATCTTCATTTACAAGGGAGTATGATGGCACATGCATTCAAATGAGATTATCATATAGCCCCATAGCACAAATGTTCTTTTTTCTTGTACAGTGGGCTGATTGCAGCTTAGCGAGCACATTAGGACTTATATACATACTAATATATAAGGCTTGATTCTTATTTTGTGTTTTTTTCTCTAGGAATTGTTCCATTGTTTGACTGGCTTGAAATTCAATTAAATTATGTTGAATAATATGATTATGTTATTTAGGTCTATGTTTCTATTGTAAAAATTACTCCTGCTTGAAATCTGAGTCCCCTTTTCTAAAACCCAAAACCCAGAGTACCTCTGCAATCTGAAAAAATCTAATATTTTTAATTATTCACTAGTTATTATTTTTTTATGGTATTTGTTATTTATCTTTGAGACTGGAATTTCATGGTGGTTTAATTCATTGCAACATTTTTTATTCTTTTATTCTTTCTAATATTACAGTGTTTCCATCTAGCAGGTGTATTCAGATGGAACAACGACAATTTCTACATATGAAAAAAAAGCCAATTTTCGAGAACTCTAGGGTAAGTCGTTTTTTTTTTATTAATAAAGTGAAAAAAAAGAGGTATAACAGTTGTGATCTAATGGAGATTCTGTCTTGGGAAGCTATTATATATCCTTCCTTGTTGCAACTTCAAGGAGGTATAACAGAGATGTAATATTATAAGCAGAAACAGATTTGCAAAGAAAGATACAAGAAATGCGTTGATGAAGAAAGGAGACATATTTCTGAGCTTTATTTGGAATGTGAAAAAGAGTGTGGAATATGTATGGAGACTGAGACCAAAGTTGTACTGCCTAACTACAGTCATGCAATGTGTTTGAATTGCTATCGGGAATGGTAGGAGCGATGAATCTTAGTAATTTTTTTTATTTTTTTTTTGTAGTTTCTTATTTTTCTAACAGCATAATTCTATTTTTGAGCTTGAAAGATCATCTTACCCCTAGTTTCAGGGTTAGGCACATTTACATGAGACAATAGCATTGAAAGGTTTGACAGATTTATAATTAACTTTGTGAGTTGTTCTTGTTGTGTTTTGCAGGCATGCACGATCAGAATCATGTCCTTTCTATAGGGTTAGCTTGAAAAGAGTGAACTCAACAGATTACAAGTAGTGAAGAAGTTGTTTACATGGAAACATTTGGCAGAAAGAACTTAAAAAGGCTATTTAATTACATTGACAAATTGCCACTTATAGTTCCAGAGAGCCTGTTTTTATGTTTATGATTCTCATTATGATTCCTATATGAAGTGAATGAATGTGAATTATCACTAGAAAATCAACAACAACGTCCATGTCTTATCGTTGACCATGTCTTATCGTTGATTATTGTTCTCGGAATGGATAGGTCCAATGAAGAAGCTTCTCATATGTTTTTGATATTTATGTCTTCCCATTGTTAGTAGAAAGAAAGCAAAATGTGGAAGAGGAATTTGGGTTAGCTAATTTGGAAATCATCTTAGGTTGTATCTAATATTGTGCTGAAGTCCACTTGTAGAACAAAGAGCACCTTATCCATAGAATTATATTATGGATGATTAGGATGGTGTTGTTATTATTGTACATACTTGTGTAGCTGAGGTTGATTTGTAAAGATGGGGCAAGCTTGTGATTTTCTCTTTGCAAACAGGATCTGCAGATGGCCTCTTGGGACATATTGGAATTAGGCTTTAGCAGAGTTGTAGATTTGTGTTTATCCTAAGCTTAATTTCCATGTTTATGAAGGAGGTAACTTAACTGTACAAGAAAAAGCTTGCTTAGATTTGAAGGCTTTCACATTTTCGTTCAAATAAATGTAAAATTTGGTACTACCAAGTTCCAAGATTTCTCTATCTCATAATTCAATGGGAAGTATTGACATTTCAAGTAGAAAGTAAAATGACTGATAAGAAATAATGGATTTAAATTGAATGATTTATGGATAATTATCACATCTTTAGCATGTTTCATTTCTAGAGCTCTGTAACTATACTATTGGAGCTTGACTCTTTATGGATTTAAATTGAATGATTTATGGGTAATTATCACATCTTTAGCATGCTTCATTTCTAGTGCTCCGTAACTGTACTATTAGAGATGGACTCTTTAAGACAAATTAACTGTTCTGCTCCGTTTTATGAAGGTTTTTGGCAATTAATGTATGAAAGTTTTCAAGTATTTAACTCTGTAAGTCATATGGACTTATGCTCAAGTTACAGAAGACCTTCCACTCAAGTCCTGGTCTCCAAAAATGAGTCATATATATGGGTACTAAATAATATTTATGAATGGAGGAACAATCTAGTGTTGGTAGCTTGATTGTCATAGGGAGAAAATAAGTCAAGTAACCAATTTAAAAACAAAACATAGGTACTCTTGTAAATTATGAAATTAGGGAAGAAAATCAAAACAATATTCTAGGATGTGGTTTCTTTCTTATGTTATGGGAGTAACTAATCTGGAAAGATATGATGAAATCTAAAGTTTAGTATAAAGCTAAGCACCACTTTTCTTCCAAAATAGAAGGAAGCTAAGATCAATGTCCCTGACAAATCAATATGCATGGTAAAGAAGTCCTCTGCCTTGTTCTAGTTTAGCCTTTCTGATTGGTTCTATTGGTTGCTTTAGTACTAACAGAAATAACAATGCCCTTGATGCTCTACAAAATAAATTTCAAATGAAAAGCCTCCTATTGCATTTTTCTGTTTTTCTATAAAGCTATCCTATTCAAAATGTTTCATCCATTAATTATCACCTTCAAATCTTTGTTTTCTATACAATTGAATGATCTTAGAAGTTCACTTGTAATCATGCAGTAACCATCAAAACTAATTTGCATCATTGGTGGCAGAAAGTATGTCAATTGTATACTCTTGCTTTCAAAATGTTTCACAGATGCACAACACTAAATAAAGTGTGATGAGGTTGAACAGTATACTAACAGTTTACAGAAATTCCACAGTAATATTGTCTCTGATAATGAAATTTAGGCTTTGTGGAAAGGAAACCTTTACCCACCCCTGGGGGCTCTATATCTGGGGCTCTATATCTAGGGTTACTAAATGTGTCTTTTCTTCTTCTATTATGATTTTCAATTCACTTGAGTGGGTAAAAATAAGCTTCAGATGTCTGATAGTAGGCGAAAATGTTTTTCTTACTCTTGTAAAGGGAAGCCTGTCTTGACTTGACTTGTTATAATGAGGTATCGAAAGCAGTTGTTGGACACACATCAATAGCCAATTGAGAGAAGGAAAACAGGCTTCGTCTGGTCTTTCGTGTAAACGCTGTCGACTCCAGTTTCCATTTGTACTCCCCTATCCCCCGCGCTCTCCCCATGTTCAGTTCTTCTGGGAAGCTACATATCCCACAGACGTAGAGTTTCTTTCTCATATTTTGTCACATCTTTGAAGTCTAACTATTTGTCCACAATGCCCCACCATCATGAAAGTTGCCTACGTGCTTGAGTCTTATTTTCCCTGCATGTGAAAGTCTTAAGAATTATGCTTGCACATCACTGATTAATTCTTAATTGTAACGTCTATGCTTGCATGTTGAGGATGTTTATGCTTGTGGAAAATGTGAGGAATCGAAGGATAGGAAGTGTAGAATTTTTTGTTCACATAAATACAATGTATATAAATATAATATCAGTGGTGAATAATGATTACTATTTATACAATTGTATAGATGTGGAATTTGTATTTCTCATCTTCTCTACTTGATTCTAGGAAGGTGCTTGCTATCTCTTTACTTTCACATGCTCCACACATCCCAATAATTATTACGAAATCAACTATGACATGTCACCTTGTTATCAACAGTTAAATTACATATATATTCATCTTTCCAATAATGTAACGAAATCGATTAGACGACGTCATTCCTACTTGCATGTTAACTTTTCTCAGTTAAATTACATATATACTCATCTTTCCTATAATGTAAAGAAATCGATTAGACCACATCATCCCCACTTGCATGTTAACTTTTCTCAACTAAAGAGGAATGGTATCCCATAGTTATAGTCTTATCCTTTAACTCGATTCCTTTATTTATGGGACTTTTCCGAGAGGGATTCAAAGAAAAAATTACCCAAAATCGTTATAGTCTTATCCTCCAACTTAATTTCTTTAGTTATGGGACTTTTCCGAGAGGGATCTAAAGGAAAATTTAACCAAAATTGTTAGCCTTATTCTCCATGGGACTTTTCAAAGAAAAAATTACCCAAAACCATTATAGTCTTATCCTCCAACTTGATTTCTTTATTTATGGGACTTTTCCTAGAGGGATCTAAAGAAAAATTTAACCAAAACTGTTAGTCTTATTCTCCATCGGACTTTTCAAAAATTTTACTTTTCCGAGTCGGATCTAAAGAAAAATTTACCCTCAGCCGTTAGACTTATCCTCCAACTTAATTCCTATATATTTAGCAACACTTTCATTAAAATTGCATTGATATTGATGATGGTAGTAATATTGATCGAATAATTATATAAAAATAAATAAATAAATTATATTGTTTTAAATATAAATTTAAAGTTAATTCTATTCTTATAAATGGTAATGGTAATGCTTCTATTATTTTACTTTATATAATATAATATAATGACTTAATAAAAAATATCATTTAATTTTATATAATATAAAATGATTTGATAATTTAAAATAAGGTTATGGTTTAATCATAGAGATATAACATTTGAGTTTATTTATTATTAATTTATATTTATTTATTTGAGTTTATTTATTATTACTCTGTAGATATTTGATATCTATTTGATCTATTTCTCAATTATTTACCATAGGGAAAAAAATAGAAATAGACACTTGAAATTGTCATTGGTTAGAAATTTTGGGAAATAATTCATCCGACAATAGGATTCGGATTCATTGTTCACTGAATTTTTTTTTGATGTCTTTTTTATTCCTTATATTAAGGCTTGATCCTCTGTTGGAATATGTAATTCATACTTGTCTTCAGTTGTGGTTTTCTTTATGTATAGAGTCTGTTCCTATTTGATAGGTTAGTTCCTAGTTTGGTGTGAGGTTGAGATATTCTCTCAACCAAATTATTGTGCGTCTAAGATAGCTTCTCTATCTTGAGACAATTCCTTATGTATATATGTAACTTGATTTAATTAATGAAATATAGCTTGTATGCTCAGTTTCTAAGTTGCTATCAGAGCCCGTAACGGCCTTTGGCCCTTCCTGGGCATAGGAAAATAAATGACTGTAGTTATAGAATTTTTTATTAAAGTTTGTTTGTCCATCGAAAAAAGACATTGCGTGGAGGTCTGTGGCGTAGAGCACTGAGTGTGCCATTTGCAAGTTGTGATGGAAACTAGGAGAGTGAAGTGTTACGCCAGACAAAGATATGAGCGTCTTCGAGTGGTCGGAGGCTTGATTTCTTTTATGTCGTGGAAGGCCGTTGTGTGTGTGAAGATCTTTTTCCAATGCATTGGAGACCGGTTTATGGAGTCGAATTTTGGATCTGGAATCCAGACGTGTAGATCTGAGATTGACAGTGCCTGAAGCCTGAAACTCATAGTATGCGTAAAACCGCATATCTTGCGAAAACATAAGGGCAGCATTGAGAGAGAATTTCCACCATCTGAAAGAATTCATTGTGTATAGAAGCCGGGGTGAATAAACAAAATAAAAAAACTGTACTTGACCTGCGAAGACGGCATCAATGGCTTACAGTTCTTCGTGGGTGGAAATGGCTCCGCCTCTGGTGGTTTCAGCCAAAAGACACAAGTTCGTGGGAAATTTGGAGATGATTGTAGAGGAGACGGCAGCTGCGAACTTGATGGAACGCCTTCGGGCTGCTATCAACAGATTCTGTAAGCTCCCGTGTCTCCATGATTAACATGGCTATGCCTGAGCCTCCGGGAAAAAAAAAAATTGGTTACTGCAATTTTGGTTTTCTTGGATTTAAAAGCCGGCCAAGAAACTGCTGCAATGTGGATTTGGTGGCCAACTTCTATACTATATAGATTTATTTAACGTGTAAATCATTTCTTTTGAACGGGAAAAGTCCACCTAGATGATTTTTTCCTATGTTGTGGTTTCAATGGATGTAAAGACTGTTATGTATAATCCCGAGGGGTTCGGTGATAGTACCAGGGATTATCTTTCAGCCGATGAAACCCTTTTGTTGAAGCTCTATTTTTCGCTATTTTTTGATATGTTGAAGCATCCCAAACGTTGAAGCTGAGGAGGTCCAAGAAGTTGTGTTTGATTGCAGCGTTCGGTGTTGGCTGCTATGTGAAATTCCCTCAGAGGTTTGATGGTATTGATGCGCTCTGAGAATTGAGACACGCTGCACTGCTGAGCCTGCCCTCTGCGTGGAGATGGACGTTGCTTGAGCCTGAATGCTCTAAGCTGGGCTGAACAAGAGGACATTTGCTTCGTTCCAGTTTTTGGGCATGACGGAGATGGGAATCCCTGTCCATTGTGCAGCAATTCGGGTGACAAGCGGCAGAGCAGTATGTTTGCTGGCTATGTTGGCCAGATATTTTTGATGCCTCCTTGCAAGATTGGAATCTGTGAGTACTGATGAATCTTTCCCGGCATGATTCATTTCTCCGACGTGGTCTTCAATGGCGGATTTGCGACTGCAGGATTAAAAGTGCCCTGTAACTTGTCGCCGGAAAGAACTTCAAACTCCAATCTGAATGAATTCCAAGACAAATGAGCCGGGGGTGCTAGATCTCTGCGTGAAGTTTAGTTTCTGATTACTCTCTATAATTTCCTTGTCTCTGTAATGGAGAAATTACGTGGGTCAGAAATCTTAGCATTCGTTGTTGTGTTACTATTGATGTCATTAAACTCAAAATCATGCCATGGACAAAAGAAGGAAGCAGAATGTGGAGAACAAGACCGTGTTGTGTTAATAGATTTCAAAGCCCACTTCGTGAAGGATCCGAGCAGAGCTTTCAATTCATGATGAAGGTGTTATGCACAGGATGGAGACTTTCAATTCATGGTGAAGGTGTTAGCACGGGATGGAGAGTTTCTCCGTTAACTTAACTAAGGAAGCTATGTTGGGGATATTGAGGATAGCTATCGAGACGTATCGGCATTGGTAAGGCTGATATGGGCATTGGTTCAGAGTTCCCTTCGACAAGAAGTAGAAGGAATGTGCATGTTGAGATTTTTTATTTTTTCGGTACTAAGTGTGATGTTGTACACCGAGAGGGCGTACGAGGCAATTGGTATGGGCCGAGTCTTCGAAGGTAGCTAATGATTTGTTGTCAGTGAAGGAAAGGCACTGTGAAGGCTGATTTTGCGGTGATCCGCCCAACAAACCTTGATCAGCAAAAACTGGAGTTCTTTGGAGCCATGAATGTATTTGTTTGATATGGAGCCATTGATTGCGTCACTATCGTTGTGTGATTCTATTGGATCGATGAAAGTTGCAGCAGTTGTGGGTGTGGATGAAATCCCTTTGAGGGATCAGCTGGAGTGAGACAAGGAAGATGACAGTCTTCATTATTATTTCCCATTGTTTAAATTTTATTCTTTATAAATTGTCATGCCATTAATCTGGTTGAAAGAATTGAATTATTTACTGTGACGTTTAGTTTGGCCAACTATTGTCATGAGTTTGAGTTTTTTGTTGGAATTGGCCATTCTAACAATAGACAAATTTATTTGCAGGATTGATTTGTTACCAGATATGATGAAGACATGACAGTGAAAATGGCATCAAAGAGTAGTGGTTGGAGCTGCATGATGATCACGTTTGTGTGTGCCCAGTGTGACCAGGGGAGTAGATTATGATGGAAAGTAGCGAGAATGAGGAGGCATGCTTGGAAGCAGTTACCCTGCCTTGATACTGTGAACAAGGGAAGTGGCATTACGCTGCGATTCCAAGGGAATTTGATACTGAAACGAGAATTTTTGTGTATAAAATTGTTGAATTTTATGCATGTTGACAGTGAATTTATGGACGACGCGGGATTGGATCATGGAGTCCTGGAGGATTGTTTCCCTTCACAACTGTGTTGAGCCTTTGTGGCTGTGGTGAGCCTTCGTGGCTATGTTGAGCCTTCGTGGCTGTGATAAGCCTTCGTGGTTGTGGTGAGCCTTCGTGGCTGTGTTGAGCCTTCGTGGCTATGATAAGCTTTCATGGCTGTGTTGAGCCTTTGTGGTTGTGGTGAGCCTTCATGGTAGTGGTGAGCCTTCGTGGCTGTGGTGAGCCTTCACAGCTGTGTTGAGCCTTCGTGGCTATGGTGAGCCTTCGTGGCTGTGTTGAGCCTTTGTGGTTTTGGTGAGCCTTCGTGGCTGTGTTGAGCCTTCGTGGCTGTGATAAGCCTTGGTGGCTGAGTTGAGCCTTGGTGGCTAAATTGTATCTCCTCAAGGCTGAGCGCTTGAGTGGTGGAGGTGAATTACTGCTTGTCAAAATGTGAACTAGCAAGCAAGTGAAAGGGTGTTGCATGTTCATGAAGCAACGTGGAGCGATCAGTTGTCAGTGATATGATAGGGATCAGATCGAAGACAACGTGCAATGTATGATCTTGGATCTGCTCACAACAACAGTGTGGGTAGTGTTCTGGTGAACTGAAATTTGGGGCAATCTATCCGCAGCAGTGAATGGCGTGGCCATGTGTTGAACATTTGCATTGTCATTTGGTATTGTTTGTTTGAAAGCATGATTGTTTGTGTATGTTTGGGAAAATGAAATATTTCATGATGGACATATTTTGGAACTAAAATTAATAACATATTGAGATTATTCACCTCAATATGAAGTTATTTTTGTTAGAATTGACTACTCTAACAAATGATAGGTTAAGGATGGAGTTCCAAGTTCTAATTGACAAAGACAAAGATGCCCAAGATGTGAACATTTCAAAATATGATGTAAAGGAGTAGCGACAAAATTCAAAGGAGGATGGACAATCAAGTTTGTGAGAGTTTGTTTTGTGTGAGTTTCTTGGAATATACTTATGACCATGAGTATGAGTCACAGTTTGTAATTAGAAGCAAATATACATGTCATTTATTGTTTGTACGTGTTGTAAGACCCAGAGAGGCATGCATACCCATTTGTTATATGCTCCCTCTGTCAGAGAGTTTCAACACCCTGGAAGAGTGTGTCATGCGGGATGGATACACTTGGGTGGGCCGTATTGGTTTTAGACTCCATAAGGTGAAATTTTATATCAAGGGGGAGTTAATCGAGAGGTTGGATGAACCATGTATGTGAAGGACTTCCTAGTAGACTGGCGGTTGGAACCCATGCATTTCGGTAGATGGTTGTTCCTTTATATGGACATCGACAACATCATGAACAAGATACAAAGTGTAATTACCAAATAGAACCAGTGTAGTTACCAAACAGGACCAGTTGTAGATTTTGCAGATAGATATTGAGACAAGTAGTCATTAAGGGGGAGTGTTGGAATATGTAATTCCTACTTGTCTTCAGTTGTGGTTTTCTCTATGTATAGAGTCTGTTCCTATTTGATAGGCTAGTTCCTAGTTTGGTGTGAGGTTGAGATATTCTCTCAACCAAATTATTGTGCGTCTAAGATAGCTTCTCTATCTTTAGACAATTCCTTATGTATATATGTAACTTGAGTTAATTAATGAAATATAGCTTGTATGCTCAGTTTCTAAGTTCCTCAATGTCTTTTTTATTCGTTATATTTTGCAAAATAGTTTGTATTTTTGTTGGGACATAGATATTCAAGAGATTAGTTTTCAACATTTCTAGATAATTATCTGTTTTTGACAAAATTTGTTGTTGTCATTTGCGTTTTCATTTTCATTTTTTGTATGCCACAGTTTAACATAATCTTTGTGTTTTCATTTGAGGAAATGTGCATAGAATTGCCTTTTGAAAGCCCTTTTATGACCTTTCTTCATCTAGTTCTTAATCTTAGTAGGGGTAATTTAATGGCTTTTTTTATTTGTTAAATTTGCAAAATATGTTTTTATTCCTTATTTTGAATATTTTGTGAGTGGTGTATAATTAAAATAACACCACTTGTCATTCATACATAAATTAAAATACACTCTAAATATATTTTAATTATTTTTTAGAAAAAAAATAGTATTAATTAATAATATAATTTAAAATGTAGATTTTGTCATCCAATTATTTTAATTGAGTTTAAATGGTGGTTTCCAATAAGTGTGATTCTCTATTTTTAATATTTTTTTAGAGATATATCAAATTAGTGTTTTTAATTTAAGTTCTAGAAATAATATATATGTACAACTTGTTATATATAATAAATATCTATAAAACTAAAATATCATCTTTTATATTATTTATAGAAAATAAAATATGCCGTTACATATGGCATATCACATACATATCTACAAATGCATTTATCATTCAATGTCCTATTTGTCTTTATTTGCACCTTTTGAAACAATTGCTAATTTTATTTTATTAAGAATATTAAGAATATAAAATTAAAAATTAAAAGAATTATGACAAAACCGTGATTACAAGTTTTATAAAGTAATTTTGAACCAGGCAAGGTCACTCAAAATATGCATATTCCAAAATATGTGGAAAGGTGAAAATTAATTATATTATAAAATTTATTTAATAAAATCTAGAAAAAGAAATAAATATTCAATGAATATTTTAAATATGTTATCGTGACTAATCAACCAATGAATCAATACCTCCAATATTATATAGTTAGGCCGCACTTTTCTTTTTTTTCTTTATAGCGCAGCTCGTCCAATATTTTCCATTCTTTTTCTTTGCAGCGAGGCTATGAGAATTAGTCCAATATTTTCCTGCATAAGCATGGAATAAATTTCACCTTTTAAAAACTTGGTTACGGTAATGAGGTATAGAATCTATGCTTTCCATTTGAATACAAATATTCAGTCATAAAATAAACCCGCAGCGAGTAGAAACTAAAAACTTGGTTACGGTGATGAGGTATAGAATCTATGCTTCCATTTGAATACAAATATTCAGTCATAAAATAAACCGCCACCCTATTGTACTCCATTTTCAAGCTCTTTTCACTCTCCCTTCCTTCCAAGTTCCAGCAACAATGGAAAACGAGGACAGCTGCTGGAGCAAAATTTGCCCATGCTTTTTTCCAAGAAAGAAGCCTCCCAAACCTGCCTCTGCTGCTTCTTCCCCTGATAACATACCTCCGGCTCCGGGACAAAATACAAAAGTTGATCCGTCAAGAAAGAAGATTCTCGACACATCTGGAGGAGAAAATCTGAATGGAATTTTTCCAGGAAAGAAGCCTCCCAAAACTGATGCTGCTAGTTCTTCCCCCGATCATAAGAGACCTGCAGAAGAAAATGCAAAAGTCGATCTGGAGGGCCTTCTCAGGCACATAACTAAGCTTTTCCAAATGAAGGTAAGTTGATCGATTCTTTCATATTTACACCATATTTATCCTCTATAAATTGTACTCATATATATAGATCCATATAATTAAGTTTAAATTTATCCAGGTGTTGAGCCTCTAATGATCAAAGACCTGTAAACTCTAAAAAATGTGTGACCCTTTTAGACGATGTAAAAATATCTACATCTTTCAAAGTTCAGTGCAGTGCTTTATATTGTGGCTGACATATTCATCATCGATTCTACATATATATGTGATCAAGATATTATATCGTTCGTGTAAAAGGAGCCTAATAGTTTCAGTAGTTTCTCTATCAGGAGGGGAAAATATCAGGCTATGAGCCAGTGGCAGGTCAACAATATTGGCCAAGTTCACAAAGCTTCATCAATTTAAACACGTTTCTTTATGATGGAATCAACGCTAATGTCTGTACCAAACGTCCCTCCCATGATTTCACAGTGAATTTTTCTTTCCTTCTTTTATAATTTATTCAAACCTGAAATTTGCAGCACAATGTCCATGTCCTACAATTAAAACGTTCAATCTAAATTCTTCTTTATATTTTTTTTAATGGTGTTCAGAAATATAGTACTCTAGTACTCGGTTCAAAGGCAATTGCTAGCATTATGCTGCAAGGTATGGATCCGGTGAGCATGGTCGGTGCAGGTTTTCTGGTTGTGGCAAATATATTGGAAAGATTGGATGACGTTCGTACCAACCAAATTGAGTGTCTACATCTTTTGAAAGAAATGTTTAAATTAGCCAAACTAGTTAAGGAGTTTCAAGAATTAAAGGGAGACATGCACAACGAAATCGAAGCCGCAACAGCGTTAATTGTGGAAGGTTCCGTCATGTGCTGTGCACACATTAACTCTGCAAAATTTTCGCAGTAAGTATTCGACAGTCCAGTCCAACCTTGCTCTTTTTTAACGGTGTGATGGTTTATTAATGACTGTATCAAGGGTTCTTGCCAGGCTCCTCAAATGGAACGCCCTTTTAATTATTTATTCCGTTGCGTGGATTTTCATTGATGCAGATTCTTTAGGGCGGGAATAAACAAGGAGAACATCGATCAAATAAAGAAAGAATTAGATACAGTGTACAGAGATCTACACACCAAAATGCTCATCAATCTTCATCGCAAATTTGATGATCAGCCAGGTGGACTTAGCTTTTAAATTTATTTTGAATCTAAATATGATGCTTTGTTATCTAATTATGTTAGATCGCAAATTTTTATTTCTAAATATTTCAAAAATCTTGCAAATAAAAACAATAATAAACAATTAACTTTATTATGAAAAATAGCCATTTACTTCTCATTTTATTAATATTTATTTCATAAATTATCTTTTTCCTTCACTTTTCCTTTTAAAATTTTTGGAGAAGTGTTGTTTTTCACTGATATTTCTTTGGGGATACAGGGGATTTGCGGAAGCCAGAACCCGAACCAGCGCCTGCACCAGCGCGGATACCAGTTACAATTCATCATGCAGATAACGTGAACTTTATTCTTAACGCAGGTGCATTGCCTTAGCGCGAAGTAAATGCTTACATATAGATTGTCAAATTAGTTTTTTTTATTATTAAATTGCAACAATAATATAAAAATTTGTTGTTGACAAATAGATTTTTTTTTTTTATTGTTAAAATTTATAAATAAATAAATAAATGTATAATTTGATTGTTAAAACTTATAAATAAATAAATAGTATATAGAGAAAAAATAAATCTTATTTAAATTTTGATTTTGAAATATATGGAATATAATTGTTAATATTTTAAAATTAATTTATGATTGTTTTTAAACATTATTGTGCAGAGGAGAGAAAAGCAAAAGAAGCAGATGAAAGAAAAGAAAGCGAGATCGAGGGAAAACACACAGAGATTGAGGGAAAAGAAAAAGGCAGAGGAAGGTAACAAAAATGTTCAGGAGCATGAAATAAAAAGGGTAGAAGAAAAGGAAAAAACAGAGGAAAATAAGAAGAAGATAGAGGAGGGAACCAAAAGGATGGAGGAAAAGATAAAAGCAAAGAAAGATAAGAAGATTGAGAAAGAAACAAAAGAGTAGAGGAAAAGAAAAAAGCACAGAAAGATAAGAAGATTGAGGAAGAAACTAAAAGAGTAGGGGAAAAGAAAAAGGTACAGGAAGATAAGAAGATTGAGGAAGAAACTAAAAGAGTAGAGGAAAAGAAAAAGGTACAGGAAGATAAGAAGATTGACGAAGAAACAAAAAGAATAGAGGAAAAGAAAAAGGCACAAGAAGACAAAAGGAGAGATTAGATTAGAAAAGTAGAAGAAGAAAATGAAAGAAAAAAAAGAGAGAAGTTGAAGATAAGAAAATAAAATGAAAGCATGATCAAATTAGAGTAGAAAAAGAAAATAATGCACAGAGGGATGAAAAAAAGAAAATAACCAAAAAAAACTAAAGAAAAAAAGTGAAAGAAGAAGAAATAAATGAAAAATAAAATAAAAAATGATAAAATGAAAGAAGAAAAAGAAAAGAAAAAAATCCAAGAAGAGGAGAAAAAAGCAAATAAAGCAAATGAAAGATGAGAGGAAGGAGAAAGAAGCTCGGGAGAAGAAAACAAAAGCAAAAAATGAAAAAAAAGAAAGAGAAAAGAAAGAAAGAAAGAAAAGAAAAGATGAAACACAAGCAAAAAGTGAGATGCAAGGACCAACCAGTCATTCAGAAGAGATCAAGCTCAAGAAAGCCAGAACCAGTGACACCGGAGAACCAAGTTTCTACTCAGCGTGTTTTCAATGTACAACCTATATCAGAGAAAGGGACCCCTAGCAAATACTAAGGGAGATCAGTGAAAGCTTTAAGAAAATGAGAAAAGAAGAAACTGCAGCTAGAACAACAGGCCGAGAAGTCACATTCATATGGAATTTGTTTAAAGCACCAAACTGCCAGCCGCAATCCAAGGTTACATTTACATATGAGACGAAAGCTTTCACAGAATTGTAAAGTACTGTAATTCTTTAGATGGTCCTATAGATCTTACATGTCTCTGCTGAAAATAAATGTAAATAAAGATGTTCTATTCAATTATGTTCTGTTTATTGTATAGTTGATATACACCTGCTGAATCTATCTGTCGGTTGCACCTGTTGCTCAATCCTCTTGAACTGGAACTGCTCTGTCTCCTGGCCAGCCTGCAGCTTCAGCATATCTTGCATCTCCTCCTTCAATATCTACAACATAACTAACACTCCAGGTATCTTTAAAAGAATTATATTACCAAATTCAAGAAACATATCCCTAAGATACTTCGCGTTAAAAAGGTTTTCAAGAATTCAATTCATTGGAGAGGAGAAACCCCCGTTATAAGTGTCTGCGACACTTTTATGACGTCGAAGACCTGTTTTGTAAAACAGAAAACACGAAAATGAACCCATGGCCGCTCTGCAAAAGACCAAAAGACTGCAAAATTCTCCTTGTATCCTAATTTATAACAAAAATAAAGACGAGAAAGGAGTTTGAAACCGCAGAGGATAATCCTCAAAGTACATGAACCTCAAGGAGGAAAATCCTCATAAAATAAACCAAAATGCCATCGAAGTTGGCTAAAAATATGCCAAGATGCAGGGTTCAAAATTCGGCCAAAAATATGCATGCTGCGTTCAAAACTCGAATTATAGCTTGTAAATGGTGAGGTCTTTATAGCTTCTTAATTCCAATTTTCCAAACAAAATTTCAACCTTCATATTACCAAAAGCACGGAGTAAGAATGTATCCTTTTGAACTTGAAAAGAACTCCACCTGACTATATTGGTGCATAACCAAAGATTGATATGCCTATTAGTAAAAATTAGCGTAACTATTTGGGTTACACTAAGATATAATTTAATGTTTAAAAAATTTTAAACCAAAAAAATATATAATAAAAAAAAAAATTATAATTCTTAATTCTTAATTTTATTGTTAAATTATAATTGGGGTAAATGCTATTACATATTACATTGCAAAGTGAAAGTGTTATTTTAACAAATATTATCTAGGCTAGAACGAATTTCTACTTTCTAAGAAGATCAGTTCATCCTCTTTCAATGTAAAAAATCATGTTAAGACCTAAGACCCAAAAGTATTTGACAAGATTGAAAGATCTTCTCTCACTAAACATGGCAGCCCTTACCTATGTCTCAGGTAACTAAGTGAACCATCTTGTATATAGTTATGAAAGTCATGTATGTAAGTTATTATTACATAATACTAGGAGCACACATAAGTAAGAATAAGTCATTCAACCAAGATTTTTTTTTTTTTTTTCCACAAACAAAGAATTAAAATTCAACACAAAGAGTGAATGAAAACCAAACCCAAAGGTTGAACACATATCTTTTCAGCATTATTGTCCAAGAAACTAGTTGCATGTGAGCAATTTCTATCCAACCATAGTAATCAATTGCAAATTTACTACTCGAAAGAAGGGTTATGAGGGCACCACAATGAAGGAAGTTAACCAAAGACTCACAAGTCACTCACCCAACCCCATTTTTCTATTGCTTAGTCAAGATGCATCTATGGCATTCTCATCCACTACCCATATAGCACAAGGAAACATCTAGTTTATTTCCTCAACATTGCCTCAAAAGTGTTCTCACCTATAATTCTCTCATTGTAGGTAGGAAAAAGCCATTCAAATATTTTCTTTTCGTAACCTTGCAGAATTATACATTGGCTCTAGGCACCGAATAAGTAGTAATTATTAAGTGAAAGGGAGGTTTACTAAACAATATAGCCTTTATGCTCCTCTACATACAACCATCTCTCCTCCCAAGTCCACAAATCACTCTCCCACAAATAATATTTGTTCATTTCAAGCTTTTATATAAGTCTAAACCAAGAGAATGAAATTTCCAAAATATCAATGATGCTTGGGTTAATTCAAATTTAGAATGGAAAGGAAGTGCATGAGAATGGAGGAAGCTCAAATTTCCATTAGGATGGGCCATCTTACACTTCTCCATGATGGATGTACCTTGCCCCATTCATTCATGACTAGGTGAGGTAAACTTCCTTACACACCACCATATGCATTCAATTATTAACTTCTAAGTCAAATATGGTGGTTGAGATATAGATAATGCACATTATAAAGAAAAGGGTTTGAGTTAGAAAACATATTATTATTTCTCTCCTCAATCACTCCTTCATGAGTCCTTCCCTCTCCCACTTTAGGGGGGATAATAACCCATAGTATTCTCTTTTCAACCATCTTGGACCTTTATCTTGATATTTTTGAAAAAATATTTACATATATCTTAAACATATCATGGAAGGTCTACCACATGGTAGAGGGAAAACATAATTTCTAGAATTAGACCTAGTCATTCACTAGTTAAGGTTTAGCCTTGAAGTCCATGTTATAAATCCATATAAGATATTTTAAATCATTCATATATGGAGTCATTTTAGCTAAGCACATATGGCTTGAATCTTGTCATTGTAAACACTTACAAATTATATAATTCGATATAATACATACAAATGCCAAAAATAGGGTATTACATGTTGTGGATGCATCTATGCTATCCCTCTTGTCTATCTCTCAACACTACGCCTCACTTGTTAAGAATTCATAAGACTGTGGTAACTAAATAAATAACATAAAAATAAAATTGACTTAAATGATATAAATAATTGAAGCCACTTTCTACCTATCTTATTAATATAGTCAATGTGGATTTCAAATATTTCATTAGGAAGAGGATATTTAAAGAACTTACCTTTTAACTATTAACTTTTTTTTGTATGTTTCTTTATGCTTAAGTGAGTTCATGGTTTCACTCAAGGAAGTTCCTTTATACTCAATAATACTTTTAAGTAAGTTTCACTATGTGTAATACTGATAAGATCCAACTATCTCAATGCATATATACCTTGGCTCAAAGTATGCCTCAATAGTCTTATGATCAATCACTAAGGTCATAAAGTTTTATCTTTGTAATCTTTTTGTTATTAATAGAAATATATGGACTCAATTTAAAAAAAAAAAACTAATAAGATCCAACATCAACACCTATATTTCTTCATGAAAACCTAAGCTAGCTTAGCTAATATTGGTGGACCGTTTGATCTAATCCTTAGTGCATCCACTAAAAGTGATTGCTAATAATTAAGTTTACTCACTTTTTCCAAAGAAGAAACTGTACTCTTTTATTTCAAAAAAATGAAAGTGTGAATTCAAAATGTGCCTAAAGCACTCATTAGTTAGTTATCACCCATTAATGAATTTTGAAAATTTTAAGTCTTCTATCTTAATAGCTAATCATATAATCACCTACAAGTTACATCAATCTCTATATTAATCTTTCACTATGACTAGAGTACTAAATCCAATTTCCAAAACTTCATCTAACAACGAGTTACTTTGCATATTCAATTCATTCATTTTTATAAACATAGTTTTCAATAATTTTACTTGATCATAGCTATAAGATAAAAGTCGGCTTTGATTTTTTTCTTACATTTATTATCATAAATATTAATTTGAATAATATAAATTTTCACAAATATCTTCATAAAAATTAATAATGAATTTAATTATAAACAATTATTAAATTATATATATAAAATGAAATTAAAATGATAAAAATTATAAAAAATCAACATTATATTAGCTTTATATTTTTAAGCTTAATATATTTCAACAAATACCTTCAAAGTGTTCATGTTTTTTATTTTGTGTTCTACTCTACTTCACTTAAAACCTTTATTTTTTAAATAATTTAATTACATTTTAAATATATTTTTTTAATAAAGCACCTAAAATGTAAATACCTATGTGCCTTAAACCATATGCTATGCCATTTCTGCATCTTAAACCACGTGCCATTTCTAAAAGCCATAAGGTTTATTAAAATCCTTACCAAAAGTTATCCATATTCACTATCTCTCTAATTAACAAAAGCATGTGAGGCAATACTTTAAGAGACCCTCTACGAAAACAGAGTTTGGTTGAGGCTAGTCACGAGATCGTTGGATTCAAGTAGTTATGTTTTTGTGGCTTACAAATGAGAAGAATTTTCTTAGTCTAAGTTTAAATCAATGCTTATTTTCCTTTTCTTTTACTGGAAAAAATTACGCCACGACTTCCTCTTCCCATATTTTTAAGTTTTTCCAGGGAGAATATCTTAATTACTTGTGATAATGGTGACTAATAATCTCTAAGAAATATATTAAATTTGAATATTTGATTTATGACGTATCAAATTTGAACATTTAACCATTCTCATATATTTTTGTTTTTGAATGATTAAAGGGAGAAAATCTTAACTACCCAAGATAATAAAGACTAATAATCCCAAAGAAATATACTACCATTTTCCCCTAAGGGTTCAAAGGTACACCGAAGGAGCGGAATTTGTGTTAACTCCTATGCAGATCAAAAGGCGTGGTCTCCATTGATCTCAAATCAATGGCGATCCATGAGCACAAACAAGCCTACTGTGCGGCGAGGTATCATCCAACAAGCGGGCCGAGCATTAATTCAGAATTGGGAGAGAGATCGATCCAATCCAACAAGCTACAATGGATCAATCCAAGGGCACCACGACAATAACTGCAGAGGTGGAGGTGCAGATAAATGCCGTGATGGGGTCAGAATCAGCGGTGTTTGAGTCCCTGATAACGCACCTCATGAGCGCTGGGAATGAGCAGAGAGGCCAGGTGGAGGCATTGTTAAACATCTGCAAGGAGAAGCATCTAGATGCTCTAGCCCTGAAGCTCATTCATGTCCTGCAGTCATGCGGGCAAATGGAAATCCGAGCCATGGTTGCGATTCTCCTAAGGAACCAGATCACACGGGACAAAACATACATATGGCCCCCATTGGCACCGCCCACGAAGACTGCTATCAAGGCTCATCTCGTCGTATGCATCCAGAGGGAGGAGGCCAAGAGCATCGTCAAGAAGCTATGCCACACCGTTGTCAAGCTTGTAGCCTCCATCATGGAAGAGGCCAGTGGCCAGAGCTCTTACCCTTCGTGTTCCACTGCATGAGCTCTGATTCTCTGCGTCTCCGCATCTCAAGGAGAGCGCGTTGCTCATGTTCGCGCAGCTATCGCAGTTCATAGGCGACTACCTTCACCAGCATCTCTCCACCCTGCACACCGTGTTCCACCAATGTCTCTCCTAGCCCTCCCCGACGAACATTCAATCGTGGCCCTCGCAACCACGACCAACTTCGTCTAAACGATCGAGACTCCGCAGGACCATGAGAGGTTCCAAAACCTAATCCCTGCCATCATGCAGACGGTCACTGAGGCACTCAATACAAATCAGGAGGCCATGACCCAACAGGCTCTCGAGATGTTTATTGAGTTGGCAGGCACCGAGCCACGTTTCCTCTGCAGGCAGATCATTAACATGGTGGGGAGCATGCCGCAGATAGCTGAGGCAGTTTGAAGAGTAGAAGCCATTATTTTTCACGAAAGATACATATATATATATATATATATATATATATATATATATATATATATATATATATATATATATAAATAAAAAATATTATAAATAATTTATTTACACTTTCCTATTTTACTTTCATATATAAATATAGAATATTTATGTTTATAAATTAAAAAAAATTAAAAGTTCTATGGCTTAATTTCAATATATAATAATATAACAATAATAAGATAATTTGATATTCTTCTTCTTTTTTCACTATTCTTCTCATTGGAGCGTGTTGCAGTATACATTAGAGTAAATGCTGTGGCATCAATCGCTCAACATTCCTGCCTTGAATTCATTTTAATTTTAAAATATTAATAATAAACTTAATCATTCAAAAAATTTCATTGAAAAAATTAATAAAAAACATTATGCATTGACATATATATAGAGTCATACAATGTTGGTGTCAAAATAAATTAATAATAAAATATATCCTTATACTATACTCCCTTTCTCCTTGCAATAGATTTTTAGATTTTTTGGGTAATGGTTGTCCTTTGGGTTCACCAATTCCTTTGGTTTATAATATTAAACCCTTGGGTTTATTATTTGTTTTGGTTTATAATATGAATAATCGATCAATGTCATCCATGATTAAATGTCACATTCTAACAAACATTGTATCTATATGAAAATCACCCATGGCCAACCATGGTCATACTTGGTCCAACGTCGCATTGCGACAACAATTGTCTCAATGTCTAAATCAATTCCCTTGGGTTCACCAATTCCTTTGGTTTATAATTTTTTGGGTAATGATTTTCCCTTGGGTTCACCACTTGCTTTGGTTTATAATATTAAACCCTTGGGTTCACCACTTGCTTTGGTTTATAATATTAAACCTTAGGTTTTAATGATTTTTTTGGTTTTTATAGTATGAATAATCGTCAAGTATCATCACAGTCAAATGACACTGAAAACATTGTCTCAATATGAAAATCACCCTTGTCAACCATGGTCTTAGTTGATCAGCGTCGGCATTGTGACAACAATTGTCTCAATGTTTAAATCAATTCCATGGGTTCTGGTCTTTTTGGTTTATAATTTGTTGGGTAATATAGTTTGTCCTTGGGTTCACCAATTCCTTTGGTTTATAATATGAACAATAGAGTCAATATCATCATGATCAAATGTCACATTCTGACAAATATTGTCTCAATATGAAAATCACCCATGGCCAACCATGGTCATAGTTGGTCGAATGTCGCATTGTGACAACAATTGTCTCAATGTTTAAATCATTTCCCTTGGGTTCACCAATTCCTTTGGTTTAAAATTAGTTGGGTGATGGTTTTCCCTTGGGTTCACCAATTCCTTTGGTTTATAACATTAAACCCTTGGGTTTTATTAGTTCTTTAGTTTATTGTAAAATAATGGTCAATGTCATCCATGATCAAATGTCACATTCCGACCAAAGTCTTGTCTCAATATGAAAATACTTGTAGTAACAACTGATCATAGTTGGTCCAATTGTGACAAAAATTGTCTCAATGTTTAAATCAATTCCCTCGGGTTCACCAATTCCTTTGGTTTATAATATTAAACCATTGGGTTTAATAGTTATTTTGCTATATAATATGAAAAATTGATCAATGTCATGCATGATCAAATGTCACATTCTGACAAATATTGTCTTAATATGAAAATCACCCATGGCCAGCCATGGTCATAGTTGGTCCAACGTCGCATTGTGACAACAATTGTCTCAATGTTTAAATCAATTCCCTTGGGTTCACCAATTCCTTTGCTTTATAATTTGTTGGGTGATGGTTGTCCCTTGGGTTCACTAATTCCTTTGGTTTATAATATTAAACCCTTGGGTTTATTAGTTGTTTTGGTTTATAATATGAATAATCGATCAATGTCATCCATGATCAAATGACACATTATGAGAAACATTGTCTCAATATGAAAATCGCCCATTGCCAACCATGGTCATAGTTGGTCCATCGTCGCATTGTGACAACAATTGTCTCAATGTTTAAATCAATTCCCTTGGGTTCACCAATTTATTTTGGTTTATAATTTTTTGGGTGATGGTTGTCCCTTGGGTTCACCAATTCCTTTGGTTTATAATATTAAACCCTTGGGTTTATTAGTTCTTTTGGTTTATAATATGAATAATTGATCAATTTCATCCATGATCAAATGTCACATTCTGACAAAGATTGTCTCAATATGAAAATCACCCATGGCCAACCTTGGTCATAGTTGGTCCATCGTCGCATTGTGACAACAATTGTCTCAATGTTTAAATCAATTCCCTTGGGTTCACCAATTCCTTTGGTTTATAATTTTTGGGTAATGGTTTTCCCTTGGGTTCACCAATTGATTTTGTTTATAGTATTAAACTCTTGGGTTTATAATGTTTTTTTTTCTAAATAAGCTTAATCTATTAATCAGCAAAAACACGAATATTTACATCAGGATTTAACCAGGACTAGGCCTGAGGTCGAGGCCTGTTGAGCAAAAATTCACAGTTGAGCACTGCCCTCTGAGAGGGAAACCAGTGCATAAGATGTGCCATCAAAAAACCCACGCAGGGGCGGTGTCTATTTCTAGAAAAAAGCCTATGAAACTTTGACATTCCTAAACCTTTTGCATCAAGAGGACAGTGCCATAGCAAAAACCAGAAAGACATACATAAACATTTTGCATAAAGAAGACAGTGCCATAGTAAAAAACCAGGAACAGTTGAGGCGCTACTCGTCCGGTTCCTCTTCCACGACCCTGCACCAAAACTCGTCTGGTTCACCATCAGTATTGTACAGGTCCTCTGTGGAGTGAATGACCTTTTCAGCAGCTGGGGTGCGCTGACCATCTCCCGGATGAGGCTGGTGTTGAGCATTTGCAGTGTCAGGGGCTTGAGTAGCAATTTGCTGCTCATCCTGCTTCAGCTCAATATCAATATTCATTTCATTGCCATGACTAGCATTATCCACATTTATGTCCATATCCTGCTCATGCTCATCTTCAGCATTCTGCCTTATGTCATTTGTAGCCCCAAATTGTCCAGCCCGCCTGCCAGAAGTGGGAGCCTCATCTTGAGGGGACTCACGGAAAACAATGGTGACCGAGGCGGTAATGCGAGGGCAATTGAGCGCACTTAGGAAAGAGAAGTGCCTAGATTGAGAATGTGCAGGAGCGCACTGGGGAGAGGGATTCCAATGTTCAGACCGAAGGATTCGACCATGAGCAGCACGTGAATTTCTTTCAGAGGCGTGAGAGTCCGTAGCAGAGGTGCTGGAGGACGGGGAGGAGCGCCTGATCAATCTTCGGGAGGAGCCTCGTCTGCACCTCATCCTGTGCCTGAGACGAGGCATTCTAGCATTCAGAGCTGGAGAACTGGACGGAGGCACTGGACAATTGGCCAAATGTGGGAGCGTAGACGGGACAGAAGCTCTGGACAGCTGCGCAAACCAATTTCCAGACTCTAGCATGCAATTCCCTGCAATAGAAATATGAAGATTGTCGCCGAGCTCAATGCAACCATGAAGCCTGGTTCTCTTGCCTGTGACAGTGCGTTCGGAGGCGAGTCGCACAGTGGGAGAGCAAAGCACCGTAAGAGGCTTGGGGAAGCTGCTTCTGGGTTGCTCGTTCGCCATCCCATTAACAAGAACCCCAAATCCGCTGCCAACCATCTGCATTAACCTCTCCATTAATGGATCAATCACCATGTCCTGTATACCCTGCGTGGAGATTTCTCGAACTTCGCTAATGAAGTTGTGAACCGCGCCAGGCTTTAATGGCCTTAAATGCTTCATGCTTGAGTTCAGGTGCCATCGGACACATGCAGGTCCTCTTGGCCGATGTCTTGCTGGGGTGCCGTCTGTCCGACGCATTCCCTTTACCATTTTAACCACCCGCATCCGGGTCTCTTGGGTTTATAATGTTAATCACACATTCAGTTTATTACTCTCTTGAGTTTAAAATACTATTTCTCAGGGTTTGTTAATTTCTTAGATTTCTCAGTTTAAAATATTAATTCTTAGCGTTTATTAATCTTTATTGTTTATAATATTCATTCGTTAGGTTTATGATATTTATCCCTTGGGTTTGCTGATTCCTTTGCTTTATAAGATTAAACCCTTGGTTCGATTAGTTCTTTTGGTTTATAATGTTAATAATCTTGTTCGTTTATTAATATCTTATGTTTAAAATATTCATTCTTATGGATTATTAATTTATTAGGTTTTTTAGTTTAAAATAGCAATTCTTACGGTTTATTAATCTCTTGTGTTTTTAATATTGATCCCTTATGTTTATAATATTTATCCCTTGGGTTCACCAATTCCTATGGTTTATAATATTTAAACCTTTTGTTTATAATGACATTGGGTTTGTATTATTAATTATCCCTTGGGTTTATTAATCTCTTAGGTTTTTTTTGTTTTTAAATATTGTTTCATATGGTTTATTACTCTCTTGAGTTTAATATTATTAATATATATTATAAATAAATATTCAAGTATTTATTAATAATGATTATTAGTAATATTATAATATTATTATAATAATATTAATATATTATTAGTTCTTTTGGTTTATTAATAATATAACCATCTATGATATTAATATATAAATAAATATGAAAATATGAAATATTATTTTTATTATTTTTATATTTATAAATATTATTAATATATATTATATATATTTCAAGTTAATTTATAGTATGTGTATAGTTATTATTATTAATATATTAATAAATATTTTTAATATATATTATTAATACTTATTATAATATTAAAAATATATATAAAATATTTTTGTATATGTTAATAATATTATAATATTACTAATATTCATTATAAATAAATATTCAAATATTTATTAATAATGATTATTTGTAATATTATAATATTATTAGTATATATTATTAATAATATATATTAATAATACTATACTATTTATTTAGTAATATTAATAATATTATAATATTACTAATAATAATTATAAATAAATATTCAAATATTTATTAATAATGATTATTAGTAATATTATTAATATTATATATTATAAATAAATATTCAAATATTTATTAATAATGATTATTAGTAATATTATAATATTATTAATAATATATATTAATAATATTTTAATATTTATTTAGTAATATAAATAATATTATAATATTACTAATAATCATTGTAAATAAATATTCTAATATTTATTAATAATGATTATTAGTAATATTATAATATTATTAATATATATTATTAATAATATAATCAACTATGATATAATATATATTATTAATATATTATTAGTTCTTTTGCTTTGTTAATAATATAACCATTTATGATATATTAAATTATTATATATTATTAATATTTTTTTTATATTAATATATATTATATATATTTCAAGTTAATTTATAGTATGTATATAGTTAATATTTTTAATATATTAATAAATATTTTTAATATATATTATTAATGTTTTTATAATATTATTAATATATATAAACTATTTTTGTGATTTTAATCATAATTAATATATTTAATATATTAATATTCTTATTAATATATAATATACATTTTTCAAATTAATATAATAAATTTATTGTATATAATATTTATTTATTGATATATAAATTAATGTGATGGGTAGTGGATATAGGCCTATCGGCGTATATCAATCACATTAGTTTTTACTAATGTGGTTGTGCTAGTAATAAACTTAATCATTCAAAAATTTCCATTGAAAAAATTAATAAAAAACATTATGCATTGACATATATATAGAGTCATACAATGTTGGTGTCAAAATAAATTAATAATAAAATATATCCTTATACTATACTCCCTTTCTCCTTGCAATAGATTTTTAGAGACCAGAGTAAATGTATGCTTCTCATCAGATAAATGATAAAGAAGTTTACATGGAGGGCGTAAAGGCCAGACCAGGCTGAGATTATATGTAAATTCCAACTCGTTAGAATCAAAGAAAGTGAAAGTGAAAAATAGGTGCAAATACCCAATAATCACGACTCTAATATTCCAACAAGATTTCAGAACGAAATAAGTCAACGACGGGTACAAGGATTTGTTTATGAGATTGGTAGGTTTGACTGTGATTCAAGATTCAAGATGAGTCAATCGCGAATAGTATAAATTTTGATTGTTTCCACGAAGGCGAATTGTCGCTGTGATCATTGATAGATTTCTCCTAAATTTGTATATATACGTAGTGTGTAACGATTGCTTCATCTTTGTCTCTCGATTCTATCTCTACAATCTTTCCAAAAGAAAACCCATTCAAAGAAGCAACCTCCTACACAATTTCTTTCAAAAAACTACAAGCAACATCTGAATTTTGATGATAAACTCGGAAATACGATGGTGCGATTTGCATTTCCCCTTTCTATTAGAAAGGGTTTGTGGGGTTTACAAGTGATGAATCTATTCAGTCCCTCTTCCTCAGCAACAATAAATAATGGAGATGGTGATGAACTTGCCGCACATACAGGTGGGCTCCCACAAGTTGCTTATTTATGGCGAGATATCCAAGGTGTTAACTCCTGGAAAGGATTGCTTGATCCCATGAATTCAATTTTGAAAGCTGAGATTCTCAGATACGGAGAATTTTCTCAGCTTTTCTAAGACGCATTTGATGATAGAGACTATTCTCAATATTATGGAACTTGTAAGCATAGTAAACACTCTTTTTTCCAGAAAATGGGTTTGCCTCACTCTGGTTATCAAGTAACCAAATATATATACGCAAATGTTGGTGCTGCTATACGATCCTCTTTTGGCGAAAAATGCATCGACCAAAATGTTTGGATTGGCTTCATTTCTGTTTGCACGGATCCAAATGAGATAGAGAGGCTAGGAAGACGAGGTACATAGTGATTGCGTGGCGTAGAACGCGAACAGCACAAGAATGGATGCAAAATTTCAAAGACAAATTACTTCCACTGCCCCTTCCCCTTACTCATGTAGCTCATCTGATCAATGCACAAAAAATTGCGGATCCAACTGTCCGAATAGAAAAGGGATTTCAGTCTTGTTATACTTGTGTGGATGAAGGTTCCCTTCCCCTTACTCATGTAGCTCATGTGATCAATGCACAAAAAATTGCAGATCCAACTGTCCGAATAGAAAAGGGATTTCAGTCTTGTTATACTTGCGTGGATGAAGGTTTTAAAAAATGCAGTAGAAGTGCCAGGAATATTGTTGTGGGTGAGATCACACAGCTGCTGCAACAATACAAGGAGGAGAGGTTCTAAAAAATGCAGTAGAAGCGCCAGGAATATTGTTGTGGGTGAGATCACACGGCTGTTGCAACAATAAAAGGAAGAGAGGGTGAGCATAACATTGACAGGGCACAACTTAGGCGTTGCGCTTGCAACGTTAAGTGCATATGATGTCAAAGAAACGGTTTCAATATAACATACACAGCAATATTTCAATATTTATTTCTGTCTCATTACACAGCACAATGCTGCGCAAGCACAGGAATGTGATTAGTCTTCAGTTGAATTGGGTGTCTTTAGTTTCTGAGTTAGTCTTCCCAGTATTTGATTATCGGATTCGATTGTTCGTTGAATAATAAGATACCAGAGCGTGGACAACCTGAACGAGAATATTCCAGAGTGTGTAACAACCTCGAGTAAATCTCAATTTAATGAAATTGCAACACGTGTCTTTAAAACTGTACGCACAAGGATTAAGAGTTATGTTTGAACGACGAATCTGAACAGTGTCGCAAAATAAACTCCAGGAGTAGTCTACCGGGGCCGCGTTTTAACCCAGAAACCTCGCCTATCGGAAAACTTCGCTGCCCGTTTTCACGTCGCCGAGTGCCTCGGGATCATGTTATGGGGCATTCCGCAATGCGACGCGCTGACCAGCCAATAAACATGGTTACCCATGAACCATACATACATCCATCGTGGTGGATTTGACATCTGTCCCCATGGCGCCTAGAATTTCAAATTTCAAAATTTCCCGCTCAATTTCTACAACAGGTTTTTGAATAGGGATGCGATGGAGCTAATTTTTTTCATTTTCATTTTTTCAGGATTTTGAATAGGGACATGATAGGCTTTTTATTTCATTTTCGTTTTTCAGGTTTTCAACAACCAAATTCCTTTGTATTCATTTGTATTTCTCAGGTGGGGGACGAAGTTGTTCAAGGCCGACAAACCATTTTTAATCCCAGCCATACGTAGGGTTAAAGGCCAACAGGCCATACTCCTTTCATACGTTGGCCATATCATTGTGTGCGGAGCCATACCCACATTGATCTCAAGGTGTTTTCCATTGTGCGTGGAGTCATACTAGCCATACAGTCTATCTTGTGCGCGATCAACAATATCCTTGTTGTGCAGCACTAAGAAGCAAAGGGGTGAATGAAATCTGCAGATTGTGCGCGATCAACCATATCCTTGTTGTGAAGCGCCAATAAGCTAAGGGGTGAATGAAATCTGCAGATTGGACCAGTTATTCAACCACCAAACGTGGAAGTGTAAGGGACCGCTATCATGGAGCCGAATGGTCCCTGGGCTTTGACAAAGTTAAATCTAACGGTAGAGATATCGAACCAAGCCCTTGGTGTTGTTCACAATATCTGAAATGGGAAAGCAATTCTTTATGAATTTCATCCACACAGCACAATTCCATTTTCCATGGAGTATTTCATGTCAAAGGAACCAAAGTCATATATTTTAACTGGCATATGACTCATGGATTTG
Source organism: Pinus albicaulis (assembly GCA_034641835.2). Lineage (NCBI taxonomy): Eukaryota > Viridiplantae > Streptophyta > Pinopsida > Pinales > Pinaceae > Pinus > Pinus albicaulis. The sequence goes on along the minus strand of CM076575.1, from coordinate 263,280,490 downwards.
GAGAAATGTGTATTGATATATATGGGTATTTGGAATTTCCCATAGTTCTCATCTGTGCTTAAGGCATCCAGATTCAGATTAAAATAGTAGACAACTTTGTGCTTAAGTCATCGAGATTCAGATGAAAATAGTAGAAGCTGTCAAATTTTAAAACACATTTTTGATTAATTTTTATGATGTCTCTACTGGATTTAAAAGTGCACAAGCCTCGAAATGATCTTGGTTTCCATGTTTCGGGAATGAAAACATACCAGGCTTCTTTTCTTGATCAAAGGCTGAGCAAAATCTATGTATATGAGCTTTGACGGTTTCATGCTTTGGGAATATAATGGTTCTTTTAATTTGTTTCGTGCATATTTTCTTGTTCGAGTATGTGGAAAGATGGGTCTCTAGTAATCCCAAGAAAATTCTAAGAAATTTCTTGATCGATTAGAAAAAATATGGGGTCTTGTAGTTAGTGATACTTCCTCATACTAAAGTACTTTTCTAGAAAAGAGTCCATGCTATATTATAGGTGAAGCATCCATGGGAAGGACATGGAACAGGGACTAATGCAACATTCATTATCTAACAATGTAAATAATAAAAAAAAAAATTATATTTACCATATATTAACATATTGTGACTATACATTAAACATATTTACCATATATTAACATATTGTGACTATACATTAAACATATTTATCATACGTTAACATATTGTGACTATACATTACACTCAAATCACCATATATTGTGACTCTACATTACACTCAGGCTATATATCTACATATGCCATGCAATATATTTTAACCTATTGTTTTCATTGTTTAAATTGTTTACAGTTTTATTTTCTTCTCAGCAACTTTGAGCAGTTACTTACTTCGGAGATCACACATTTGCATATATTATATCTTCTGTCTTGTGCGTTTGCAGGGTTACATTTACAGGTCATGGCAGGTACAGTATACTGCTACTCTATCTCATCAGTAGTTATTTTATTGTGAATACCATTTATTTTCTGCTCTGCGAGCCAGGTTTACAACGGCATAGTCTCGGTTTCGGAAGAAAATTTTAATCATTGCTTCAGCAAAAACGCTGAGCATAATGGAGATTTCTATATTTTTTTGCTTTTCAAACATAAGAGGAGAGAAAATAATACTGAGAGCGAGAAAGAACTGCTATGTAGATCTTTGAGAGAGACTGGCGAAATGCAAAATTGTTTAGCTTTTTTTAATGATGCGTAATGAAACTTTTACATGTTCATGGGTTCATAAGATGTCCTAAGTTTGACCATTTGTAATTTTGCAATGATTTTTAAAGTGTGCGTAGTTGTGTTTTAATATTATTATGGGAATATAGTTGTTTTATATAGATAAAAGTATAAGATTTGGTTGTGATGATTCAATCGTATTTGATTTTAATTCTTTTTATTTGGTATTTTGAAATTTGAATGTAATTTTTTTATTATATTATGTTTTTCTTTAATTTTATATCTTGAAATAATTTTATTAAATATGGATATTTTTGGTATTTTTGGTGGGAATTTATTGGTGAAATCTTTATCTTTTTGTTATATAAAGTTTGTTTTTGATTGTATATATGGATTCATGATGAAATTTTTTTAAAACATTTTGATTACAAAGAATTCACCCAACAATATTTTGATTCTAATAAATCCTTATTAAATTTTAAGCAATTTTGACTGAAAAATATACCAAAAAACATTAAAAACATATTATAAACTACAACAATTTTAATTAACTTTAAAATATTAAAATTAATATTTTTTAATCCATTTAAATGTATGATCAACTAGTAAATTAATGCAAGGGAAATTTTTTAAATTAAATTTTAAAGAGCATATTGAATCAAAGTCCTTAGTGATTTAAGAAAAAAATACACGGCCAATTTGCGATTGAAAATTTTAAAAAATAAGAGCAAGGAGCCACGAGATGAAATCAAATACACAAAATTCTATATCGGTGAACATAAAAAGATATGATCAACTGTAAATCGGCAAATCTAAAAATATATGACCAACTGTACGTAAATGCAATGACAGTGTTTCAAATTAAATTTAAAACGAAGATTGATACAGTCCTGAGTAATTAAAAAACATTACACAACCATCTGCCATTGAAATTTTTTAAAAATGAGAGCAGGGAGCCACAAGTTGAAATCAAGTATATGAAATTCTGTTAAAGACATTCAACAACAGATTTTTTTTTTTTATCATAGAATTAAAATTTCACTCAGATTTCAAGAGCTTATGAAATTGGCAATTGAATAGGATTCTTCAACGTGGATTCTTAAACAGCTGGATTCTTAAAGAGATTTGCAGTTACACCAAAATTTAGAGGTGTAGGGAAAATTTCAAACCAGTAACTAGGATCGATTTAGAGGTATAGGTGTTGGTAAATTTTCAAACTAGTAACTAGTATCCTAGAATTATGTAGGTATTGGTAAATTTTCAAACTAGTAATTAGTATCCTAGAATTATGGATTTCATAGAGGTGCAGTGATTACTACGACACCTCCCTCAAAAGTAACTTAGAAGATTCGAAAGTGAGCCCAGACTCTGATACCAAATATTAGTAAACTTTCAACCAATACAAATTCCCACAACAAGAAAGCTCTCTTTTAGCACCATAAGTTAGCACCACCTACGTTATGTGGTGTTAATGTGATGTAAATGTTTATGTATCATATTAAAAATGGAGTATATCACCATAAGTTAGCACCACTTGAGTTATGTGGTGTTAATGTGGTGTAAATATTTATGTATTATATTAAAAATTAAGTATATCACTATAAGTTAGCACCACTTAAGTTATGTGGTGTTAATGTGATGTAAATGTTTATGTATTATGTTAAAAATGAATTATATCACCATAAGTTAGCACCCCTTAGGTTATGTGGTGTTAATGTGGTGTAAATGTTTATGTATCATATTAAAAATGAAGTATATAATCACCATATTTGATGGACAAGTTAGCACCATTCTTACTATGTGGTGTTAACGTGAAATAATTTTTTATTGATCTTATTGGAAGTGAAGTATATCACCATATATTTAAAGAAGTGATGTATGCTATATTGTCAAGTTCTATAAAGTAGGGTAGTTAACTTTGTGTTTGCCATGTTGGCATGTACAAGTGGATTTATAAAAGTGAATTGTCACGAATTATAAAAAAATTAGAAATATTTATATTATGAATATATAAATTAGAACTAAACTCACAAATATTTATTTTATAATATCTATTTGTTTGTCATGTTTACATGTAAAACTAAAATTCAAAGTAATTGTTTTCTAAATATTTTATTTCAATTATTTACTTTTTATATTATTCTCATGAGAAAATAAATACACAAAACCATATTACATAATTATTTATTTTATGAATAAGCCAATTAAGATAAATATTATTATATTATTGTAATTTAGAAATAAAATAAGGGTGAATTCGATGGAGTTGGGTTACTATTTTTTGGAAGAACTTTTGTTCCAAAGGTTGAAAATGCCTCCGCTTCCTCCATCTGAGCAACATATGTTCCTCTTCCTCCTGTTTGTTCACCCTCCGGACATTCAAAAGACTTGTGCCCCCACTTATGGCATTTGTAACACTAGATGGCAGCTCCTCTACCTCTGCCATTACCTCTTCCACGCTGGTATGGCCTTCCTCCTCTAGTGTTATTGTCTTTTTCTACTGTTCCTGGAGTCTTTGAACTGCTGCCTTCATCACTAGGATTGGCAAATCTACCTCTGCCATAGGCTCGTCCTTTCCCTCTGCCAGATCCTTCTCCTCTTTTGGCATTTTGTTTTCTGTTTATTTTCTCCTCTGCCTTTAAGGCACTCTGGTTCTAGGTGAAATAATACTTATCTCATCTAATATTTCCCACCTTAATCCATTCACAAACCTCGCTGTCTTTTCAGGGGTATCTTCTATGTAACCAACTCTCAGGTTTACCCGATAGAATTATTCAGTATATTCTTTTACGGTCATCCCCTTTTTTTTTAAATTCTGTACCTGCCTGTACATAGCAATCTGGTAGTCTTTGGGTAAGAATTTACCCTTCAATTTAGCCTCCATCCTGGTCCATTTTTTTATAGGTTGTTTGTTCAACCTCTTCCTCTCTGCTTGGACACTATCCCACCATAAGGACGCGTGTCCTTTCAACCTGGTGGCAGCGAATTTAACTCTTTTGTCTTCGCTGATCTCCTCATAGTCAAAATACTTATTTAGCTCACTGAGCCAATCCAGCAGTACCTCTGCTGATAAATTTCCATCATAAGTCGAAAGCTCATGCTTTGGCTTACTATTTGATAGTAAAACTGACCTCAACATTCTGAGTTTGAGTCCTTCTCCATCTGATCCATCTATTGTCTCTGCAGCTTCCTCATCACTATCATCTCCTCCCTCAGGATCCCTTCTTCTTCCTGCTTCTACTGCCGCCAAACGAGCGTTCAATATTCGAATCTCTTCTCGCAATCCTTCATCTGCTACTCTCTAAATATCTCTCCCACGACCTCGCCGACCAACTTCCATTTCTTCTAACACACAACCTGCTCTGATACCAAAAATTGATGGGGCCCAGCCCTCCTTAAAACCTGCGCCCAAATTATGATTCAACTGTTGATTATATCTTAAGATTAGTGCTAAATTAATGATTCAATTGTTGATTATATCATATGATACGTTACAGATTTGTTTTAATTTCGTAACCACTATGTATTAATTGTAACTCGTCCTTGTGAGAGGACGTGAAATGGACATCTGTCCTGTTTCTCGAGACTCGTTCTCCCACGCTATCACTAACCTGAACACTGTTCAACTGATATTCATTTCAATTTTGCTTGAAGGGTTTCTTTGTGACTGTCTCCACCGATATGGTAGTTCTGTTAACTTTTCTCGCACTATCTCTGTGGGCAAGGGTTTTGCCTGGTTCTTCGTGGTCTTCAACAGGGCTTCTGCAGCATGGCGATTTATGGGTGTTGTTTCTTTTTCATGCCTTTTGTATTCGTTTCACTCCGGTACTATTTAACTTTCACCCTCAAAATGACTTGTTGTTTGACTGACTATTGTTTTCAACTTTCAGGTCGAGGTCGGCAAGGGTTCCAACGTCCACCTATGTTCATCAGCTCCACGATGGTAAGCCGTTCATCCTTGTTTCAATTTCTCAGCGTTTTTTTCTGAGTTACTAAAAATCGTTGCTCCTTGTGAGCAGACCCTAGTTGACTGGCGACCGAAAACTCCTCCTTTGTTCAGCGTTTCTCCCTTAGGGTAAGCTAAGTTCTGCAAACCCTCTTTGTTTCTCTCCTTCGGATTGTGCTGCTCTGTTTAATTCATATAGGATTTAACTCTCGGATTTGTTTTGTTCTCTTTGTAGGTGGTCGCGGTCTATCCAGTCGTGGTTCTTCGCCTTCACAGCTATTGACCCCAAATGGGTAGGGTCTTTCCCTTTATTCACCTCTGGTGGTTTTGGAAATTGTTTTGTTTATGAGTCTGGGTTTTCGTGCCCCGTTATCTTGCTGTGAACTTCACCATTATTCGGTCTGTACATAAGTCTCTTTCTTAGCAAATAGACTAGGGTCTATAAGCAATTACGCGGTTAATTTCCACTCCGGTTCTATTGTGTTCTTTTGTTAGTTTGCTATCTAGGCATGAACGCTATCTGTATAGGGTTTTAAACCCAGTCCACGAATTTAATATGTAATATTTTTTACAGTCCTTTGGGACTCGTCAACAGAAACAGGATTGAATTTAATAATAGTGGAAATTTAAGCTCTATTAATGTGGAATGGTGAATACCTAGGAAATGTTTGGTGCACCTGCTGGTATATAAATGTTTGCGAATTTCTTTACTTTGTAGAACTCTCCTGTAAATGAATGCCTTCGTTTGTTAAGTGTCGTTATCGCTCCAGTGCCTGTATAAATAATTTAATTCTGTTCGCCCTTGCTATATTTTCTCATATGTTCATTTTACAATATACGATGGAATAGACAATAAACAGGAAAAAAAAAACAAATAGTATTTGACTGCAGAGTAGTTCTCAGATGGTTTCTTTAAAAAAAATCTCCTGAATGCGTTTTATTGCTTTCTCTGTGAATGCGTTTTAGAAACGATCTCCACCAATATGGTTTTATAATTTGAGTTTAGTTCTAATTTATATATTCATAATATAAATATTTGTAATTTTTTTATAATTCGTGACAATTCACATTAATAAATCCACTTGTACATGCCAACATGGCAAACACAAAGTTAACTACCCTACTTTATAGAAATTGACAATATAGCATACAACACTTCTTTAAATATATGGTGATATACTCCACTTCCAATAAGATCAATAAAAAATTATTTCACGTTAACACCACATAGTAAGAATGGTGCTAACTTGTCCGTCAAATATGGTGATTATATACTTCATTTTTAATATGATACATAAACATTTACACCACATTAACACCACATAACGTAAGTGGTGCTAACTTATGGTGATATAATTCATTTTTAATATAATACATAAACATTTACACCACATAACTTAAGTGGTGCTAACTTATTGTGATATACTTCATTTTTAATATAATACATAAACATTTACACCACATTAACACCACATAACTTAAGTGGTGCTAACTTATGGTGATATACTCCATTTTTAATATGATACATAAACATTTACATCACATTAACACCACATAACGTAAGTGGTGCTAACTTATGGTGCTAAAAGAGAGCTTTTCTTGTTGTGGGAATTTGTATTGGTTGAAAGTTTACTATTATTTGGTATCAGAGTCTGGGCTCAGTTTCGAATCTTCTAAGTTACTTTTGAGGGAGGTGTCGTAGTAATCACTGCACCTCTATGAAATCCATAATTCTAGGATACTAGTTACTAGTTTGAAAATTTACCAATACCTACATAATTCTAGGATACTAGTTACTAGTTTGAAAATTTACCAACACCTATACCTCTAAATCGATCCTAGTTACTGGTTTAAAATTTTCCCAACACCTCTAAATTTTGGTGTAACTGCAAATCTCTTTAAGAATCCAGGTTGAAGAATCCTATTCAATTGCCAATTTCATAAGCTCTTGAAATCTGAGTGAAATTTTAATTCTATGATAAAAAAAAAAAATATCTGTTGTTGAATGTCTTTAACAGAATTTCATATACTTGATCATATACTTGATTTCAACTTGTGGCTCCCTGCTCTCATTTCTAAAATTTTTCAATGGCATATGTTTGTGTAATGTTTTTTAATTACTCGGGACTTTATCAATCTTCGTTTTAAATTTAATTTGAAACACTGTCATTGCATTTATGTACAGTTGGTCATATTTTTTTAGATTTGCCGATTTACAGTTGATCATATCTTTTTATGTTCACCGATATATAATTTTGTGTATTTGATTTCATCTTGTGGCTCCTTGCTCTTATTTTTAAAAAATTTCAATCGCAAATTGGCTGTGTATTTTTTTCTTAAATCACCAAGGACTTTGATTCAATATGCTCTTTAAAATTTAATTTAAAAATTTTCCCTTGCATTAATTTACTAGTTGATCATACATTTAAATGGATTAAAAAATATTAATTTTAATATTTTAAAGTTAATTAAAATTGTTGTAGTTTATAATATGTTTTTAAAGTTTTTTGGTATATTTTTCAGTCAAAATTTCTTAAAATTTAATAAGGATTTATTAGAATCAAAATATTGTTGGGTGAATTCTTTGTAATCAAAATGTTTAAAAAAAATTTCATCATGAATCCATATATACAATCAAAAACAAATTTTATATAACAAAAAGATAAAGATTTCACCAATAAATTCCCACCAAAAAATACCAAAAATATCCATATTTAATAAAATTATTTCAAGATATAAAATTAAAGAAAAACATAATATAATAAAAAAATTACATTCAAATTTCAAAATACCAAATAAAAAGAATTAAAATCAAATACGGTTGAATCATCACAACCAAATCTTATACTTTTATCTATATAAAACAATTATAATCCCATAATAATATTAAAACACAACTACACACACTTTAAAAATCATTGCAAAATTACAAATGGTCAAACTTAGGACATCTTATGAACCCATGAACATGTAAAAGTTTCATTACGCATCATTAAAAAAAGCTAAACATTTTCGCATTTCGCCAGTCTCTCTCAAAGATCTACATAGTAGTTGTTTCTCGCTCTCAGTATTATTTTCTCTCCTCTTATGTTTGAAAACCAAAAAAAATATAGAAATCTCCATTATGCTCAGCGTTTTTGCTGAAGCAATGATTAAAATTTTCTTCCGAAACCGAGACTATGCCATTGTAAACCTAGCTCGCAGAGCAGAAAATAAATGGTGGTATTCACAATAAATACCATCAAGGAGATAGAGTAGCAATATGTCAGACTGGCTATGACTGTGAAATGCAACCTCGGCAAACGCACAAGACAAGATATAATATATGCAAATGTGTGATCTCCGCAGTGTTAAATCGCTCAAAGTCAAGCCGAGAAGAAAATAAAACTGTAAACAATTTAAACAATGAAAACAATAGGTTAAAATATATTGCATGGCATATGTAGATATATAGCCTGAGTGTAATGTAGAGTCACAATATATGGTGATTTGAGTGTAATATATAGTCACAATATGTTAACGTATGATAAATATGTTTAATGTATAGTCACAATATGTTAATATATGGTAAATATAATTTTTTTTTTTATTATTTACATTGTTAGATAATGAATGTTGCATTAGTCCCTGTTCCATGTCCTTCCCATGGATGCTTCACCTGTAATATAGCATGGACTCTTTTGTAGAAAAGTACTTTAGTATGAGGAAGTATCACTAACTACAAGACCCCATATTTTCTCTAATCGATCAAGAAATTTCTTAGAATTTTCTTGGGATTACTAGAGACCCATCTTTCCACATACTCGAACAAGAAAATATGCACGAAACAAATTAAAAGAACCATTATATTCCCAAAGCATGAAACTGTCAAAGCTCATATACATAGATTTTGCTCAGACTTTGATCAAGAAAAGAAGCCTGGTATGTTTTCATTCCCGAAACATGGAAACCAAGATCATTTCGAGGCTTGTGCACTTTTAAATCCAGTAGAGACATCACAAAAATTAATCAAAAATGCAGCCAAAAATTGACAGCCTTCTACTATTTTTATCCCGAATCTCGATGACTTAAGCACAAAGTTGTTCACTATTTTAATCAACTGATGCCCTTAAGCAGCTACGTATGAGAACTATTGGAAATTCCAAATTACCCATATATATCAATACACATTTCTCCAAATCCATGAGTCATACGCCAGTTTAAAATATATGACTTTGGTTCCTTTCGACATGAAATACCCAAGGGAAAATGGAATTGTGTCATGTGGATGAAAGTCATAAAGAATTGTCATTCCATTTCAGATATTGTGAACAACGCCAAGGGCTTGGTTCGATATCTCTCCACCGTTAGATTTAACTTTGTCAAAGCCCGTGGACCATTCGGCTCCATTTATAGCGGTCCCTTACACTTCCACGTTTGGTGGTTGAATAACAGGTTTTGGGTTCGGTCCAATCCTGCATTTCATTCACCCCTTAATCATTCACCCCTTAGCTTATTTGCGCTTCACAACAAGGATATGGTTGATCGCGCACAATCTGCAGATTTCATTCACCCCTTTGCTTCTTGGTGCTGCACAACAAGGATATTGTTGATCGCGCACAAGATAGACTGTATGGCTAGTATGACTCCACGCACAATAGAAAACACCTTGAGATCAATGTGGGTATGGCTCCGCACACAATGATATGGCCAGCGTATGAAAGGAGTATGGCTTATTGGCCTTTGACCCTACGCATGGCTGGGATTAAAAATGGTTTGTCGGCCTTGAACAACTTCGTCCCCCACCTGAGAAATACAAATGAATACAAAGGAATTTGGTTGTTGAAAACCTGAAAAACGAAAATGAAATAAAATCCTATCCTGTCCCTATTCAAAATCCTGAAAAAAGAAAATGAAAAAAATGGCTCCATCGCATCTCTATTCAAAAACCTGTTGCAGAAATTGAGCGGGAAATTTTGAAATTTGAAATTCTAGGCACCATGGGGATAGATGTCAAATCCACCACGATGGATGTATGTATGGTTCATGGGTAACCATGTTTATTGGCTGGTCAGCGCGCCGCATTGCGGAATGCCCCATAACATGATCCCGAGGCACTCGGCGACGTGAAAACGGGCAGCGAAGTTTTCCGACAGGCGGGGTTTTCGGGCTAAAACGCGGCCTCGGTAGACTACTCCTAAACTCCACAATATAACACCTTCGGTGTAATTAAATTTGAATATTTTATTTATGACCTATCAAATTTGAACATTTAACAATTTCGTTGCGGAGGATGGTTCAATACATTCACTTAGAGTTAAGACACTTTTTTTCAATAAAATTAATTATTTGTTATTATTTTTTAAATTAAACAAACCTATTGTTGTTTTAAATATCTATTATTAATGATACATTATATTTATATACAAGTATTTTTTTCAATTTTTTTTTTAAGATTAATAAAAATTTTAATTTATCCAGACACAAATTTATTAAAAGATCAAAATTATTATATTTTGTATTATGTGATGTGTAATGATAGATTATATAATAATAAAATATATTGTTGTTTTTTTTATTCTAATGACATTATATATATATATTAGAAAAAATCGAACTCTCTATATTCATAAAAAGTGTACATGCATTTAAGTTTTCCCGGGCCTCTTCTTAAGAGTAAAACAACCCAAACAGGAAAAAACGTTGTGTGTTGCAATTAAAATGTAATCAACATTATGTCTTTGTCCACATATGAGTTTTTTGCAATACATAAAGTACGAAAGTTTTCTGCATGAAAGAAAAAGCTGCAGTCCGAAGATGTTGGACATATACAGAAATGGATAAACTAAAAGAGATAAATTAAACAAAATGAGGATGATCCGAAGCCACAGAGCCTTCCAACCCTATTTCTCGTGTCCTCTAGCTACCTGAATCTTGTTGTAAAACTTCCTTAGAAAGGAGGCCTGCATCGACATTCCTTTCCCTATAAATATGACATAGATCAATATAAGTAAAATGAGACTTTAATAGCCAACGTTCTTCAAGGATAGGTCTTAAAACATAATTTGAACAAAAAAAATCCTTGTTGAACCATTTGATGATATTGAGTGAGTCCCCAAAAATTTTAACTGAGCTAAATGTTGAGATTGCAACAAGATGATGAGCTTAGTGAAAAGAGTCGCCTTCACTAAGTGGGCCCGCAGGCTATTTTTGGCGCAAAGTCTATTTTTAGACATGTCGATCATATTCTATGAGTTGTAGGATGCTATTTGTGAATGGTTGGTCAAGTTGGAAAAATAGATGGACTTCTATTTTTAGACATATTGGGCGGAATCTATTTTTAGATTTCCAGTCTAAAAATAGATATGTCGAATATTATTAGCTCTTAATAATATTTGGACTCTAAACATTATATTATTCTCTTGGAGCACTTCAGTTAAGTGCACAGATGTGGCACAGCAACTGACAGAAGGAATTATGCTATTCCTAAGGGTTTAGTGGAGCTATTGCATGGAGACTTCAATTAGAACTCATGTGACAAAGTTTAGTGGAGTTGTAGAAGTAGTTGGTGGAGTTGTGTTCAGTTTAACTCAGTTAGACACAATTGAGCTAGTTGTATCTAGTCTAACTGATTGATACACTAGTGAGAGTGGTGTGAATTAATTAATAATTAATTCACAAAATATTAGTTCATTAATCAACTGAAGAATACATCAATTAACTACAGTGCATGGATAGTTTTATTGGAGACCAGTGGAGAGGTAGGTGAAAGAGCAGGTTGACTATCAGTTGTGACTATAGTGATGCATTGATTTCATCCAACACTGAGTAGAGATGCCAATGAGGATTGCATGAGCAAGGATGGACCAATTCGAGTTCATTCAGAGCCATTCTTCATTAGGGATTGCGCAGTAGAGGTAGGCTAGCAGGTCGCAGAGATCGGTGCATGGATTTGCTAGATCGAGCCTGATTAGTGTGTAGCGATTGTATTGTACTGAGAGCTTGATATGATAAGATTTGTATGAGGATTGTTACATGATATATATGACATATATTATATACATATAGTTGGGGTTTTCACCTTTAAGCTTTCTCGTTAAAAAACTGTGTTCATATGTGTGAATTTTTGTGGTTTCAATGTGTGCATGCAATTGATTTAATTTCCGCATGTGATGATCAATGGTAGAAGAGATTCTGTATTGTGCATGAAGTTAAAATAGTGTGTGATCAGGAGAATCTTGGATATATAACTCATTAGTTATATAATTTCTACATGGTATCAGAGCTATATTGATCATTGGAGCAATTGCAAATTATTGAAATGGTTGAGTTTTGTGCTGGTGGAATTCGAATTTGTAGCAGTGTTTTCTTGGTGTCAAAGTTGAGATGTCTTTCAACGGATTGCGATTGGAGTATGCCCTTGAGGGTAGCTCGAATTATATTGCATGGAAGGACAGGATGGAGGCGGTGTTGAATGATAATGGGTTGAAGGAGTTCATAGATGCAAAAATTCCAAAACCTGCTTCTAGTGATGCTGCCGCACTTGATGCATGGAAAAATAAGACAGCTAAATGTTGAAGGATTCTGTTGGAAGGTGTGAAGGATCACATAGTGTCCAGCCTTCATGGTAAATCTTCTCCATTCTTGATGTGGAAAGCTTTGAAAAACTTGTTCCAAAGTAAGAGCGACCAGAGGAAGTTGGCGCTCAAAGATAAGCTCAGGAAAATAAAAATGGAGAAAGGCGACAATATACCCAAGTACCTCAAGAAGTTTTTCAAGTGCAGGGATGAGCTGGGAAGTGTGGGGGTTACTATAGATGAAGAGGACTTGGTGTGCTTAGCTCTCCTTGGGCTTCCGAAGAGTTGGCATTCCTATGAGGACTCTGTCAATGGTCGGGAGAAACTGCCAGGATGGAAGTGACTTTGGTTGGATCTTGTGCAGGAAGAGATAAGGTGAAGTACCAGGGATGGATCTTCATCGAAGAATGAAGATGAAGAAAATTGTGCTTTGGCTGCCAAAGCAAGGAAATGGAAGGAAAAGAGAAATCCTTCTCAACCGAGTGTGAAAGGTAAGAAGCAGGACATGTCAAAGGTGAAGTGCTTTCACTGTCACCAACATGAAAATTACGCCACTAATTGTCCATAGAAGAAGAAAAATAAGCAGGCTGCTGGATCTGTAGCTGGAGAGGCCTTAGCCTCGTAGTTTGAGCCAGATTTTTCACTGATCGCATGCTTGGTCTCAAGCGTGATGGGATCAGTGTGGTTTCTCGATAGTGGTGCATCTTTCCATATGACCGGAGACAAAGATTTGTTCAGTGATCTGGATGAGAAGGATCTTGGAGTGCACATCGAGATGGGCGATGATGGTATATACAGTGCGACTGGTATTGGGACCATTTCCTTTGAGAGGGAGTCTGGTAAAACCTTCATATTAAAGGATATCATGCATGTTCCAGGATTGAAGAAGAATCTGATCTCTCTAGTTATGTTGGAAGACAAGGGATATGATGTTGTCTTTAGCGAGGGAAAGGCTTTCCTGCGCAGTAAGGCAACTGGTGAAACCCGGAGGATAGGATTTCGAGTTAAGAACCTTTATCAATTGCAGGTATATGGTTGCGCAACAATGGCAGGCAAAGTAGAAGGAGTGGTGAGCCGGGATGAGGGTGAGTTATGGCATAGGAGATTGGGCCATCTTCACCATGGAGGTTTAAAAATTTTGCAGCAGATTTCTACCAGGCTTCCCAAAGGTACACTTGCGCAGTCAGATCAGTGCAAGGGATGTACTTTAGGAAACTTTTTGAAAGCCACCTTTCATGAGAAGGATAGTCGCGCCACGACGATCCTTGAGAGAATTCACACAGATGTGTGTGGACCTTTCTCAGTAGCTTCGACAGAAAAGCACAGGTATTTTGTGATCTTTGTTGATGATTTTTCTCATAAGTGCTGGATCTTCTTCATGCAAAAGAAGAGCGAGACATACTCAAAGTTCTATGAGTTCAAGGCACTGGTTAAGAAAGAATCGGGGAAGCAGGTGAAGGCTCTTAGGAGCGATAATGGTGGTGAATTCATCTCTAGCGAATTCAAAGACTTTTGTGGCGCAAAAGGAATTCGAAGAGAGCTCATAGCGCCTCATAACCCACAACAGAATGGGGTTATGGAGCGAAAGAACAGAACGATCGTGGGTGTAGCATGGGCGATGTTGCATGATCAGGGCCTTACCATATAGTTGTGGGTAGAAGCATGCAACATTACGGTTTATGTACAAAACCATTGTCCTTATAGAGTACTTGGCATGAGTACACCTGAAGAGGCATTTTCTGGTAAGAAGCCTGATATTTCTCATTTGAAGATTTTTGGCTCACCTGTTTACATTCATGTGACGAAGGATGCCAGGAAGAAGCTGGAGCCGACCGCAGAGGTTGGGATATTTGTGGGGTACACAGAAACACCCCACAACTATCATGTGTATTTTCCAGACAGTCGGAAGACTGTTGTGTGACGAGATATCAAATTTCATGAGGAGAAAGCCATGAAGGTGTCACTTGAGAGGGAGCTACACTTGCATGCAGATGACGAGTTATTAGTTCCTAAGGATGAGCCTCAGGATGTGGATCAGCCACAAGAGGAGGTTCATGGAGTTGAATAAACCACTCATGCAGTGCCAAACATCAGAGGGCGGAAGTGCACTACAGAATCTGAGCGACTGAATCATGATGCATCGCAGAATGTAGGAGACCCTACATCACAGCGCAGACAGAGACAGTCACCTGACTGATTTACTGGATACATGGCTCTGATGAGAAAGTGTATCGTGATGGAGCCATCCTCTTTCGAGGAAGCTGTGGAGGACCTTGCATGGGTAGATGCCATGGTGGAAGAGTATGATTCAATTGTTAGAAACAGTGCATGGGAGATTGTCCCAAGGCCAGAAGGGAAATCAATGGTAGGTTCAAGATGGATCTACAAAGTAAAGCAAGCAACTGACGGGAGTGTGGAGAATTACAAGGCAAGATTTGTTGTTCGGGGCTTCTCATAGATTGAGGGGATCGACTATGAGGAAAACTTTGCACCTATCGCAAGGTATTCTTCCATACGGACCATCCTTGCTCTCTCAGCGCAGATGGGTTGGTACATTCATCAGATGGATGTGAAGACTGCGTTCCTCAATGGAGTCACTGAGAAGGAGATGTTCATAGAGCAGCCTGAAGGTTTTGAGATCTTCAGCAGTGAGTCGCATGTGTGCAGGCTCAAGAGAGTGTTGTATGGGCTGAAACAAGCACCTCGTGCTTGGTACACACAGATAGACAGTTATTTCACCGGACTTGGATTCTCCAAGAGTGAGGTAGATCATAACCTGTACCAGATTTTGGTTGAGGGTAAGTTGCTGATCATTGTACTTTATGTAGATGATTTGATTTTGATGGGTACTGATGAACTGTTGATACACTCATGCAAGGCTGATCTTGCAAAGGAGTTTGAGATGAAGGACTTGGGCCTCCTTCATTATTTCCTGGGATTGGAAATTTGGCAGCGCAGTGATGGAATATTTGTGTCTCAAGGCAAGTATGCCCGGGAGATACTGGAGAAGTTCAACATGCAAGGCTGCAAGCCTATCAACACTCCTCTTCCCGGTGGTTGGAGGAAAGAGGATGCTACATCGGCAGAGGTAGTGGATGCCGCTGTTTATCGATGGTTGGTTGGTTCGCTCATGTATCTAGTTAATACATGACCAGACATATGCTATGATGTTAACCAACTTTCACAAGCTATGGTTAAGCCTACCAAGCTCTTTTGGAGGGTAGGAAAGCATGTATTGAGGTATCTTAGAGGCACATCGGGATATGGATTATGGTATAGACAGTCGGATGAGGTGAAGCTACATGGCTTCACAGATGCAGATTGGGCAGGGAGCCCAACATATAGAAAGAGCACATCTGGAGGGATATTCAGTATCGGGTCTACAACAGTTTCTTGGTACAACAGGAAACAGAGATCCGTGGCACTCAGTTCAGCGAAGGCCGAGTACATGGCAACAAGTTTGGTTGCATGCGAGGCTATATGGATGAGGAAGATCCTGGTTGGATTGTTTGATTCACACTTAGAGCCTAATGTGATATATTGTGATAATTAGAGTTGCATCAAACTCTCGGTTAATCCAGTATTTCATGATAGATCTAAACACATTGATATTCGGTATCATCATATCAGAGATTGTGTGTAGCGGAAGATCATGTTACTTTCTTACATTCCTACGGAGGATCAGGATGCAGATATCTTGACGAAGGCGCTCACCAGGAGAAAATTCGAATACCATAGGGACAGGATCGGGGTGGAAGATAATCCCTATCTTGTTGAGAGGGAGTGTTGATATTGCAACAAGATGATGAGCTTAGTGAAAAGAGTCGCCTTCACTAAGTGGGCCCACAGGCTATTTTTGGCGCAAAGTCTATTTTTAGATTATGTCTATTTTTAGACATGTCGATCATATTCTATGAGTTGCAGGATGCTATTTGTGGATGGTTGGTCAAGTTGGAAAAATAGATGGACTTCTATTTTTAGACATATTGGGTGGAATCTATTTTTAGATTGCCAGTCTAAAAATAGATATGTCGAATATTATTAGCTCTTAATAATATTTGGACTCTAAATATTATCTTATTCTCTTGGAGCACTTTAGTTAAGTGCACAGATGTGGCACAGGAGCTGACAGAAGAAATTACGCTATTCCTGAGGGTTAAGTGGAGCTATTGCATGGAGACTTCAGTTAGAACTCATGTGACAGAGTTTGGTGGAGTTGTAGAAGTAGTTGGTGGAGTTGTGTTAAGTTTAACTCAGTTAGACACAATTGAGCTAGTTGTATCTAGTCTAACTGATTGATACACTAGTGAGAGTGGTGTGAATTAATTAATAATTAATTCACTAAATATTAACTCATTAATCAACTGAAGAATACATCAGTTAACTACAGTGCATGGACAGTTTCAGGGGAGAACAGTGGAGAGGTCAGTGAAAGAGCAAGTTGACTATTAGTTGTGACTATAGTGATGCATCGATTGCATCCAACACTGAGTAGAGATGCCAATGAGGATTTCGTGAGAAAGGCTAGACCAATTTGAGTTCATTCAGAGCCATTCTTTAGCAGGGATTGTGTAGTAGAGGCAGACTAGTAGGTGGCAGAGATCGGTGCATGGATTTGCTAGATCAAGCCTGATTAGTGTGTAGCGATTTTATTGTACTGAGAACTTGATATGATCAAATTTTTATGAGGATTGTTACATGATCTCTATGACATATATTATATACAGATAGTTTGGGTTTTCAGCTTTAAGCTTTCTCATTAAAACGCTGTGTTCATATGTGTGAATTTTTATGGTTTCAATGTGTGCATGCAATTGATTTAATTTCTCCATATGATGATCAATGGTAGAAGATATTTTGTATTGTGCATGAAGTTAAAATAGTGTGTGATCAGGAGAATCTTGGATATATAACTCATTAGTTATATAATTTCTACACTAAATTCTAGGTGAGAGAGACAACATAAGAGGAGATGTAATGCTTTAATCTTAGCATAGTTGTTTGAACCCTGTTCAAGTCTGATAGAGGCTTCCAGTCTTTGCGCCTGATTTAAATGAATAATGAGACCAACACCACACATATTCAGAGGATTAGACGCACCATCAAAATACGCCCATGGGATTTCTCCCTTGATCGAATCAGGGATAATGACCCTTTTCTTTGAGATAGGTTCTTTTTCGGGCAATAGATCATAGATGTCCTCCCCTTCCTGAGCAAAAATGTGATAGGGAATATATTCCTTCCTGAAAATAACATGATTTCTAGCAAGCCAGATTCCCCAGGCATTTAGCAAGGGAATTTATTTTGGTTTCTTAGTCATGCAATCGTTCCACCATATCTCCCAGGATTCCTTGAGCGTGAGGCCTACCCATTGTTGTGTGAACCCAACTAGTGTACGAAACGAGTCCCATACCTTTATACTATTGGGGTAGCTAAAAAAAAAATGGGTCACAGATTCAGAATCTTGTTTACATAAGGAACACCTTCCCAGGCCCTCCTTCCTTCTTTTTTGCAGATTTTCCCAGGAGGGGATCTTATTTTCCAACAGACACCAAAATAAAAGGTGGTATTTTGAAGGGAATTTCAACTTCCAGAGGGGTTTATGCCACCATTTGGGCTCCGCCCAGCCTTTCTGTGGGAGTAACCTAGCTTGGGAGAGTAATTTTCAGATGGAGCCAAAGCCCATCTGAGAGTATCAAGCTCATCCCGGATGCATACATTTGTTATGAGGAGTTCTTTGGTGTATGGATTCCATGTCTCAACCCAGATTGGGTCTAACCGAAGATCAACCCCAAATTTCCAGCCTTGAGCCCAAATGGAGGATATTTCAGGATTTTCATCTTCGTTGAGGAACAGGAGGCCCATTTTAGCAAGGTGGCCTCTAAAAGCCTCCAGAAGGGTGTAAGCTGCGTTGTAGCCAACCCATGAGTCTAGTCACACTCTAATCTGTTGCACATTTCCTACCTTCCAAACCAGACCCTCTTCAATCAGATCCATGGCACCCAGAGTGGCTCTCCAGACCACTGACCCTCCCTTTGATTTCTTTTCAAGGCTTTGCACCTAGTCAATGATAGATCTAGGGTCTATGTACTTCCTTCTCATCATTGTAGACCATATGGAGTCCTTGACCAGCAGATACCATCCCATTTTGGCCGTAAGGGATTTGACAAAAGATGGTAACTCCTTGATGCCCCATCCTCCCCACTCTTTAGGTCTGGTTATTTTCTCCCATGCTACCCATGACAATGAGTGGTCCTTCCTGGAGCTTATCCATGGCCATTAGTACAGATTTGATGAGGGTTATTCTACCTGCTCTGGACAACCACTTGTAACACCAACACTTGATTCTTTTTTCAATTTTGGCCACTATCCACATCCAGTCTACTATTTGGTATGAGTCAAGCTTTAGGTGAAATCCAAGATATCAAAAACTATGCGAGAGCAGCTTGGTCTCAAAGGGGAGGACTTTGAAAACTCTCTTGGTGTCTTCCTTCGAGATACCTTCAACCATAATGGATGATTTGTGGAGATCAATGCTCATACCAGTGGCTTTGATAAAAATTTCTAGGGAGGCTTTGAGATGGGAGATGTCCCTACTGCTATCATTACTGAAGAGGAGGATATCATCTACAAATAGTAGGTGGGTGATTCTGAGATTTGTAGTGACTTCCACACCCTGTATGTCCCCTTTCCTTTTTTCCTCTAGTATCAACTAACTTAATGCTTCAGCTTCCAATAAAAAGAGGAGAGGCGAAAGGGGGAATCCTTGCTAGAGGCCTCTTTCATTCTTAAAGAAGGAGGAAGCAACTCCATTTATTAACACGACAAAAATTATATCAGTAATGCACCCCATCACCCAACGAATGAAGTCGTAATGAAATCCCAGGTGTGTGAGCAAAAGTCTAATATACATCCAGCTGATTTTATCATAAGCCTTTGAGAGATCAATTTTGATGATCAAACCTTTCTACCAAAATATTTTCATGTTGTCTAGGACTTCGTGGGACACACCGATGGCTTCATGTATCTGTCTCCCTTCCAGAAACCCAAATTTTCCCTTTGAAATATGCTTATAAAGGATTGGTTTGAGTCTTTCGGCGATGACCTTGGCAATGATTTTATATAGATAGTTGCAGAGAGCTATGGGCCGAAAGTCATAAACAAAGGTCTATGAGTCTAGCTTCGGGATGAGAGCGATGAAAGTGGTGTTCAAAGACTCTGTAATGGTTCCATTGACTCTTGAAGATTCGACCACTGCATTCAGGTCGTCCCCTATAGTTTCAAAGAAATGTTGGAAAAATTCAACGGCCCACCCATCCGGGCCTGAGATTTTGTCCCTCTGCATGGCCTTTAAAATTCCCTCCACTTCTTCTTTTGTGACCCGACTGGAGAGCATTTTGTGTCGTTATTCATCTAGGTAACCTAGGAAAATTTGGGCCACTTTAAACACTTCTGCAATAGTAATATCTCCAGGGGCCTTGTAAAGATTCCTAAAGCGATTCTTCCCCATCGATGCAAGACCCTCGAACGAGTTTTCTATACTGTCATCTTCAACTCTCATTTCCCAAATGGTATTTGAGATTTTCCGATCCTTAGCATAGTTGTGGAAAAAATTTGTATTTTCGTCCCTTGCCAACAACTAGATAGCCTGCTCTTTTGCCTCCATTCTTCCTCCCTAATTAAAATAATTTTCCTTCGATCAAATTCTGGTCCTTTAATAACCTCTCTTTTCTTCGAAGTCTCGTAGTCGTCTTCGTCTAGTCCTTCCAAGCTTTCCAATTCCTTCCCTATCCACGATAGTTGGGCTTCCTGTTCTTATTTCTTTTTAATTTTCCCAATATAAGGTGGCCTTCTTGATTCTTTTGAGGTTGGTCAGGAAGGATTCAGTAACATTGAGAGGTCCTTCAAAGGCATGAGGGGACCGGGTCTCTTCGAAGAGGAAGTTGAAGGACTCCTCCTGCAGCCATCCAGGGTTGAATTTGAAAGGGGAACCCAGTTTATTAGTCCTCCCTTTGAGCTCAAGGATAATGGGATGATGATCTGAATCCCCCCTTCCCACATCCATTACCTAAGCATCAGGACACTGTCCATAAGATCTTCTTTGAGCAAGAAACAATCAAGTCTCTTGGTGAACCTGTCTTCCCCTATTCTCCTGTTCCTCCAAGATTGTTTCATTTTTATGGGATTTATGTTCATGAGGTTGGGTCCACTAATCCAGGAGGTGAAGAAATCTGGCAGGGGGTCGGGTCGAGCATTTGGGCCCCAAGATTCTGTTTGTCTAATAGAAAATTTTAGGTCCCCTCCAATAATGAGGTTAGGAGTCTTCATGAAAGATTTGGTCTGAAGGACATTCTAGAAAGCCTCCCTATCCTGGCAAGGACCATAGATGTTGAGAAGGGTAGAATTTTGACTAAGGTTAGGGGTGAAAACCTCGATAGCTAGTACAAGTTCAAGGCCCAAAGAGTTTATGAGTTTCAATTTCCTGGTCCTGAATCCGATGGCTAAACCCCCAGATCTCGCTTTTGCATCAAGGCATAAAAAATTCCAACTAGGACATAGCTTCTCAAAATCTTTTTGAATGTATTCTCCAGCTCCTAGTGTGTCCTAGAGCATGATGATGTCAGGACTATATTTATCGAACGTAGCCGTGAGAGCTAGTTTTTTGGGTTTACTAGCCAACCCTCGACAATTGAGGGGAAAAAAAAATCATTTGGTAACCAAACCTGGGGTTTGCACTACTCTAAGAACCCCTGTTAGGATTTTTTGTTTGCCATTAGCTATGTCCAACCTGGCTCTCAGCTAATCTTTTCAAAGGTTATATTTCCTCCCCCTTTGTTTTGGGTCAGGAGGGGGGTCACCCGAGATTCCCAAGCCCCCAAACACCACCAATAGATTATCGTTTCGATCTTAAGGCCTAATATTATAGGGGTTTCGTTCACTTATAGGGGGGGGGGGGGCACTAGAGGTGAGCCCGAGGAAAGGATGGGACTCAACCCCGGGATGGTGGTAATAATATTGTTTGAGGGAAAACAGGAATGAGCCTCAATAGGTTGGGAAAGAGAAATATGTGGAGGCCTGGAAGGACCAGGTCCTGTATCCATAGTTAAAATTTTAGAGACAAAAATGAAAAAAGAGGGAAGGGGATTAGAAGTGGTACCCTCGGGTCCTTCGACTGACATAGTCTCTGTGGCAGCCTGGGGCTGGTCCTCTCCTGGTTCCACCTCCATATCTAACTATGCGTGTTTCCTTGTCTCCTGCTGCAGTAGTTGTAGGTAATCCTCTTGAAGTTGAATAGGGGCTTCTCCTCGGTCCATACCTCCATAGCCTGAGCTGAGCTCTCCTTCATACGGTTCCCCTCTGCTTATGAAGGTAGATTGCCATTGTTCTTCTTTTTTTTTTGGCCTTTTGTGGATGGAAAGGGGGAAATCCTTTTCCATATGACCAAACATATGGCATCTGTGGCACCGGAAAGGAAATTTTTCATAATCCAGGGCTTGGATGAAAGACCAGTTCCTGTGATGTAGCTGGATGGCTTCGAATAGTCCTTCGTGCAGGTTAAGCCTAACTAGAATTCTGGCAACTCCATACTCCCCAGTCTTCTTGAAGGACATGTCTACCTCTAGGAAATCCCCCAACTCTTTCCCAATATCTCTAAGAATGTTCTACGTCCATAGATGATGGGGTAGACCAGGAAGCCTGACCCAGATGGGGAGGTCTGCCACCTTCTCCCTCTGGGTGTCAAATAGGGGATTCCAAGGTTTGAAAATGATGGGGGTGTAGCCAAAACCCCAATTTTTCTCTAGGACCTAGTTAGCCATTTCCATAGATTTAAATTTTACCATGAACCACCCATTTTTAAGGTTGAGAACCTCAAAATGAGGGTATGGTACCATTACCCAATATTTTGTGGTCCATTTCGTGACATAAGTTGCAGAGAGTTTTTTCCCATTGGCTCTACCCACCAGGGTCAATTTCACTGTCTGCATTGCGTCATCTACCGCAATTTCGATACCAATATCAGGTTTGCAATTTTATCTTTATGACAGACTCCTTTAGTATTTTTCCTGGTGCCACGAGAACTGTCCACATCCCCAGCATTGCCTGATGAGATGGGGTCAAAATGGGAAGGAATGAACCCCTCAGGGTCCCGAAAGACAGCCTGTGGTTCCTCCCTGGAGTCAAACCCCTCCGACCTTGCAGTAAAAAAAGGAGGATTATTGCCCAAAGAACCTTCTAGCAGATTTCAAATTACGACTGAGAAAGTTGAAGGAAACTCTGACCCACCACTCAAACCCTTGCTAGTTCCTTCTGCACTCGGTTGTTTACCCTGATAGGCTTCAGATTTCTGCCTTCTACGATTGCCTCGGGTATTCTTCCCTGTCCTGTCCTTCGAAGGAATTGTTGGAGGCGTCTCCCCCCCTCGCTCAAAGGAATCAAGAAAGAATTTGGGCCTCATTCATTTTTCCCACACAAACTGAGTGATGTCGTAGCAAAACTCTCATGCCCCGAGAGTATAACTTCAGAAGCTTGCCTCGAACGACTTCTACTAGTGCAGCTAAAAATAAATTCTTCCAAGCCTCCTGTTTTGAAGAAAGGATGACACAAATCTTGGTTCCGCAGGAAACCCATGTTACCAAGGGTAGGACCTTAAACCCTAAGGGAGCAGCCTAAAATTTCATTGGGTCAACTGACAGCTACTTCTCCCTCTTCATCGCCTCACATGGAGAACCTTTGCATCTAGTCGACCATTCCTCTACCCCCTAAGCCAACCTCGAGCCTCTAGGCATGAAGGATTTCTTCCTAGCTGGACCAATGAACTCCATAATGTTCTAGTTAGTTACTTCCATTCCCCACATATCCAGCATGTACCCAGGCTCAGGATCCACCTCCACACTTTCTGAGCCATTGACCATGGTGTCTTCCTTCAGCTAACGACAGCAACAAAAACAAACCGAAACCTAAACTGCCAATCACATGCCCCTTCAGAGGAAAAAATGCTTGAACATTGTTTTTTACCTGTCCTCCTTCAGCTAATGGCAGAAGCCAACAAGCCCGAGCCCTCAAAACTGGAAACGCTTATGCCTTCAGAGGAAGCATATTAAAACGCTTCTTTTGGCAGATAAGGCAGTAAATCTACAGTAAAAGGATAAAAATGACATTAAACCCTAACCAAGCAAGGTTAAGGCAAAAAAATTTGAGCAAGTCATTGTCGGTAATCTTAATCCTTTCGTCGCATTCCTGATGGGGTCTATGGTGACTACCACCCATCGTTCCACATGTATTCCACCCACCCCGTATTGGGCGAGCTTTCTATGAGGTCCATGAAATCACCGTGTGCCCTCCTCTATGAAATACGTGTCCTGAGTTGTCAGAAAGCCCTTCGTACTTTCATGCAGGGTCGAAAAACATCCTAGGTGATCTCCATAGTTGCAATTTCTCCTTACTTCCTTCAAAATCCTAGCTCCAACCTCCTATACCCCAATTGGCAGTTACTTTAGAGATCATGGCACACTAGCATTTGCAACATCTTCTTTTTTGTTCATTTTGCAGGGTTGTTATGTCAAGTGAATACATTATGCATATTATATAAATTTAGATATATTTAAATTTTAAAGGTCTCTTTTTTTAAGAAATGTAAAGGGGTTTTTACGACAAACAATATGCATCCTATGGTAATGCATTTTTAAAATGAGAAAAAAATATTAGCAAAAACCATACTAGTAGTGCATTAAATATTTTATAAGTTGAAATATTGACTACAATATAAAATAGTTAATTCTATATATCTTAACTTACAAAGGTAAATAATGCACATTGTTTATGAAAATTTAGTCTTTTTTTCAATCATTTTAGAAAAATTGATTTTTGGTTATATGATTAATGTTTTGTGCTCTTGTGTGCTATCAAAGGAGAATGGACATATGTGACCAATATTTCTAGATTTTGACAAAAAAAAATTAAAAATAAAGCCTCTTAGACTACTCTATTTTCAATACACCACATTGAAGAGAGTATGAAGCTATAATGAAAAGTACGAAAATGATAGGAGGAAGGAAATGTTCGATTCGAAATTGTTGGGAGAGGATGGAGCTCTAATGATAAGTACCAAAAACATAGGAAGAAGGAAATGTTCAATTCGGAAAAAAACCTTATTAGTGTTCCTTAAATAGGCTCTGCTTAACAGATCCCGGTAAGGAGAGGACGATTCCAAAAGGTCGGGTGAGGATGGAGCTCTAATAATAAGTACTAGAAATATAGGAAGAAGGAAATGTTCAATTCATATTTATAAAAAAAAAAAAAAAAAATACTTACTAGATCGTTCCTTAAATAGGCTCTGCTTAATAGATCTCAGTAAGGAGAGGATGCTTCGAAAAGGTTAGGACAGAGAAGGGTTGGGCTTGCAACCTCGATCACACAAGTTCCACGCCATTCGTGAAAAGATATGGTTCTCTTGAAATATTTCAAACTTTTGGAATAAAGGTTATGAGTTTGTGTGTCTTCTAATAGTTTAGTTTAATTTTCTTAAAGGTGGTTCCCATTCTAAACCCTTCTCATGAGATTTGAACTTGTGACATGGTGAAGACTAAATCCCACACAGACTTGCTAGTCTACACCTAATGGGACAATCTTCCTCTATCCCTTATCAGTCTCTCATGGACCATACATACATGGAGGTAGACATCTTTAATTTAATTGCAAGTTTTAAGTAGTATATATCTTCATCTTAAATACAATTTTTAAGAATATATGAAAAAATCTAATAAACATCAACAAAGTTAATTATTTAACCTCCATCAAATTTCTTTATTTAACCTCTCAAATTTTGAAATATTTCAAATATTTACAATTAAAATAATTTTAGCACATAGTTGTGTTAAATAATGAACATGTGATCTATGTATTCATTCATTCAATTAGATTACATTTATATTTCAAAAATTAGTTATCACTAACTACTAACTTCCTAACTTCCTAACTACCTAACTGAACAGAAACCCTTAGGATTCCGGTAGGATTACAACATTTCCCCCCTTAAATCAAAGTGAAATTTGACATACCAAATAAAGATCTAAATTTTTTGAACTTTGCATGCCCTAATGCTTTTGAAAAAATATCTGAAATTTGTTCAGAAGTTGGAAAATGTGTCAGATGAATGGTTTTGGCCTCTACATGATGTCGAATTAAATGATATTAGGTGTTGATATGTCTGGTTTGATCATGAAACTTTGGATTCCTTTCCAACTGAATTGCAGAAGAGTTGTCGACAAATAGAGGAGTTGAAGCTCTTTGTTTCTCCTGCAAATCTTTGAGTATTTTTCGAAGCCAAATGATTTCTTTAGTGGATTAAGCTGCTGCAACATATTCAACTTTGGTGGTAGAATCAACAGGAACAGATTACTTGCGCAATATCCAATTGATGGTTGCTGATCCAAGATTCATCGAATATCCAGAAGTTGAGACTCCATTTTATTTATCTCCATCAAAATCCAAATCTTAATAACCAACAAGATGGAATTATAAAAATTTGGAATATTTTATGCCATAAGTTTGATTTCCTTTTAAATACTTCAAAACTCTTTTTGTTGCTATCCAATTCTCCTCACAAGGATGATGCATAAACCTGGAAAGTATTCTGACAACAATGTTTATATCAGGAGGAGTAATAGACAAATAAATCAAGCTTCCAACAAGTTTCTTGTACTTTGTTGGATCTTCAAACAACTTTCCTTCTCGAAAGTGAGTTTCAAATTCTGCTCCATTGGAGTAGCAATAGGATTAAATTCCGTCATACTATATTTTTTTAATAATTTATCAACACATTTCTTCTGAGAGATTAAAATATGTTGTGGTTTTTTATCAAATTCAATACCAAGATAATAATTAAGTAAACCTAAAACTTTCATATCAAAAACCTTTTTCAATTCCTTCTTTTTTAGATGATATATATTCATCATTGTTTCTTGTGATCATCAAATCATCAACATATACAACTAGATATACTGATCTTCCAACTTTCTTAACGAAAAAAGTTGCATCATCTAGGTCAAAATGTTTATAGTTTAATTTAAGAAGATGTTCAGCTAGCTTTTCATGCCATGCTCGTGTCACTTGTTTCCAGCCGTACAAAGACTTCATTAGTTTTCAAACCTTTTGTTCTTTCCTTTTAACGAAAAAACCTTCTGGCTAAAACATGTAAACATATTCTTTCAAATCTCCATTTAAAAAGGCAGTTTTGACATCCATATGATGAATTTTCCATTCGTTCTGAGTTGAAATAGAAAAAAAAGATCTAATAGTGCCCCATTTAGTTGTAGGAGAAAAATTATTTGTATAGTCGATACCCTCTTTCTGTGAATATCCCTTCGCTACAAGTCTTGATTTGTGTTTGTCTAGCGAACCATCAGCTTTAAACTTAGTTTTTTAAATCCATTTGCAACCAATAGGTTTGATGCCAGCAAGAGGATCTACCAGCCTCCATGTGCCATTTTTTATGAGAGCACCATATTCGTTTTGCATTTCATCTTTCCACTATTCATAACTAGCAGCTTCTTCAAAGCAAGTAGGTTCACAATACACAGAAAAATTAAATTCACAATGATATTAGTTACCTGAGGAACTTCCAGCCTTAAACTCATCATATTTCTTTGGAAATGTTCGAATACGAGTTGACCTTCACAAAGGTTGTGTAGGAAATTTTTCAGAAAGTTGCAGAAGTTTCTCATCTTCTTCATCTCGGTTAGTTCTTTCCATTTCTGTCATTATATCTGTAGAAACACTTCATCAACTAATTCCTCATCAGCAACAATGGAATTATCATCTTCAACCACAACCAATTTCTCATCATTGAGAGAAGGAGACTCCACAGATTGATCTAATGTAGGAATCCCCCCTTCGGGATGGAGAAGTATATTATTTGATTCATAATAAAACTTTTGAGGTACAAAATTTTCTATTTGATTAAGTTGTCTATCAACAGTGATGGAATATTTATCAGTTTCAATAAAAATTACATCCCTTGAAAAAAATAAACTTTTTGTACTCTTCATCATACAATCGATATGCCTTTGAAGCCATGGAATACCCTAAAAATATACATTTTCTACTTCATTCACACAACTTATTCCTCTGATGTTTAGGAATCAAAGCATAACATTGAGAACCAAAAAATCGGAAATTTTTAATAGCAGGAAGACGACTATACCACATTTCATATGGAGTTCTGTTGTTAATGACAGAGGAAGGCCACCGATTTCTAATGTATGCCGCACAGAGCACGGCTTCTCCCCAAAACATTAATTTTACATTCTTAAAAAACATCATTGACCTTACCATATTAAGAAATGTTTGGTTCATTCTTTCAGCAACACTGTTTGGTTGCAGATTATATAGTATTGTGGTCTGGTGTTTGATGTCATTCTCTTTCAAATATGTTTCAAAAGCATGTGAAGTATATTCTCCTCCATTATCAGTCCTTATAGTACCAATATTAAGTTGTGCTTCATTTTTTATCAAGAGATGAAATTTCTTAAACACATCAAAAAATTGTGATTTTTCTTTAAGCAGATAAACCCAGCGCATCCTCGAATAATCATCGATCAAAGTGAGTATGTATTTATTTCAATTCGTAGTTGATACAAGCATTGGACCACATAATTCAGAGTGTATAAGGCTTAATTTTCTTGTAGCTCTAGACTTGGAATTCTGAAAAAATTGTTTTTGATGCTTGCCCAATATACAAGAATTACATGGTGTTAATTATCTGGGAACTGTTGGAAGTCCCTTAATCCTCTATTGCTTCATAATTTGAATACTTTTATAATTAACATGACCGAAGCATGCATGCCATAATAAAGAAGAGTAATGAATATCATTTTTCTGAACAAAATAATTTTTGTTCAATGCAACAGACGACATACCATGGAACTTCAATAATTTATCTTCTTCCACACCAATCATTACAATTTTATTGTTAGTTTCTCTTCTAATTTCTACTTTACCATCAAATATGTGAATGGAATGCCCTTGTTGTATTATTTGTATAAGAGATAACAAATTTATTTGGAACTACAGAATATAAAGAACATCATTCAAAATATAATTGAAAGTCCAGGATTTTTTAACTAAATTGAACCAATCCTCGATGGTTTGATTGGGGATTTATCAGAAAAATACACTACTCTGTCAATATTATCATTGAATTGATCGAGTGTAATATCCCCAAATTGGGACTGCTAGCAAGGCATGCCTAAAAAACACATTTTTCAGGAATGTATGCTACATGATTGGAAACCAACCCTTGGATCCCTTAGATATGAAAATATAGGACCTGAATCCAAGAGGAGGTTAGAAAAAATCCTTCTAGGTGGGTTAAACAGGTCTCCCACACCTAGTACAGCTTGGAAAATGCCCCATAATGGGACTGCAACAAGATTAAGTAGCACTGCTTCAGAAATAATGCAGTTCAGCAATGTAGCAGTAGTAGGCCAATATGGAGGCTCAATAATGTCATATACATTAGCGAATAATAATTTTATTAAATCCCATGAGTCTTAGAACAGAAAATATAAGACTTATACAGAAAGAAACCCTTAAAAAGAGGTACTGCAACACATAGAATTGACTGCAAAGGCTTGACATCATTATTTTATTGAGTGTTCTGCAGCAGTAGATTACAACTTATATCTAGAGAAAAATAATGCGTGAACAGTTAGATCTATGACAGATCCATACACTATAGTGTCTCTACTTTACATTCCCCTTGGGGATTTCAGCAAATCATGAAGCACATGGAGTAGATCTGAGATTATATGCAGCAGATCTACAGATTTCTTCAGAATTCCTGAAGCTTATACAGGAGTATTCAGATCAGATCTGAATATGAAATGGATAATAAAAGAAATCCATGGATCACCACAGTGAGAGGCAGATTCCCATTACTAGATATTACTCCTCAAAAGTTTCCAAAACTCCCTGCAACTTTCCTCTTTGCAGATAACGCAGTGCTGGAAGAGGGACTGCGCTGTAGGCTTGAAGAATAGTTTGGCCTGATACCAAGATGCAGATATAAAGCTCAAATTATCCAAACACTCTTGCCAATGGGATTGAAGCCTCTCCCACTAAAAAGGGGCACTAGATTGGCCTAGATTTGAGTAGATCTAGCCTCCACTTGCTGCAGCTTACAAACTAAACCCTCAACAGGATCTGAGTTGTAGTTGGAAGTATAAGCTTGGCCTTAAGCCTGATAGTGGTCAAGAAATACAAGACTCTCCCAAGAGCTACTCAGGGAAAGAGAAGGATTCCTAAATAGGAGATCCTTGTGCTAAAGAGCACTATTCTCTGCTAAATAGCCAAGAGAATGAGAAATGTCTAAACAGACATATTCTTCAGAAATAATATGGTCATCAACAACCCTTCTCTTGTTGTCCTTCTCTTCCTTTTATAAGATTGAGATCTTGAAAAACCCTAAACCATCTCAATGATTTAGCTCCTTTCACATGTGTGGCCTCCATCTAAAACTGCGTTGTGCATCTAGGAGGTTCATTGAATCTGGACAACACTGTTGATTTGGTCATGTTGGCCCAGTCAAAATTCTCAACGCCTTTCACACATAAGGGTGTTTTATTAAATTAGCCCATATTTATCCTTGTTCACATGGGGCATTGATTTATTCACTGATTTTAGGAGTTTTTATGCTCCTCCCTTTTACATTTATTCATGAACAAAAAAGTAAAGAAAAATTTAATATTCCAATTAGCTTGAGGCTAATTTGGAATGTTACAGTCCTCCCCTCCTAAATGTTGCTTGTCCTCAAGAAACTCACAAGGACTTTGCAAAATATCCAATGGATTTGTCTCCTCCCAAGCATACAAGTTTGCCTTTGGTGAATAACCCAAATAGTTGTCATCATGAAGAAGTGGGAGATACATAGAAAGAAACATATGTTGTCCATTGGTCTTCTCAAGGCATGAGAGATGATAAATGATAGGTGATTCAACCCCCATGAGACACTTCAATCTCCATGCTATCATCCAAACAAGGTGAGCCATCCTTGGTAGCTCATGGAAACAATCACCAATCCCCTCCTTATGCAATGTATAGGGGTTGCATGGATGGAAATGAGAGGTAATAATGTTCAAATTACGCTGTCTCTCCCTCCATTTATGATAAATGTAGAGTTGTTGATCCTGGGCTGAAATAATATAGTCCTCATGAAGCAAAAATATACTGGGAACCTCATGATTCCCTTAATTGATTCTAGAGACCCTTATTTCCCAATCTTCCATGCACATAGTGAATAAATTTCCATCACCATATGTGGTCCAAAAGAAACATGGACTAAGTGTCATATGATGTATTGGATGGTGACAATAGTCCCTCCATTGAGACCAGTGTTGTTCTTATTCTTGCTGCCTCAAAACATAATACAATAAGTGGCCACCCAACCACCTTCTTGCTGCCATAATCTTCTCTAAAGCTTGAAAATAGTAGAGGATAAGAGGTGTTAGTTGAACATGACTCAAGTAACACATGTCTTGCCAAACATCTTCCCATGTGAGAGACTTTTCCCAAAGACATAAGTCAATCGTATGGCTTCTTCCATAAGGAAAAAAAAAGACATAGTGTAGCAGCCATACAATGTTCCATCCTCTTCTTGAAGTATGCATAAGTATGGGAAGTTTCATTCCCAATGGACACATCCAACCCATGTGTCATCCCTCCTATCATGTTATGAACAAAATTTAGAGCATCATTATCATCATGATACAAACAAGCTCCCTTTTACCTCCCCATGTGAGAGTTACATTTCCCACCAAACCCAAGTACATATATGACCATGAGATACATTCCAAACAGAAATACATGTAAATACATGAGATACATCCCAACCAAAAGTATGGACATGAGATTTAACTTGTGATGTCTAAACTCTCTTCTTGTCAATCAAAGAAACCATGCCTTCTTTTTATGCATCCTCTCATTGAAACACAAGGCATGATACAAGAAAATATGAATCTTTGGGTAGTACCTACACTCACCCAAGAGCAACCAGCGCAGTGCATCTCCTGCCTGCCTTAGATCTAGATGTGGTAAGTGGTTTTCCCATCACTTACTTTCTGCCCATAACATATCTCCATGGCTGAAAGTGGGAGATATATTTGGTGCCTTAAAAAAGCACCCATAATGCTGAAAAATCTCCCTTTGTTCACCAAGGGAGTGGCCATAATAAAAAATAGTCTTGGCCCAAAGTTGGCCACGAAGTTTATAAGGTATAACACTCCTCTTAGGAGTCATGGCCTACATATCCATAGTAAGAGAATGCATATAATCAGAAAATAAAACATGATTTACATAAGTATGCTCTTCACCAATAGTTCTCCTTATACAAGTGGAGCGGTGTATGGTTCTTTCTCCTCCTCCCAAGATAGGAAGAGTGGGCTGAAATAACTCTATCTTAGAGTCTTGTTGCTACTCCAACTCCAAAAGGTTCATGCACCTTTGACAATGCTGATATATCTCTTTTTCAAAGCCCTCCCAATAATAGCTCATCAAGTTGATGTTGTTGAGCTTCATAGAATATGTGTGGCTGAAATAGAATTCTTCATAAGCACTTTTAGTAACTTCTCCTTGAACTTGGAAGATCTAGACAAGAAGATCCTATCATGATTATAGATGACTTCATCAAGGATTGAATAGCTCTCATCATGTAGCAAGTCATCAAGAATCATGCAAGTATTAAGATCCTTGGAATATTCCACCAAGAGTTGGGACTCCCAATATGGATCTAGGCTTCTCAACAATGACAGCGCTACAGAATTATGAAATGAAGTAGCTATCATATCATCATTCTCCTCTTTGACATGCTCAATTCCAAAGTCACATGTTGGAGTATTGTAGCTCCGTCTTTGCTGCCTCTCTTACAGCTGATCTTATGCAAGACAAGATTGAAAAATAGGAAGATCAACCCTCTTTTGAAAGGTTTCTCTCTTCCAAAAATTTCATAGTTTGACCCATGCATACAAGAGTGTTGGCCTCCTCTTTTCTTCTTCAGAAATCTTCTTTGTAGGTGGAGATATCATTTTCTGCCCAAAATCCATGGAGTGGCCATTTGACATCATGCTAATGTCATCATAGATCTATGAGTTCTTCTTTTCCAGTGCAAACAAATGAGTGAGGAATAGAAAAATCAATTTCAAAAAAATTTTCATCCCTCCTTGGAATCCATCGATAGCTCTCAGCGCTGTGGTAGCCAAATATGTCACTATTGCAAGAGGTTTAGAGAACACTTTATTCTTCTTCCCATAAGGGAGTCTCCCTGGTGGAATTCATCCATGTAAAGAGACATCAAGATCTGGGGTAGACTGTATGAATGGTTGGACTAATGTGTCCCTTTCCTTGCTGCATATATCAGTCTCCTTCTCATGAATAGAAACCCCTTGAAATAAAAAAGGGTGCATGCTCCTCATCATTGGATGCTGATCCATCCTTCCTCCTCTTTCTTGAAGCAAGGTATCACTGCCCAATAATTTTGTCACAAAATGCTCCTTGGGAATCATTTGCAAAGATGAAAAAGCTCTTTCCCTTGAAACAATAACTTCATGTTCATCCCCATGTGATGATGGGTCTTCTTTTGAAGTGACAACGTTGTTACTACCCTCTTGTTCTCCCTTCTCATCAATATCTGAGAATGTCTCATTATCAATGAGAGACCTTGGATCTTGGTATTCCTTTGAAATAGGAATATCCATGATTTCTTTTTGAAAAGAAATCTCTTTATTCAGTTGGGTTCTTGCCTTTTACAAGGTATCACCAATTTTTTTATCCCCTTCAATAGAAATTTTAAGTGGAGTTTTCACAATAGATCTTTCCAAATCATGCAAGGTTTTTGCATGCTCATGCTTTGCTAGCTCAATCAAATATGTTTTAGTTTGTTTAATATCGAATCTCTTCACCATTCTCCTAGTGAACTTTGCATAAGTAGATATATTTTCATTCTTCAATGAGAAAGATTCAAACAACCACCAAGCATAAGCTTTAACTTTAAGATGCAGCACTGCTACCTTAAGGGCTTCTTTCTCTGAAACTTGATGTAGATCCAAATATGAGTCTAGCTGATCTATCCATTCTTTGGCTATGCATGTGGAGGATCCATCAAAATTTGGCAGAAAGAATCTACCTCTTCTTCTTCTATTGTACTTGCTAGATCTCCTCTCCTCCTTGAGTTGGCAGAACTCTTGGAAGCTCAAATGATCCTTGATTTTCCAAGATTTAGATTATACTCTTGAAGATAATCACTCAAAGTCTCCTCCTTTGGTGTATCTTAATCCTTCTCTCTTGCAGTAGATCTGGGCATAGAATAACGTTGTGGATCTGATTGTGCACTTGAGTGCTTGCACATATAAGATGAAGAACTGGGAATTTATTCATGTAAATATCTTCTTTAGGGACCTTCATGTCTTGCCCTCTTGATTTCTTTGATTTCTCCTTTAAGCTCATACAGAGTTTGGAACAGAGTTTTTGAGAACTCTTTCCCTTTCATTCTTCTAGATAAAGGGGTTTTACCCTTTACTTCTATGTCTTCAGTGTAATCATACTTCTTCTTCAGTCTCTTCTTTCCATGAGAAGAAATATTGGATATTTTTAAAGGAAGCACAGGTTGTGCCAAGAAATTTGCTCTGACACCACTGTAATATCCCCAAATTGGGACTGTTAGCAAGGCATGCCTGAAAAACACATTTTTCAGGAATGTATGCTACAGGATTGGAAACCAACCCTTGGATCCCTTAGATCTAAAAATATAAGACCTGAATCCAAGAGGATATCAGAAAAAAATCCTTCTAGGTGGGTTAAACAGGTCTCCCACACCTAGTATAGCTTGGAAAATGCCCCAGAATGGGACTGCAACAAGATTAAGTAGCACTGCTTCATAAATAACACAGTTCAGTAATGTAGCAGTAGTAGGCCAATATGGAGACTCAATAATGTCATATACATCAGCAAATCAGAATTATATTGAAGTTGATGTGTCTTAGAACAGAAAATAGATGACTTATACATAAATAAACCCTCAAAAAGAGGTATTGCAACACATAGAATTGACTGCAAAGGCTTGAAAGGATTATTTTATTGAGTATCCTGCAGCAGTAGATTACAACTTAGATATAGAGAAAAATAATTCATGAAAATTCAGATCTATGACAGATCCATACACTATAGTGTCTCTACTTTACATTCCCCTTAGGGATTTCAGCAAATCATGAAGCACATGGAGTAGATCTGAGATTCTATGCAGAAGATCTGCAGATTTCTTCAGAATTCATAAAGCTTATATAGGAGTATTCAAATCAGATCTGAATATGACATGGATAAGAACAGAAATCCATGGATCACCACAGTGAGAGGCAGATTCCCATCACTAGATATCACTCCTCAAAAGTTGCCAAAACTCCCTGGAACTTTCCTCTTTGCAGATAACACAGTGATGGAAGAGGGACTGCGCTGTAGGCTTGAAGAATAGTTTGGCCTAATGCCAAGATATAGATCTGAAGCTCAAATGATCCAGAACACTCTTTCCAATGGGATAGAAGTCTCTCTCACTGAAAAGGGGCACTAGATTGGCCTAGATCTGAGTAGATCTAGCCTCCACTTGCTGTAGCTTACAAAGACAACCAAACCCTCAATAGGATCTAAGTTGTAGTTGGAAGTATAAGCTTGGCCTTAATCCAAATAGTGGTCAAGAAATACAAGACTGATGGCGGGCAAACCCCGCCAAACCCACAATCTTCACTTCAGTTGTGCATATAAACCCGCACTTCAAATTTTGGCCCAAATAATTTTAAATCTGGGAAATTTACAAATATGTGGAAGTACCTTTCCTCATTTACTGGTTATAAAACCAACCAACCCAGAATCCTCATCTATATGCGGAAGCTTATAAATTTCAATCAAATCTAGGATTATAAAACCATAATTTAAAACCCATCTGATGATCTTCAAATTGATATTTACAACTCTAAGGTCAAAACTATTCTCTTGATACACCTCATGCACATTCGAACTAATATTTGAATGATTCAATGCCCCAACGAAATAACTTTCATTCTCACCTTCATAGATTTCTATTTAACATTCAACCTCTATTGTTAAGCCTGCTATAAAATCCTTTGCCTTTAGATTTAAACCCAACACTAATATGTATATGATCCCATGTAAACATATATCTCAAAGTTCAACTTCTGTTTGGAACTCAAACACCAACACTTATAAAAGAAATCTTCTCGACCCACCTCGGACTTCACAAACAATATAAAATTTCGAACTTCAAATAACACTCGGGCCCACACATCCAATAATTAATACGCACTTACCAAATAAAGGAAAACTGGTCATGCATGGAGTTAACAAACTTGCAGTTTCTAGTGCGATTTCCTTTGGATCTTTCACCTCAATGCATCCAATGAATATCGCGTTCATTTGGCTCTCGAGTTTAACACATAATATTTACGCGAAACTCATGGTTTTTGGAAATCACCTCCACCTTACGTGTCAATCAAGGACCCATATCACGTTCAATTTTACAAAACTGCTTACTATTTAAAAATTATGCGATATTATCGGTGTTGATCTCGAAACCGCTTCATGGTTCTACTATTCAATTACTCAAGGTTCCATCATTCTACTACTTCCATGTACCTGGTTCCGCCTTTTTTATTTCGACAACTCATTGCTGACGGTATTACTGTAATTGGGTCATCGCTTAGCTTGAAAACGCCCTTAACTTTGACCACGTTCAGCACGGGTTCACCTGATGTAGATTGAACGATGCTGTGGATGGATTCAACCAATGTTATGAATTGGCTCAACTGCTATCGATTCAATGCATAGAGTTTCGATGCCAGAACAGTTTCGATGCCAGAATTAATCGCCCTCAAAATCAGAGCTTAACATCACTTCTATTCTTTATCAAAGGCTGAAAACTCATCGAATTTAGGGAGCACTTCGCACAGAATAAGACAATGCAATTCATAAAAAAAGTGTGAGTTCAATGCGTTCAATACAGGCGTATATAACCCAAACTCCTTCTCTGCTATTATAACCCAGCAAGTGTGGATCGATTTTAATCGATTTCGATTGATTTCAGTCAACAGAGTTCAACGCAGATTTAAACGTGTTCAAAAGTGAGAGACCAACATTACTTGCGCCTTCATCAAAGGGCTGAAAACTCCATCAATTTCTATGTATCGTGGCTTTAACACTAGAGTTGGTATCGATTTATACAATCGAATCCCTTCTTGATTCACTCAGCAATTCTTGACACAATCGGATTCCAAAAATGATCAGAACCTTATACACAGGATTAACTCTATACACAAAAACCGTGGATTCAAATACATTCGGGGAATAGAACCCCTTCACACAGTGATCGATGCTTTAATTGCAATTAGACTCTAGAAAAAACCATATAATTCAGGAGTTTAAAAAGAATCGAACCCTCCTCCAAACATGCAGTGATTTCATAATTTCGATTCATTTCATAATGCATCCAACTTGTCATATATAAATTGAGACAGGAAATTAAATACTTCACTGGAATCGATCCTTTCAGTGATCGATTCACCCAATTTGCAAGTTAAATTAAAATACACATAGTCTCATACATGAATCAATTTGACCCTGAATTCCTCTGCATAAATAAAACTCAATTAATTACAAAAATTTACTTCCTCTGTGGCCTGGTCTTCAATTCGATGGCCCTTCTACCCTCACTACTTTGCCTCTGAACAACTCCCCCCCATCTGCCCATAGGCTTACATTTATACAAAATAATAAGGAATCAATTCTGTTTCCCTAACAGCTCACCCAAGACTCTTAGAATTCTCAACATCCTAAATTTAGACTCAATCCCTAAAATAACTGAAACTGATCCTAATTCGATTGTCCCTTCACATTCCTAACTAATCACCTTCCTCTCATGTTCTCTAATAGTTCGAGAACATTTACAATTCCTCACTATATTATTCAAAATACTAATAATTACATGAGAATTTAGAAACATAAGACAACCCCTATGTCTTATAAAAATACAAAGTGTTTCTTGAGCCTAATGCCCCTGCATCAAAGACTCTCCCAAGATCTAATCAAGGAAATAGAAAGATTCCTAAACATGATATCCTTGTGCTAAATAGCACTATTCTCTGCTAAACAACCAAGAGAATGAGAAATTTCTAAACAGAAATATTATTCAGAAATAATATGGTCATCAAAAACCCTTCTCTTGTTGTCCTCCTCTTCCTTTTATAAGATTGAGATCTTGCAAAACCCTAAACCATCTCAATGATTTATCTCCTTTCACATGCGTGGCCTCCATCTAAAACTACGTTGTGCATTTATGAGGTTCATTGAATCTGGAGATCGTTGTTGATTTGGTCCTGTTGACCTAGTCAAAAGTCTCAACCCATAAGGGTGTTTTATTAAAGTAGCCCAGATTTAGCCTTGTTCACATGGGGCATTGATTGATTAACTGATTTTAGGAGTTTTTATGTTCCTCCCTTTTACATTTATTCATGAACAGAATAGTAAAGAAAAATTTAATATTCCAATTAGCTTGAGACTAATTCGGAATATTACATCGATCAAATCTCTTCGAAAGGTCATATGACATGTGGCACCTGTATCTAAAACCCAACTGTCATACCATGAAGAGAAATAAGTACTGAAAATATCTTCCATTTGGAAATTACAATGAGCGACAACATAATGTGCATTCTCAAAAGACTGTCCTCTATCTAGAATTATATGATCTTTCTTTTCAAGAAATTGTTCTCATTTTTATTTAATTTTCTCCCAAGGAATTCTACAATTTGAAGCATTATGTCCAAGTTTAACACATCTAAAACATTTTACTGCTATTTTATCATAAATTTTTTTTTATTTTTCATTCTGTTGTCTATCTCCCTGAATATTTCTTCCCCCCCTGCCTCTATAATTCTTCCTACCTCGACCTCTATTACCCTTAGTATTTTGAAAAGATTCCTCTTGAGGTTTTTGGTATTTTTGAGCAAGATATAGGGTTTCGGTATTAGAACTATGTGATGCTTCTTTCTTGCCAAAAGCCTTCTCTCTTTCTGCGATTTTCCCTACTAATTCGTCAAAATATATATCTTTTAATTTCCCACTAGCTTGGAGAGATTCCAAGTAGTGTGAATAACAAGGGTAAAGTGATTTTATAAAGGCAGTAAGTGGAAA
This sequence comes from Pinus albicaulis, assembly GCA_034641835.2. Taxonomy (NCBI): domain Eukaryota; kingdom Viridiplantae; phylum Streptophyta; class Pinopsida; order Pinales; family Pinaceae; genus Pinus; species Pinus albicaulis. The sequence continues at coordinate 263,241,550 of CM076575.1, read as the reverse complement.
GTCAACTTTAACTCCAGTACATTCAATTTCATGATTGATGGCTTTAATGTCAGAGGAAAGTTTTAGTGGATCATTATCACTCATTTCCAGATTAAATAACTTCAACAATAACCTAATTATCTCCAATTCAAAATGTGAATCGTAAAGATCTTTTAGTTTTTTTATGGCATCATAAGCTGTTTTAATCTGAGTAATGTATCTTCTTTCCTCTTCTGAGATTGAAGTGGAGATTAAGGCAAAGGCCTTCTTATCCTTAATTTTCCAGATTGCTAGCTGTTTCTACTCATTGGGCTTCTCTGGTGCATTCTCTCCTTCTCCTTCACAGACTCCATCCCATAAATCATTAAAGATAAGAGTATTTTTAACTTTCCTAAACCACTCCAAGTAATTTTCCTTTCCGGAAAGGACAACCCCAATTAAGGATACCAGGGAGTTCATGTTTTGACCACCAAATAATTGATTTTGATCACATGCACATAATTTCTCTTTAAAAAATTCTGATTCAACCATAAAAAAAACTTTTGTAATCACCAGCAGAGATTTCTCTCACATGCAAAAAATTTTGTCTTTAAAAAATTCTGATTCAACCACAAAAATAACTTTTGTAATCACCAAAAGAGATTTAAAAACTCTGGCTTCTGTTTTTAACCAAAAGCAGGTACATGTTTCTCTTAAAAAAAATGTTTTTAATTTTGAAGATTCATAGATTTTCACTGTTTTTTTTCTTTCTCAACAAGGAAAAAATTTCCTTAAAAAAAAAAGCTGTGTTTTGTAACTTACTAATCATCACCAAAAACGACGCTGGAAAAACAATCCAAATCCTTTTCGTAGCAAAAAAAAATTTCTCCTGACAGTCCACAGCAAATGCAACAATCAAACTACATCTAGATTTCTCAACGCTGGCTCCAATCAAATGTTGAACGCAACACGAGAAAATAATTTGGCAGTATTTTTTTAAAAATTTCCCCCACACTACAGCATGCCATGAGGGTTTCCATAAATCACACGCTGCAAACACAACAGAGGAAAATGCTGGCAAACAAACTCTGCTGGCAGTGTTGACACAGGTTGAAAACAATCCGCTGATCCCTTAACGTCAACTCTGCCACCAGCCTCCTTGGATATCATATGCTCAGATACCACTTTTAAATAATGAACATGTGATCTATGCATTCATTCATTCAATTAGATTCTATTTATACTTCAAAAATTAGTTCATAAATTAGTTATCACTAACTACTAATTTCCTAACTTCCTAACTACCTAACTGAACAGAAACCCTTAGGATTCCCGTAGGATTATAAAAATTTGGATAGGGGGTGGAACAAAACAAACATTATCTATGAGGAAAGGCTCACTCTTGGTTGATCATTTGTTCGCTGGAACATTTACTGGCTTAGTATGGCTGAGCAGAGCCACTTTTAGAGGACAGCCAACTCACCCAGGCAACACAATTCTAGGCAATAGTCGAGGACATCTAGATTACCTGGGCTACACGGCTATGGGGGATCTTTAATTCGCTAGGTTCATGCAACTGACATTAACTCGTGAAACAATAGGACTTATCCTGGAGCTGTTAGTTTGGAACGTGTTTATATAAAATCCAACCCATATTTATTTATATATTTAAATCATAATCACATAAATATGTGAATGGTTTTATTAGCTCTAGTTTAAAATGGTTTTATTGGGTCCAATAAAAAATGGTTATAGGAAAATGTTTATTCTCCTCATCAAGGTTAAATAAATCTATTTGCAACATATTTATTTTGTATGAACAAATATTAATAATCTCATTCTTGTTCAAGTGCTTGAGATAACTTCATCACCAATTTTTTTGCAATTTTTTTATGGGGACATGACTTTATAACCTAATATTTTGATATGCTTGCGCATTATTGTTGGATTTTAGAAAATTGGTATAAATTTTAATCTTTTATTTAGAAATTGTTATTTAATCTCACCTTATATCAACTTAAAATATCAATTCTAAGTTGATGTACACTTTAATATTTTCTTTAGGTATTTCTATGCAATCCAACTATATATTTATTATTTGTTGACATTTTTATTTGAATGTATATGAAATATTAACTTATATTTGTGTTCAACTAATTTTCCTATGATTATCGTTATGATTGAGACAAATTAGTTATGGCTAAGTTCTAGAGTGTGAACTTCCTCTTGTAATTGGTTTACTCTTTCCCCAAAAAGTCTGATTTTTGTGTTTAATAATTAGCCATTTGGAGCATGAATTCAAAATCCTCTTGTAGTTTTATCCTTCTACAAAAAAATGCAGAATGGAGAACTTCCCAACATACAAATTTAAGATATTAAAATTATCCCTAAGCCCAATCCACTTTGTCTTGCGGTGAATGAAGGATGCTAAGAAAATAAAATTTAAAGAATGACAAATGAAGAGTCACCAAACCTCGATGGTCCCCCACCTGACAACCTAAAGGTTCAAGAACACCAAACTTCTCCAAGTGGAAGGATTGGCATATTTTCTCAGATCACGAAGAGTTTTGAGTTTAAATAGCCCTTCCCTATCCTCAAGGTGAACAAAAAGTGTTATTGGACCACAATTTTTAATATCTGAATAATATAAAATAATTTTTATCTTTTAATTTATAATAATAATAATAATAATCTACTTTTAAAGTCAATGGAAAATTAAACACCAAAATGGTATATGAGACTTATTTGTTTATGTGATAAGGAATCTACCTGTTGGCATTTAGAGCCTGTAAACATTAATTTAAACAAGAGAAGAAAAATGAAAAATAAACATAAAACCAAGTCACACAAATAAACACAGGAATTTACGTGGTAAAACTATGACAATGTGTCAAGGAAACCCCCACAAGGAAAGTGATTGGAATTCTTATTATTCAAGGTCAACAATGACTCTTCAACTGTAGGAATATACAGGGTAAGTTTCGTAGATAAAAAAACCAAAGGTCACCGCTCACAAATAGATCACAAATCAGTACACCAGTATTATCACGTGGTTAAGACCCTCGAAGAGGGAAACAACTCATGGCCTGAGCCAACGTAGCCACTTCAGGAAATTTATTAATATAAAAAGAAAAGTTACATATGTTTCTCTCATAAATGGTTACCAGATAAATGACCCTCCATGCTCTTTAAATAGAGATGATGGACCAATTGGGTGTTAAGCCACGGATCAAGTGTCATTAATTCTGAGGAGAGAGTGAACCATCGGATCACTAAAAATCATGTTCGTCGGATTATAAGTTACAAATGTACATAATAAAGACACACATTTTACCTAAATCTACACTAGAATAAGTTATTCTTAACTATTTCCTATGTGTCGGAATATCCTAACATCCCCCCTTAAGAACAACTTGGCATAGGATTGAAGGATTCACAAAGGTGACACAATAGGAGAAGGAAGCTATCCCCCCTTAATGATAACTTTCTTGAACTCCAAGCATGGATAAAATTTTGGTAAACTTCGCTTCTGTGAGAGCCTTTGTAAAGATATTGACTACTTGATCATTGGTTGGACACTACTACACTTCAAGAACACGATCATGAATGAACTTTCTGATGAAGTGTATGTGGATTTCAATGTGTTTCATACGCTGATGTTGAACTAGATATTTACATAGCTGAATGGAACTCTAATTATCACACCAAAATGTAGTTGGATGCTGCTACTGAAGACCAAATTCAGGCAGGATTTGACGAGGCCACATGGATTCCTTTCCAGCTTCAACTGCACCACGATACTCTACTTCGACCGAAGAAAGAGAGATGGTAGTTTGTTTCTTACAAGACCAAGTGATAGGTCCTGAACCAAGAGTGAATACATATCCTGCAATAGAATTTCGATCATTAGGGTCACCAGCCCAATCAGAATCAGTGCAACCAATCAAAAATGGAGATGCCCTTGCACTGTAATGAATCTCGAATTGAATTTTACCTCAAATATATTGAAGTATTTTTTTATTTTCTTTCCAGTGACTTTCATGGGGTTGGTGCATAAACCGAGCAACAAGACAAATGACAAAGGAAAGGTCGGGACGATTATGGGTTAGATATAGAAGTTTACCAACAAGTTGATGGTATAAGGTAGCATCAACTTCAGGGGTAGTACAAGTGACTGAAATCTTGACTCCAGACTGAAAGGGAGAAGGGGTTGGCTTACAATCTTCCATGTGAAAGTGGCAGAGAAGATCACATGCATACTTGGAATGAGAAAGGGTAATACCTTCTTTGGATTGAAAGACTTGAAGACCAAGGAACTAATGCAAGTGTCCTAAGTATGTCATTTCAAAATTCTTTTTGAGGCTAGACTTCACATGGTTTATATGGTTGGGATCACTACTAGTAAGGATAATATCATCAACATAAAGAACAAGGATGGTGAAGGACTTGTCAGGGATCTGTAATTTTAGCAGATTGATGAGGCTAAAACTACAGAAACAACATCGTTTCAACCAACTTTGGGATTCTAGGATCTAGCCCTCCTGAATCCAGAGAGGGATCTCTCCAATAAGTGCAAAGATGGATTTGTCTTTGAAGTTTGGGGTAATAATATTAGGCTAGTTATGAAGACCAAGGGTTTTGTTTTTTTTTGGATGATTGAGCATGATTATTATTTTGAGGAGAAAGTTATAAGTGCAAAAAGTTTCAAAGGTGAGAAGTTGCAAGTGGATAGGACAGCTAGGCTAAAAAGATATATATAACGCTAGTTTTTAGTCCATTGGGCTATGGAGTCATAACAGGGCTTTAATTGAGCAACAACATCAAGAGTGATTCAAGGGGAAAGTCATCTACACCACAATATTATTGAGATTAGAGTGATGGAATGGGAACAATAAAGTGTTGGAGGGGTGGAAACTGATAATAATTTCACAGAGGATTTATAGTCAGTCCAAACAAGAAAAGCCTCTTAAGTAATTGTTTAAAACCAACCAAGTACAGGGCTAACCATAAACTTTCTTGGGAAAGTCTGTATTAAAGCAGCTTAATAGACAAACAATCCAGTAATCCACATAATTACCTTCAGAAAGTATGAAAACATATAAGAGAAACAAAGTGTAACTTAAGATTAGATAAAGTACTTTTAAACCTAGTCTGCTTTTAGTCAACACCAAGGGAAACTTTTAGAATCTGCCTTTGGAGAAAAGAAGCTAGAAACAGGGAAAACCATCACTTTCTAGTCTAACTTTAATAAGAAAATAAGGAAAATAACTTTCAAGAAAAATGTTTAAGACAAACAGTAGGACGAGGGAACTCCAACATTCCTAACTTCTTAACTGTATTAAATCATTCTTAAATAAACAATTTGGAGGAAAACATTGAGATAAAGCTTTCAGTCAGAGAAGGTTACTGATGCACAACAGGTCCTAACTCTATAAATGCTGTTCTTTATCAGAGAATAGTGAACAAATATGGCATACATAGAAGGAAAACAATAACAAAGAAAGGGGCACTTCACCAGTAATATAGACCAGGATCCCAAGAAACAGCTTGTTTATTGATGTCAAACTAGTTACAGTCTTCAAGTCCAATGTTTCAGTTCAGCAATCATCTTCACTATTTAGCCTAAGTAATCTAGCACAAACAGAGCTCCAAGGGCCAGTGAACACTATTTACAATCAGAAGTTTAAGCTCAAATTTATTTCAAAGTTCTGCAACCAACAATTGCTCATCTTCTACAAAAGTATTTATAGAAGAATGAGGAGGTGAGATCTAACAAAAGATCTTGAGGACAATTAATACAGTTTCAAGACTTCTCGGCCTTTTTAGGGGCTCGATGGAGAAGATTACAGGCGGATTGCTGTATTAACTGTTTACATTTATGAATTAAGCCCGGTGGGAGCTTTATGTTGACTTTGAGGGTCTGTGTAATGCTTGGAGTAACTCTGCAGATATTTCTAAATTTATTTCCTTGCAGAAGTAACTCCCTGGCTGTGCTGAGGAAAAATATCTGATTCTGCAATAAGTTAGCCTCTGTTTGAATGCTTTGAGGCAATAGGTGGCTCTTTAGTAGCTGAGGAATCAATTCTCCTCAATTGAAGCGGTGAAAACCTTTCTGTCAGTTAAACACTTATAATTTGCCGTTAATTGTGTTTTAATTCTGGGAATTAGGCTTTTGATAAGCATTCTTAGCCGTAATTCCCATATCTGTCTTCAATCTTCTTTTCTGCTGCGCTCTGTTCTTCAATACTTATACTCTTTAACTGTGCTTTGAATAAACAATGTCTTGTCAATGTGCAGGCTGCGAAGGTTTCTTTATGGTATCGGCACCCATGGAGCGTTGAATAAACATGCAGTGGAGCTCCTTTTTAGTTGTTTTCCCTTTGATAACCAAAGGCCGAAAGATCCGGGCCTTTGGATTTCTTTTCCCTTTGTAATATGGAAAAAACCTTTCAGAACCTGAAAAACAAGAAAACATTATGAAATCCTGCGGAATTAGGTTAAACTGCGTTAGAGGGCGGGAGAGGAGCGTGGCCGTTAGATGAAAGCATCCAACAGTGGAGATTTAATCAAAAAGAGGTAAAAGAAGAGCACGTAAAAGAACAAGTAAGAGTGATTTTTGACCGTTCGATCTAGACATGTGGACGGTCCAAATTCAATTGGAAGATCGCAATCAGGGGTGGCGTGCAAATGGGCCGATCGAAACATGCGATGCGATGGAGCGCAGGCCGTCAATCTACAGATTAGATCGACGGTGGAGAACAAATTGGGGGAGAGGCCATTCGTCGGAACAAAAAATTGGATGCGATGTAAGATTGTGATGCGATTGAAAGCTCCGATGCGATGGAGCACTAGCTGCTTGATCGACCTTCGATCAACGACGGAGATTTGTTTTAGAACAGATCGGCGAAATACCTTTATAATATATGAAAACTTAACTTTTTGAAATAAAACAAAGTTTTTATGGATCGGGGGCGGAAAATATATATAAGGCGGATAGGCACCTGACTGTAGGGCCTTCGGGATTTATGAACTGTGATATGGCCGGGGCGTATTAAAACAAGGGCTAATCGCAATCGGGCCATCAGGCCGGGTCTTTCAATCAACCCATTAAAACATTTGCGATGCGATTGGCACCCGGGATCTTTAACACTTGGTCCCGGGGAAAAGTCACATGAAATGAAAAGGTGGGGGGAGAGTTTTATGTATAAGTCCTAATCGCATCATAAATTTTTGATGCAGCCTTTTCAATCAACCCATTGTGTATTCTTCAATTGTGATTGCGCAATCGGTCTTTTTAATCTACCCATTGAAATATTTCAACACGTGACTTGGATTTTTTAGCTAAAACTTTGGAAAAGTGGGTTTTGAGACTTTACAAAGGAAAAATGTATCGGGCATGAAATATTTACAAGGTTTAAGTGTCGGATCGGGCCTATAGGTTATATATATAAAAAAGGCTTTAATCGCATCGGAACTTATATGATGCAAAGCTAATCGCATCAGAACTTTTGAATATGGCAAAGACTTGCGTTCTTTGGATTTTTGCGATGCGATTAGTACCGAAAGGTTTTGGCACTTGGTTTTAACGCGTGGGCATGTGGGGGGAAGTGGTTAGGACTTAGCCCAAGGGGCTTAGGTCCATAGTAAATAAAACTTGTTTTTAATGAAAATTTTCAAGGTTTTTAACAGATTTGGGGGTTTCAGTAAAGCTAAATAATGAGTCTTTAACCTTATAAAAGTGTTTTTCATGAGGGGAAGAAGAAGAATCATGAAAACAAAGGGGTTTTTATGGAGAAAAAGGGGAGCAAATTAAGGTAGGTTTGGAAGAGGGGAAGGGAAAATGATGGTTTTACAGCAGTTTCTTCTCATGAAATCAGTAGAATTTCTGAGTATAAAAATGGGAACAACAATGAAGATTTTGGACAGAGGCATGAGGCCTTCAAGGAGTCTTCAAGAGCCAAAAATTTTTAGTGATAAAATTTGTTCCTTGGAGGCTCAAAAAGTCTTAGCCACCTTTTGGTATAACAAATATTATAGGTGGCTAAAGTCTGAATTTGTTCTCTGGGACTTGCATTATTGGTATAACAAATATTATTTCTTTCTTTGTTTTGTATTTTTTATTTTTATAACTTTGAATGTAATGGTGGATGAGATATTTATAATGAAAAAAGATAAAAAAGGCTTCAAAACATAGCATGGATTAAGAGAAGTAATGCTTGAGCATCCTGCCATTGACAGGACCCCCAAACAATTCTGCTCCATTCAACTCCTGCAAGAAAAATGCATTGTTACCAATAGCTGAATGCATAGAGTAAGGGCCAAGCCGTAAGTTGTCAAATTTTCCATGCTTTCCCTTGTCTTCCCTTCTTGAATCCCATTTTAAAACTTTGTCCCCAATCTTGAAATTGCTGGCCTTTGTTCTTCTATCAAAAAGCTTTTTAATGCTATCCTGTTTCTGCAATGCTTTGTTATAAACTTCCTCTCTGGTTTGCTGAAGATGAATTGTCTGATTTATTCTTCTGATCATGTCATTTTCTTCAGTTTGTAACTCTTGAATCAACTTCATTACTGGTACACCAAGGCTGTTTGGAAAAATTGCATCAGTACCATAGACAAGCTGAAAAGGTGACATGCCAATAGATTTCTTCAAAGTCCATTTGTCAGCCCAAAGTGCATGAATCAGCTTGGTGTGCCAAGACTTCTTGTTGTACTCCAACAGTTTTTTGATTATGTTCACTAAAATTTTGTTTGAGGATTCGGTAAGTCCATTAACTTGAGGGTAATAGGCCGTGGAATGCCCCAATGTTATGTGATATCTATGACAGAACTCAACCATCTTCTTTGATCCAAATGCTGCTACATTATCAGTGATAATCTTGGTAGGACAACCAAATCTGGAGAGAATGTTAGTCTCCATGAATTTTATAATAACTGAATCATTGGCCTGCCTGCAAGGTATGGCTTCTATCCACTTAGTGAAATAGTCTGTGGCCGTGAGAATCCACCTATGCTGAGCAGAAGATGGTGGATGGATTTCTCCTATGAAGTCAAGTCCCCACTGTTGAAATGGGGCTTCAACAATGATTGGATGCAGAGGCAGGGGCAACAGTTTTCTTTTGCCTTCAAAAAGTTGACATTTATGGCAGGATATGATCATCTTATGCACATCATGGAAAAGAGTAGGCCAATAGAAACCAACCCTCAAAATTTTGTTGGCTGTTGTCTTCCAGTACAAATGGCCTCCACACTCTCCTTCATGAAACTGATATTTAACCTTCTCTGCATCAAACTCAGGCAAACATTTAAGCAATACACCACTTGCATTTTTCCAATAAAGACATTTATCTATAATGCAATAGTTTACAGCTTTTAACTTTAGGAACCTCGTCTTTGTTTTTGTCAAACCAGAAGGTGTATTCAAATTAAGAAAAACATAAATAATATCAGCATACCAAGGAGAGTTCATAAAATGATCTTCAACTATAGGAGTTGAGAATTCTTCTTGGTCATCCAAAGAATTAATCATATTAATATCAAGAACCTCAAAATTGGATTCAGCCATCAATCTAGCTAGACCTTGGCCTTTGATGAGTTTAGTGGGTTTTATTTCTAAATCATATTCAAGAATAATAGCAATCCACTTACCTCTCTTACCATCTGGGTCCTGTGTTAGAATGTCTTTAACAACTAAATTTGGGACGAAGGCAATGATGTGTGAGTGAAGGATGTACACCCTGAAGTCTTTCAAAGCTTTAACCAAAGCAAAATATTGCTTCTTCATAATGTTATACTTCAAAGAGGCATCCCTCAATGCCTTGCTAAAGAATGCAATAGGTTGCTCTTTTCCTTGTGGATTTTTCTATAAAAGGACAACAACTATGGTATGTTCTGACGCGAATGAGAAAATATAAAAATCTTTTGAAAAATTAGGACTTATTAGAACCAGTGTTTTGGTTAACGCTTGTTTCACCAGTTCAAAGGACTTCTTTGCTTCCAGGGTCCATTTTACCCCTTGCTCCTTCTTCAACATGTTTGTGATATTCCTAAGGAGCTCAGCCAAGTTGGGGATGAGCCTTCTCAAAAAGTTAATCTTTCTGATGAAAGACTGTAACTCTTTGATGTTTCGAGGATGAGAGATTTGCAATATGGCCTCAATCCTCTTTGGATATATCTTTATACCCTCTTCTGAAATAATGTGACCAAGAAGTTACCTTCTTGGAGACCAAATAGTGTCTTCTTAGGGTTTAAAGATATCCCAAACTTTCTGCACTTCTCGAAAACCTTTCTTAAATGCTCTAAATGCTCTTCATCTGTTTTTGAAAACACAGTAACATCATCAAGATAGATAATGATGAAGAAGCCCAGTTCCTCTGAGAATGCTATGTCCATGTCTCTTTGAAAAGTTGCTCCAACATTCATTAGACCGAAAGGCATTTTCACATACATGAAAGTGCCCCATGGTGTAGTGAAGGCTGTCTTTAATTGATCAGCAGGGTGAACTAAAATCTTATTGTACCCTGAGTAGCCATCCAGCAAAGAAATTATTTTAGACCCCACCACCCTTTGTAAAATATGATCCATCTTAGGTAAAGGGTAGTTGTCTTTCAATGAATATTTGTTTAAGTCTCTAAAGTCTATACAAAGCCTGATTTCTCCAGTTTTCTTCCTAACAGACACTAGATTAGACACCCACTCAGAATATCTAATAGGGATAATAATACCAGCATTGCACATTTTCATGATCTCCTTCTGAACCAATGGTAACTGGACAGGGTTTATTCTGCGCAGTTTCTGTTTGAATGGTTTTTGGTTTTCTTTGAGGGGAATTTTGTGCGGTATTATTTCAGTGTCGTAGGACTTAAGATCCTCGTAACTCCACGTAAAAACATCAGAAAAATCTTTAAACAGCTCAATGTACTTGAGTTTAATGAGAGCTGGTAAAGTCTTGGACAGTTTAATCATCATAGGTTTAAGTTCACTGCCTATATTGCACTCCTCTAATTCAGTCTCTACAAGTTCCAGTTTTGGCTTATTCGCCACATCGTTAAAATTGAAAAACTCTTCTAAAGGGGCCAAACCCTTAGGAAAACTTTCATCTTTAGAGTGCAGAGTTTCTAACTCCTTTGTTTCAACCTTTGCATTCATTTCTGTTTCGATTTCGAGTTTGCTATATAACAGGTTTATATTAGCAAGTTCAGAAGACGGTTCTTCTTCATCAAGAAAATTTTCTTCCTTGCAGTCTGTTTCATAATCTGAGTCCGAACCGTTTAGTTCGAATTCATTTCTGAATTGCATGAAGTCTTCTATTTGTTTGTCGTTGTCAAATAGCTGCCAATACTTCTCATTATCATGCATGACTGGTCTAAATTTTATCTGAGTTGTGTAGTCTTTGGTGTTATATGGCGTTAAACATGTTCTAGCTGCGTAGGCTAAGCTGTGGGCAGCAATATTTCTCTTCCTTGGGACAAAAATTAATTTGGACTCCTCGAAAGTTTTTAAAAGGTCCATGACATCGCTTCGGTAGGCCCTGAGTCTGGGATGATTTGCGTTATACTCCCCATTGACCTGCCTAATAACTAACTCTGAATCCCTGTGAACTTTAATTCTTTTGGCTCCTATATTTTTCAACAAACGTAAGCCTAGGAGAAGGGATTCATACTCCGCTATGTTATTGGAACACTGAAAGTTTAATCCACAGAAAATACATTCTGTGTGGTCATTTTCAGTGTTAGAAATCCGGACACCTGCACCAGCGTTAGTTCTGGTGCAGGACTCGTCAAAGTACATACTCCATAGAGGACTGTTTTTGGTTTCATCCTGGTTACTATCCTCTTCAACTAACATGTTTTCTAATTGTTATGGAATGTCGGCACTTAGTTGTATTTATTTTGATTCCCCAAGATTTGTGTTCATTTGAGGGTCATTTTCTTTAGTGTCTAGGTTTAAAAGCAAAGGATGCATGACCTGTAGTTCAAGACCCATGTTTGGTTTGTTGTTGTTTAAAGGTTCAACAAACTGTTTTGACATTTATGCGTTGTTTTCCTCTTCTTTTCTGTCAACCGTTAATCCTATTAAAGTGATTTGTTCACCAAGTTTTTCATCATTAAAAAGGATAAATGAATCAAGGCCTCTGTTTACAGAGTATAAAGGGGAGTTATGTGGTCTGTCTTGACTTGTCACTGTGTATTTCATATGGGACTCCCTGTAAAGTCTTCTATTCTGATTGAAAACATGTATAGTTGTGTAGGTCATGTCCATTTGCATAGTCCCTTGTAACTTAGCCCCCCAAGATATTGATAACAACATTCCATATTTGGGGGGAACATCAGCCACAACAATATCCATGACTAAACATTTAGCTGGAATTTGGGCTAAGTTAACAAAGAGGTTTGTGATTAATCCTAAACATTTTACTCTGCTGGAATCAAAGGAGTATAGGTCTTTGTAAGGTCTGGTGATTTCTAAACTAAGGCTCTCCATTACATCTTTTGGCATTAAATTATGAGAAGCCCCGGAATCATGCTTAGCGTTGTGCAAAATTTTGTCATGAATGTTTAAACTCACATAAAAGGGAGGAACAGGTCCCTCTTGATATCTACCTTCAATATTAGGACCAAAAATCAGCTCAGGTTGGTCATCATTAAGATTGACTGTGTCCTCATTTTCTTCTAATTTTAAAGCCTTCAAAATTTGGGTTCTATATACATGTTGGGCAGCTAACTCAGTCAAGGGAACAAAGATTTTGATTTTTGAGATTTCCTGCTCAAGGCTGAAGGGAATTTGGTTCCTTAAAGAACTTGTTTCTGCCTTATTAGCTGTCACTTTATCAGCAATATCAGCTTGCTGATTTGTTTTATTTACACTTGACACAGTTGTTTTCACAGGAGTACTAGCTAAAGTGTTAGTACTACTAAGGTCTGCACTATGATTTTCATTGTTTTGAGTGCCTTTCCCTTTTCCTTTATCAGAATTTACAGCCACTGTTTTTTCCTTTTGTTTAATTTTTTTAGGCTTGGTTGCAGTGCTGTTTTGTGAAGATTCGTCAGAGGTTTTGTTGTTGGGGGGTTGTTGACGAGTTTTACTTCTAAGGTCCTATTCTCTTTGAGGCTCTATGATGACATTTTCCATGTCTTGACAACAATTTTCATCATCATCTCTTTTGTCATCATAAGGTGTGTATAGACCTTGTTTTCTATCATAATAAATCTCAAAGTCATCATTGTCTACCCCCAGCATGTTGATATCTTCTTCCCCTACTATTTCATCTATTTCCTCAACCACACTTACATAGTTTTGATGAAAGGGAGGAGTGATCTGCTGATCATCTTCCCTAGGACTGTTTGGAGGTTGGTTTCTTCTAGAATTCTGATTTTGGTTCTGGTTTATGTTTTGAGGAGAATTTTGGTTTTGATTTGCTTGTGCTCTCTTAATTATGCTCATCTCCTTCATCATCTCCTCCATCATTTTCTCCATCTTTGAGTTTGAAGTAGAAGGTGTGGATTCCTCTCTAAAATATACTCTCTTTTCGTTTTTCATTCTTGCTCTCTTCTCCATTAAGTTGACTTCCACAGAAATACCACCCCTTTGCATATCTTCAAGAGTTACAAAATCTCTCTCTCTCAGCTGATAGGCCATCTCAGGGTCAAACCCTTTAGGAAACTTGTTTAAAGATGAGCCCTGTGGAGGTTTAAGTTCTGGGGAAAGTGCATTGTACACACTTTTAAATCTAGTGCAGTAAGCTTGCACGCTTTCCCCAGTGTTTCTATGGAGATTCTTGTAATCAGAAAGAACTTGAAGAGGGTTTTTCTTTACTTCCCATTTGTTTAAAAAAGTCTGATGGAAGGTTTGGAGATCATTTATACTATGGGGGGTTAAGCCTTTAAACCATTTTCTTACTTCTCCCCCTAAACTTTGAGCAAATAATCTAAGTTCGACAGAATCATCATCAATTTCATTTCTGTCAAAGTAGTCATTCATCTTATCCACATGTTGTGATGCAGTTGTAGCATTGCTAGCATCATATAATGGAATTTTGGACTAATAGTCCTATGGAAGATTGACTAATGGTACCGGAAGGACTAGGGGAGCATACCATGTAGCCATGGCGGGAGGTGGAGGTGGATTTACAAGAGGTAAATTAACAAAAGGGAAAGTGGGTTGGAGTGAAGTGGTTTGGACAGTGGATGTAGGGTGAGAAGAAGTGGATGGACCTGGAATAGATTGCTGAGCTGATCTTGGATGAGAGACACCTAAGTTGTGAAGGAAATGCAAATCAGGAGGTGTTGTTTCTCTGCTACCAAGAGGTTCACTTATTTCAGGAGATGATAGTGAAGACTCGAAATCTAACTGATCTAAATCACCAAGAGACCTAGTTCTAAAAGGATTTACTAAGTCAACTTGTGATTGTTGTAGAGCTGAAAGATTTTTAGGAACTGAATTAGCTCTCAAGGGTGATATGAAAACAGTTGATAATTTAATATTAGGAAACTTCCTAAGGATACCTTCTGGGTTATCGAATATCTCAGGTGGATCGGGGTCAGGATAGGCTCTAGTGTGAATCTTTCTAAAAGCCACTATGTTGTGTTTTTCAGACCCAAATAAACAAGACAAGTTCAACCAGGTATGAAAATCTTTGAGAGGTTAACTAGTCTGTTTTACACAAATTTTAATCCTGCAGTCCTCTAACTGAGTTTGAATGATATTAGAATGATCAGGGTTCTTCTCAGTGGAGTCTTAAGGTCTGTTTGGATTGTGGAGTCGCCAAGTGGAAGTTTTTAGCTCTTTTCAGAGGTAAAAGTTTTTATGGTCCACCACCATGTTTATTAAATATCAATCTGAAATATTTTTGTGTTTTTCCGAGTTATTTTTCAGTTGTATGGTTTTTAAGAATATCCTAACTCTGTTTCAAAACTTAGCTACGGTTATGAGACAAAGACAACTTACTCTTATGGCTAAGCCAGCTGATCTTTCAAGGTTAGATATAGTCTTAAGAGAATCCTAGGTTTTACCTAGTTTGTCACTGATTCAGACAAGTTTCATCATGATTACCTTTCTTAGGTAATGCTTGAAAAGGTTGCTTTTTACTCTCAAGGTTTTATAAAAATGAAAATGATTCTGGGTTCGATCCCCAGCGGAGTCGCCAAAAATGTTAGGGATCTGTATTTTTAGCAGATTGATGAGACTAAAACTGTAGAAACAACATTGTTTCAACCAACTTTGGGATTCTAGGATCTAGCCCTCCTGAATCCGGAGAGGGATCTCTCCAATAAGTGCAAAGATGGATTTGTCTTTGAAGTTTGGGGTAATAATATTAGGCTAGTTATGAAGACCAAGGGTTTTGTTTGTTTTTGGATGATTGAGCATGATTATTATTTTGACGAGAAAGTTCTAAGTGCAAAAAGTTTCAAAGGTGAGAAGTTGCAATTGGATAGGACAGCCAAGCTAAAACTATAGATATAACGCTGGTTTTTAGTCCATTGGGCTATGGAGTCATAACAGGGCTTTAATTGAGCAACAACATCAAGAGTGATCCAAGGGGCAAGTCATCTACACCACAAGATCATTGAGATTAGAGTGATGGAATGGGAACAATAAAGTGTTGGAGGGGTGGAAATTGATAATAATTTCAGAGAGGATATATAGTCAGTCCAAACAAGAAAAGCCTCTTAAGTAACTGTTTAAAACCAACCAAGAACAGAGCTAACCATAAACTTTCTTGAGAAAGTCTGTATTAAAGCAGCTTAATAGACAAACAATCCAGTAATCCACATAATTACCTTCAGAAAGTATGAAAACATATAAGAGAAACAAAGTGTAACTTAAGATCAGATAAAGTACTTTTAAACCTAGTCTGCTTTCAATCAACACCAAGGGAAACCTTCAGAATCTGCCTTTGGAGAAAAGAAGCTAGAAACAGGGCAAACCATCACTTTCTAGTCTAACTTTAATAAGAAAATAAGGAAAATAACTTTCAAGAAAAATGTTTAAGACAAAAAGTAGGACGAGGGAACTCTAGCATTCCTAACTGCTTAACTGTATTAAATCATTCTTAAATAAACAATTTGGAGGAAAACATTGAGATAAAGCTTTCAATCAGAGAAGGTTACTAATGTACAACAGGTCCTAACTCTATAAATGTTGTTCTTTATCAGAGAATAGCGAACAAATATGGCATACATAGAAGGAAAAAAATAACAAAGAAAGGGGAACTTCACCAGTAATATAGACCAGGATCCCAAGAAACAACTTGTTTATTGATGTCAAACCAGTTACAGTCTTCAAGTCCAATGTTTCAGTTCAACAATCATCTTCACTATTCAGCCTAAGTAATCTAGCACAAACAAAGCTCCAAGGGCCAGTGAACACTATTTACAATCAGAAGTTTAAGCTCAAATGTATTTCAAAGTTCTGCAACCAACAATTGCTCATCTTCTACAGAAGTATTTATAGAAGAATGAGGAGGTGAGAACTAACAAAAGATCTTGAGGACAATTAATACAGTTTCAAGACTTCTCGGCCTTTTGAGGGGCTCGATGGAGAAGATTACAGGTGGATTTCTGTGTTAACTGTTTACAATTATGAATTAAGCTCGGTGGGAGCTTTATGTTGACTTTGAGGCTATGTGTAATGCTTGGAGTAACTCTGCAGATATTTCTGCATTTATTTCCTTGCAGAAGTAACTCCCTGGCTGTGCTGAGGCAAAATATCTGATTCTGCTATAAGTTCAGCCTCTGTTTGAATGCTTTGAGGCAACAGGTGGCTCTGTAGTAGCTGAGGAATCAATTCACCTCAATTGAAGCGGTGAAAACCTTTCTGTCCGTTAAACACTTATAATTTTCCGCTAATTGTTTTTTAATTCTGGGAATTAGGCTTTTGATAAGCATTCTTAGCCGTAATTCCCATATCTGTCTTCAATCTTCTTTTCTGCTGCACTCGGTTCTTCAATAATTATACTCCTTAACTGTGCTTTGAATAAATAGTGTCTTGTCAATGTGCAGGCTGCGAAGGTCTCTTTATGGTATCGACGCCCATGGAGCGTTGAATAAACATGGAGTGGAGCTCCTTTTTAGTTGTTTTCCCTTTGATAACCAAAGGCCGAAAGATCTGGGCCTTTGGCTTTCTTTTCCCTTTGTAATATGGAAAAAACCTTTCAGAACCTGCAAAACAAACAAACATTATGAAATCCTACGGAATTAGGTTAAAATGCGTTAGAGGGTGGGAGAGGAGCGTGGCCGTTGGATGAAAGCATCCAACAGTGGAGATTTACTCAAAAAGAGGTAAAAGAAGAGCATGGAAAAGAACAAGTAAGAGTGATTTTGGACCGTCCAATATGGACACATGGACGGACCAGATTCAATCGGCAGATCGCAATCGGGGGTGGCATGCAAATGGGCCAATCGAAACATGTGATGCGATGGAGCGCAGGTCGTCGATCTACAGATTAGATCGACAGTGGAGAACAAATCGGGGGAGAGGCCAATCGACGGAACATAAAATTGGATGCGATGTAAGATTGCGATGCGATTGAAAGCTCCGATGCGATGGAGCGCTGGCCACTTGATCAGCCTTCGATCAACGGCGGAGATTTGTTTCAGAACAGACTGGTGAAAAACCTTTATAATATACGAAAACTTAACTTTTTGAAATAAAACAAAGTTTTTATGGATCGGGGGCAGAAAATATATATAAGGCGAATAGGCACTCGACTGCGGGGCCTTCGAGCTTTATGAACTGTGATATGGCCGGGGCGTATTAAAGCAAGGGCCAATGGCAATCGGGCAATTGGGCCGGGTCTTTCAATCAACAAATTAAAACATTTGCAATGCGATTGGCACCCGGGATCTTTAACACTTGGTCCCGGGGAAAAGTCACATGAAATGAAAAGGCGGGGGGAGAGTTTTATGTATAAGTCTTGATTGCATCGGAAAGTTTCGATGCGGCCTTTTCAATCAACCCATTGTGTATTCTCTGATTGCGATTGCCCGATCGGTCTTTTTAATCTACCCATTGATATATTTCAACACATGACTTGGATTTTTTAGTTAAAACTTTGGAAAAGTGGGTTTTGAGACTTTACAAAGGAAAAATGGATCGGGCATGAAATATTTACAAGGTTTAAGCATCGGGTCGGGCCCATAGGTTATATATATATATATAAAAAGGCTTTAATCGCATCGGAACTTATATGATGCAAAGCTAATCGCATCAGAACTTTTGAATATGGAAAAGACTTGCATTCTTTGGATTTTTGCGATGCGATTAGCACCGAAAGGTTTTGGCGCTTGGTTTTAACACGTGGGCATGTGGGGGGAAGTGGTTAGGACTTAGCCCAAGGGGCTTAGGTCCGTAGTAAACAAAACTTGTTTTTTATGAAAATTTTCAAGGTTTTTAAAGGATTTGGGGGTTTTTGTAAAGCTAAAGAATGAGTCTTTAACCTTATAAAAGTGTTTTTCATGAGGGGAAGAAGAAGAATCATTAAAACAAAGGGGTTTTTATGGAGAAAAAGGGGAGCAAATGAAGGTAAGTTTGGAAGAGGGGAAGGGAAAATGATGGTTTTACAGCTGTTTCTTCTCATGAAATCAACAGAATTTCTGAGTATAAAAATGGGAACAAAAATGAAGATTTTGGACAGAGGCATGAGGCCTTCAAGGAGTCTTCAAGAGCCAACAATTTTTAGTGATAAAATTTGTTCCTTGGAGGCTCAAAAAGTCTTAGCCACCTTTTGGTATAACAAATATTATAGGTGGCTAACAGGACTTACCCACTTTCTTGGTGTAGATAGTGTTGCCAGAATGACACCTAGAAAATCCATTATCTAATAGAAATCTATCCATTTTGGCATACCAAGCTCGAGGAGATTGTTTGAGACCATAGAGAGACTTCATAAGGCGACAAACAAGGCTAGAGTCATTTCGGATAAAGCCAGCGGGTTGTTCCATGTATATTTATTCATGCAAATATCCATGTAAGAAGGCAGATTTAACATCCATCTGATGGACTTCCCATTTAAAGGAAGCAACAATGAAGGAACACAACATCAATTTGGAGAACTCTTCACCTTCATCCTCATGAATGGAACTTTTTGCTTATGGTTTTCAAGCATCAATATCTGTTTATGCATTAAACGTATCTTCTTCTTCTCATCTCATTAGTGGCTCATTGATTCTGGAGCTTCTTACCACATGGAAAAAAATAAAGCTATGTTTTCTTCTTTAAATGATTGTAACACTAAACATATTTATGTTGGTGATGATATATCTGTTAGTGTTGTAGGATCTGGAACCAGTCATCTAGATAATGGTCAGTTTAATGATGTACTATGTGTTCCTACCTTGTCATGCAACCTTCTATCTGTTTATCAGATAACTCATTCAGGTGAAGGGAAAATAGTATAATTCTCACCTCATGATGTTGTAATCAAGGACCTCAAAGATCCTAGACATATTTTAGCTACTGGAAGTCTTGATGATTCCACAAGGTTGTATAATTTTGACAACTTTGTGTCATCATGTCTTCTCTCCATTTTTGTTACTCATAATGATGAAGTGAGAAAAATTTGACATGAGCGATTTGGTCACTTAAACTATTTCTATCTTCAAACTCTATGTAAGGAAAATATGGTGACAGGTCTTCCTATGGTATCTTGCCGATATGGTGTTTGCTCCAGATGTGTACTCAGAAAACATCATCAGGATAGTTTTGACAAGTGTGCCTCTTGGCACGCTTCAACCCCTTTGCAGCTTGTGCACAGTGATTTATGTGGTCCACTTCTTGTTGTTTCTTTATCTGGTTGCAAGTACTTCTTAACTTTCATTGATGATTTTTCCAGACACACTTGGGTATACTTCTTAAAACTCAAGAGTGAAGTTTTTAACATGTTATTAAGAGTGAATTTTTTAACATGTTCTTGGCCTTTAAGGCCCTTGTTGAGAAACAATATGGACATCAAATTCTCAAGTTAAGATCAGAATATGGAGGAGAATATGTTAACTACAAATTTATCAAATTCTGCAATGAGCATGGCACTCAATTGTAACATATTTTTCCATATACTCCACAACAAAATGGTGTAGCTAAAAGGAATAATCACACCTTAAAATAAAGGGCTAATTGTGTGCTTCAATCTAAAGGACTTAGTTGTTGAATCCTTAGTTAAACTGAGAGGGGGGGTGAATCAGTTTAACACATATATAAGCTTTTTAAATTTTCCATCAACTTATTTACAACTTTACTTTATAACCAACTTTAATATGTGAATAGTCTTAATATGTTGCAGCAAGTATTAAATTAATGTGACATCAAACTTATTATGAGAGCAACAAACATTAAGTAGGTTGGGTATATCATATCAACACATAGGAAACACACATAGAGACAACAGATATAAGTGGAAACCCATAAAGGGATAAAACCACATCTTATTATTGTTGTGATGCAAAGGAAAGCTCCAACTCCCTCTCACCACTGTTTTTCTGTAGGTACAAACCTACAGGAGGCTCCAACCTTAGTCAGCTACAACTGAAAACTATCAAGCTTCAACTTGATAGGGAAGCTCCAACTTCCTCAATTTATCAAAATAAATGTTTGCTGATTTACCTCAGATATCGGCTCTGTTTTGTAGCATCTCTTTCTGCTCCTCTCTTCCTTATCTTCTCTGCCTCAATTTTCCATACTTTGCATTCTCTATCCTTACTCTCTCTAACCTCTCTATGCATATCAAGGTGATATTATTTATAGATATTTCCTTATGATTGTTTGTTTTCCTCAGGGAATTCGAAATGGATAGCCATACCTCTTAGTCTTCTGTCTTCTCATTTTTCCAGCTCACTCAAAAAAATATAACT
Source organism: Pinus albicaulis (assembly GCA_034641835.2). Taxonomy (NCBI): domain Eukaryota; kingdom Viridiplantae; phylum Streptophyta; class Pinopsida; order Pinales; family Pinaceae; genus Pinus; species Pinus albicaulis. The sequence continues at coordinate 263,220,749 of CM076575.1, read as the reverse complement.
GTATGTACTAATTTTAACATTACAGTAGGATATTTGTTCTCTTCCAGAGACTTTCCAATGCATCACGAACATTATAAACCAATTAAAATATTTACATTTAATTAAAATGAGAACTCCAGATCACTCATTCAGCCTCTTGGATCACTGCGCTTGTCTTTTCTGTGACTGTGTTTGTCCCTTTTTCTTCTCTGTATGCCTTTCTGTTCATTGTTGTTGCGTAACTCCTGTATGTATGTAACTGCACTTTTTATATAATGCAATTCAATTCTTGGCATAATAATAATAAGGCGTTTTTAATATATGCACTGTTGTGTTATATAACTTAAGTAACTTTTGGTGATAAAATACTAAAAGATCATTTTAATACATAAAATGCCCTTACGGGCCCACTCACCGAACTTGCTCTATTCCGATGCGATGTATCACCTCTCGACTACTTCTGATTGCGATTAATCACAGTCACAACTTCCATTTATATGTTCCGATGCTCTGCTCCTTCTTCGATGCGATCAATCACTGTTCACTTTGATGTGCCGATGCGATGTAACATTGTTCACTTTGATGCCAGAACTCAAACATATATGAATCATCGTTTAAAACATATTGGGTTTGAAACTCAATCGCAATCGTAACTTTTGGTTAACATGTTCCGCTGCCAACTTTTCTCCGATGTGATTCGTGACTCGAGTCCCACCTTATAAGACTTTGTTTGTATTAGGCCCAAAAAATAGAGCGCTTCACATATATGTATATATATATATATACTTTGGCCCATTGTTTATAAAGTGCTACATATATAAGTATACTTTGCTGCTTCAGTCTTTATGTATACTCGAGCTTGGGTTATGATTCTCAGAATTTTATGTAGGGGTCCCACTTGCGTATTAACTTTTGTTTATATGCAAGCATTAACATAAGGTTTTCAGTCCCCCAGCTTATATATCTGCATACCAACTTATTTCAACATACATATATGAAATCAACCTTTAATAGCTCAATAAACCAAAGGTTCTCACCCTGGCGAAGTTCAACTCACTATATATATATATATATATATATATATATATATATATATATATATATATATATATATATATATATATATATATATATATATATATATATATATATATATATATATATATATATATGCTCCAGGCTTACACTTCGTATGATATATTATGAGTCCAAACCACAACTTTGGTTAGCGCATTACTTGTGCATTTGTATATATGCCACCACCGCACTATCAACTTATAAATAAACCCAACACGACATTTTAATATACAACCATTCCATGGAGCCCACATGTGTTTGATAAGCTCTACACTTTTAGTACGTTCCACTTGACAACACCCTTTGAACATATATATATAAAAGCCTAAGTCAATCCTCGACCATGGTTTTAACCCTCGGCATAACATAATGTATTAACTTGCATCAAATATATAATCCGCACATAACCCATTCTTATATGTGCACTCAACTTTAATATATATCCAATATTGCAATAGATATCAAGCCCGATACATATTTTAACACATGTACGTTCCTGGGGCCCACCTCCATTAACACGCCTCTTGCATCCAATGGCGGACAGTTGATCACATCAACTCTGATGATCCAACGGATGTCATACCATATCGCGTTTTTTATTGGTACGAGGGTTAACACTTCAAATTTTCACGATTTTTTTTTTTTTACAAAACCGCTTGAGGACACATGTCCTTCAATGACACATATCGCGTTAATTTTGAGAATTCCACTTACCATTTTTGACATCGCGCGATACTGTCGGTTTTCTTACCTCTGGTTTTACTGTTCACACTTAGGGTTCCACTTCAATAAAGAATTTTGCGCCTTCGTTATATAAGCTCTGTTCAAACTATAATATTTATAAACCCTTCTTGATTTCGTTATATACCTTTCTTCAGCACTTTGATATATATGAACCCTGTTCCATTGTTATTTTAATATAATGCTATCATAAGGTTTAACACCTGACTGTATTAGATTTTTATTGTTTAATTCTTGGTATTACCCCTTACACATAGAGCCTTGGTTCCGCCTCTGCTTGATCATTTCACTTCTTGTTAACGGCTCTGCCTCTGTATTCTCTGTCTTTGCCTCTGCTGCTCGACCATTTCATCTCTGCATTTGTATTCTCCTTCTTTGCCTCTACTGCTTTGCCTCCTCTGGTTCTGCTTCCTTTCTCTGTCTCTGCGTCCTCTGATGTTTGACCATTTCTATGCTGTCTCCTTTGCGCTACTTTGCTTATCTTTTTGCTGCCCTGTCTCTGTAAATAAACTCTCCCTCTATTCTTCTCATGCTCCCTGTAAATGTTACTATACCATTTACCAAAAACCTGCTATCTTCTCCTTTGCTTCTGTTGCTGTCCTTTGTCTGTCTCTGCCTCTGCTGCCTCCTTTGCCATCAATGAAAACATTTCCAACAGTCTCCCCTTTTGGCATTGATGGCAATACACTTCCTCTACTTGCCTTTTAGGACCCTTTCTTCCGTTGCTCACTTTTTCTCCCCCTTTGACATCAATGGCAAAGGGTTTATCATTTCCCAGTGTGATTTTAAATCTTGTCCATGCTGCTCTGATCTTGAGGACCTGTTCCATGCTCTGTTTAGTTGCTCTAGCCTTTTTATAGCTCTCTTTGTCGACTGATCTCCCCCTGGAATGATGTCTTATTTTTTGTTCTCTCACTAGATTGAAGCTTTCTTTTTCTTTTAGAGTGTAGTATCTGAAGATACTACCCCTAGTTTGTTTCTCAGATATTCGAATGGCTCTCTAGCAAGAGGTTTTGTGAATATATCTGTTGTTTGTTCTTTTGTTGGCACATATTCCAACTTTACCACCTTTTGTGCTACTTGTTCTCTTAGAAAATGGTACTTGATTGGGATGTGTTTAGTTTTTTAATGAAGTACAAGATTTTTTGAAATTCTTATAGCACTTGTATTATCACATTTGATAGAGATGGGTTCGTCAATGCTTACCTTCATGTCTTGGAGGGTTTGCTTCATCCACATGACTTGTGTACAGCACGCTGTTGCTGCTATGTATTCTGCTTCTGCTGTAGATAGAGAAATATATGTTTGTTTCTTTCTTAGCCATGCCACCAGACTTTCTCCTAGATAGACTGCACCTCCACTTGTGCTTTTCCTGTCATCCACACAACTGGCCCAATCTGCATCTGTGTATGCTGTCAAGGTGAAGATTTTTCCTTTTGGATACCATAGCCCACACTGTACTATTCCTTGTAGATATCTAAATATTCTTTTGACTACTAGAAGATGATTTTTCTTTGGTGCTGCTTGATATCTAGCCACAAGTCCGCACTCAGTACGGAGCAACTGTCGTGATGTTGTTAGATACGTAGAGAACAAATCATTGATCTCAGAGAGTCATTGATCTATATCACAGATCCGCACTCTATGACATAGCCGGTATCCCGTGATCAGTGGGAGCGGACACAGGCTTGCAGCCTTCTCCATTTTGCAAATTTTCAACATTTATCAGTATTTTTTCCGTGAGATGAATGCACCGTGTCTTTTGTTGAATTTGAAGTCCTAAGGAGAAGGTGAGCCTTCCAATCATCTCTCTCCCCAACCTACTTCATCTCTCTTTCAAATCTTTAGCTAGCTCATCTGCTAAGCTTCCAAACATAATGTCATCAACATATACAACAACTCAGAGTTCATTTCCATGGGCTTTTATGTATAGATTGTTGTCTACTCCACCTCTCTTAAAGCCTTGTTTTTGCAAATATTTATCCAGTCTTGAGTACCAAGCAAGAGGAGCCTGTTTCAGTCCATATAGAGCCTTCTTTAGTCTGCACACATAGTCTTCTTTGTCTGTTAATGAGAAACCTTCTGGTTGTTCCATGTAGACTTCTTCTTCTAGATCTCCATTCAAGAATGCAGATTTCACATCCATTTGATATACCTTGAAGTCTTGGTAGCCTGCAAAGGCTAGAAACATTCTGATAGCTTCTATTCTGGCTACAGGGGAAAATGTTTCATCGTAATAAAGTCCTTTGATTTGTGAATATCCTTTGCAAACAAGTCTGGCTTTATTCCTGATTACCTGTCCTTGCTCATTCATTTTATTCTTGAATACCCATTTTGAGCCTATGATATTTTTCTCAATGGGTCTAGGAACTAATTCCCAGGTATTGTTCTTCTCAATTTGATCCAATTCTTCATTCATAGCATTCACCCAATGTTTGTCCTTGCTAGCTTCTTCAAACTTCTTTGGCTCTATTTGTGATAACATAGCTATGTATACCTCTTATGTCTGTTCAGTTAGCTGCCTTCTTGTCTGGACTCCTACACTCTTATATCCAATGATCTGATCTTGTGGATGGTTCTTTTGAGTGTATCTTGAGGGGGCTTTTGAGCTTAGCTCTGCATCTTCTGTTGTCTTGCTTGTTTCATCATCATCTTGGTTTTCTTCTTCATGATTGTCTAAAGGACTGCTGTAGTCTATACTTCTTGTCTTTTTTGGAAATTCTTCATCAAATCTTACGTCAATTCTTTATACAAATTTTCGAAGAGTCTTTTTGTAGCACATGTACCCTTTAATCTTGGATGCATATCCTAGAAATATCCCTTCCTCTGCTCTTGCATCAAATTTCCCCAGATTTTCATAATTATTCTTTATGTAACACTTGCTTCCAAAGATTCTAAAGTGCTTGATTGAAGCTGGTTTACCATGCCAAAGTTCATAGGGAGTCTTGTCACTGCTTGGCCTTAAATGAGCTTTGTTTAGGATGTGCACGGCTGTGTGTACTGCTTCTGCCCAAAAGGTTTGAGGAATATTACTCTCTTGCATCATGGCTCTGGCAATTTTTTTGTACAGACCTGTTTTGTCTCTCAACTACTCCATTCTGTTGAGGTGTCCCTACAGTAGTAAATTGTTGCTTTATCCCATGTTCATTGCATAGGTATGCAAAGTCATAATCTGTGAATTCACCTCCTCTGTTTGATCTGATGCATTTTAGCTTGCATCCTGTTTGATTTTCTGCTAATGCTTTGAATATCTTGAATTTCTCCAGTGCTTCCGATTTATTCTTGAGAAATGCAACCCATGTCATTCTGGAGAAATCATCTATTATCAGCATGAAGTAGGATTCTCCACTTGGTGTTCTAGTTCTTGCAGGTCCACACAGGTCCATGTGCACAAGCTGGAGTGGTCTTCTTGTTGATAACTCATCTTTGGCCTTAAAGGATGTGCGGGTCTGTTTTCCCAATTGACAGGATTTGCATATGGTATTGGAAGGCCTTTTTATTTCTGGCATGTCTCTGACAGCTTTCTTCTTGCTCAGTCTGATGATATGATCGAAGCTGAGATTTCCTAATCTCCTATGCCATAACCATGACTCCTCAAGTTTTCTAAGATGGCATGCTTCATCTTCCTCTTTCACTATGTAAACATTACTCTCTGTTCGAACACCTTTGAGCAGAGTCTTACTTGTGGTGCTTGATCTAACTTCACAGTCTTGTGCTCTAAATAGAACTTCACAGCCTTTATCACACATTTGACTGACACTTAGCAAGTTTTCTTTCAGCCCATCTACAAATAGTAATCTTGGGCCTTTCCTCTACCATTATCTAGGCTGATTGAGCCTTTTCCTTTTATTTTTCCTGATTTATCATTGACAAAAGTAACATTGCCAGATTTATTTTCATCAAAAGTTATAAATTTGCTTCTGTCTCCAGTCGTATGTTTTGAGCAGCCACTGTCCAAATACCATTGGCTTTTCAGGTCTTGAGCAGTTAGAGCCAGGTCACATTTGTTCACCTTTTTTTTCCACTGGAAGCATCCTTTTGTTTGGAAATTTTTGTGAGATGATGAACCACATCCTCTAAGAGGACATTTGGAAGGAATATGTCCAATTTTATTGCATACACAACATTTGATCATAATTTTTGCAGAATTGTGAGTATGAGTAAAATCTCCTTGATTCATAAACCTCCTTGAGGTTTTGTACATCAATCTTTGTCCATATTTTCTACACTCAATGATTTTATGGCCAAATTCCTTACAATAAAAACAGTAAACATATAAAAAATTTGCATACATGATGTGAGGTTGTCTTCTCCATTTGTTTGCTTGAGACAGTCTCTTTATTGTTTGCATCTTTTGCTAGTTTGAATTACTCCTCCTTGTATGATAGTATGCAGCAATGTGTCCCAGCTAGTGGCAGGCATAACAGGTGGCATTTTTCATAGGAGGGAAGAATATCCTTTGATGGCCTCCAAATTTGACATACTCAGGGGTATATGAGCCTTTTTCTGCTGTTTGAGTATTTATTTCATTCTTTGTTATTAGAGGTTTCTTCTGGTTTCTGTCTCCCTCATTACATGTTTCTTCTTGTGTAGGATTTATTTGAGTTGCTTCATCAGCCTTCTTTGCTTTTACAAAAATAATATTGTTGTTTTCTTTTTCTTTGCTTTTACTCGATTCTCCTTCATAGCCTATTCTAGTTTTTATTAGAGGAGATCTTTGAGCATCCAGAATTTCGTTCAACTTACTAGAGCTTGTTGTTTGAGAATAATTTATAGACACTTTCCTTTGAGAATTTTCTAATTTTTTCCTCAGACATACTACTTCTTCTTCCAACTTCTCTTGTTCTTGAGTTTTATCCTTGATTTTCTTAAGTAACATGTCTTCTATCTTCTTGGCTTCTTCGAGCTCTACCTTAAGTTGCATGAGGACTCCTGAATTTTTCTCTTCTCTTACGGACTTGAGGAGAATGTCATTTTGTTTTCTGCACTTCAGTTTGAGTCTGTCAATCTCCTCCAGGGCACTTCTTAGCTCCCCCTCAAGGTCAACTTCACCTTCTTCTTCATCTTCTAGCAGGAGTCCTTAAAGTTCTTCTATGGCCATCAATAAGAATTCAGAGGTTCCTTCTTCACTTGAGGGTTCATCTGAGTCTTAAGATGCACTGCTGTCTTGTTGAACATAGTAATATTTTCTATTGAATTTCTTTCCTTTCTGCCAGTTCTTTGATGTAGTTTTTTCTAATTCATGAGCCTGATTCCTTTCTTTCTTATGAGGACACTTAGCAGCATAGTGTCCAACTCTTCCACAGTTAAAGAATTTGAATGGAAGTTTACCTTTATATTTACCTGAGCCTCTGTCCATTTTCTTGACAAACTTGGCCTCTTCTTCATCAGAGCAAGAACATATATCTTCCTTTTCTTCTTTCTTCTTTTATGTTTTAAAAGCTGCCTCCCTCGCACTTGGCTTCTTCTGTGGGAGTCTCATCTCATAGGCTGTAATATTTCCTAGTAACTAGTTCATGGTCAAGGTTTCCCAATCAGCTGTTTCTTCTATTACAAACACCTTGGGGTTAAAACTGGGTGGAAGAGATCTTAGAATCTTTTGTACAATTACACTTTCTGGTATGGTTTCTCCAAGAGCTTTCATATTGTTAAAAACTTCTGAAACTCTTAAGAAGAAGCTGCCAACATCTTCATCATCATTCATTTTTAAATTTTCAAACTAAGCTCTATATACTTGAAGTTTGGCAGTCTTTACCTTTTTATTTCCTTCATGGATGTTTTCAAGAGTATCCCACATATCTTTGGCAATCTTACTGTGCATTATTTTGATAAATTCAACCTCACAAAGTCCACTTAGGATTGCATTCATGACCTTTGCATTTGCTACAAATTCTTGTTTAGCTTCTCTGTGGGTCAGTTGCCTTTGGGGCATATCCAAATTCTACAGCAACCCAAACCTCTATTCCTAGAGACATTATGTATGCTCTCATTCTAATTTTCCAGAAGGCATAATTAGCACCGATGAAAAAAGCGGCTTTATTGGTTGAGCTTCCTTCTTGACTAGCCATCATGGGGACCTAGGATCTCCTTTTAGTGGTTAAACTGGTACAAAGGAATTGGCTGTGATACCAATTGTTGAATACTTAGTTAAACTGAGAGGGGGGGGTGAATCAATTTAAAACATACATAAGCTTTTTAATTTTTTCATCAACTTATTTATAGCTTAACTTTATAACCAACTTTAATATGTGAGCAGTCTTAATATGTTGCAGCAAGTATTAAATTAATGTGACATCAAACTTATTATGAGAGCAGCAAACATTAAGCAGATTGGGTAGATCATATCAACACATAGGCAACACACATAGAGACAACAGATATAAGTGGAAACCCATAAAGGGAGAAAACCACATCTTATTATTGTTGTGATGCAAAGGCAAGCTCCAACTCCCTCTCACCACTGTTTTTTGGCAGGCACCAACCTACAGGAGGCTCCAACCTTAGTCAGCTACAACTGACAACTATCAAGCTTCAACTTGATAGGGAAGCTCCAAATTCCTCAATTTATCAAAATAAATGTTTGTTGATTTACCTCAGATATCAGCTCTATTCTGTAGCATCTCTTTCTGCTCCTCTCTTCCTTATCTTCTTTGCCTCAATTTTCCATACTCTGCATTCTCTATCCTTACTCTCTCTAACCTCTCTATGCATATCAAGGTGCTATTATTTATAGAGATTTCCTTATGACTGTTTTTTTTCCTCAGGGAATTCGAAATGGATAGCCATACCTCTTAGTCTTCTGCCTTCTCATTTTTCCATCTCACTCAGAAAAATATAACTGTATGTACTAATTTTAACATTACAGTGGAATATTTGTTCTCTTCCGGAGACTTGCTAATGCATCATGAACAATATAAACCAACTAAAACATTTAAATTTAATTACAATGAGAAATCCATCTCACTCATTCAGCCTCTTGGATCACTGTGCTTGTCTTTTCGGTGACTGTGTTTGTCCCTTTTTCTTCTCTGTATGCCTTTCTGTTCATTGCTGTTGCGTAACTCTTGTATGTATGTAACTGCACTTTTTATATAATGCAATTCAATTCTCGGCATAATAATAATAAGGCATTTTTAATATATGCACTGCCGTGTTATATAACTTAAGTAAATTTCGGCGATAAAATGCTAAAAGATCATTTTAATACTTAAAATTCCCTTACGAGCCCACTCGCCAAACTTGCTCTATTCTCCGATGCGATGTATCACCTCTCGAATACTTCCGATTGCAATTAATCGCAATCGCAACTTCCATTTATATGTTTCGATGCTCTGCTTCTTCTTCGATGTGATCAATCACTATTCACTTTGATGTGCCGATGCGATGAATCACTCCGATGCGATGTAACACTGGTCACTTTGATGTCAGAACTCAAACATATATGAATCATCGTTTAAAACATATCGGGTCCGGAACTCAATCGCAATCGCAACTTTTGGTAAACATGTTTCGTTGCCAACTTTTCTCCGATGTGATTCATGACTCGGGTCCCACCTTATAAGACTTTGTTTGTATTAGGTCCGAACAATAGAGCACTTCACATATATGTATATATATATATACTTTGGCCCCTTGTTTATAAAGCGCTACATATATAAGTATACTTTGCCACTTCAGTCTTTATGTATACTCCATCTTGGGTTATGATTCTCGAAATTTTATGTAGGGGTCCCACTTGCGTATTAACTTTGGTTTATATGCAAGCATTAACATAAGGTTTTCGGTCCCCCAGCTTATATATCCGCATACCATCTTATTTCAACATACATATATGAAATCAACCTTTAATAGCTCAATAAACCAAAGGTTCTCACCTTGGTGGAGTTCGACTCACTATATATATATATATATATATGCTCCAAGCTTACCCTTCATATGATATATTATGAGTCCAAACCACAACTTTGGTTAGCGCATTACTTATGCATTTGTATATATGCCACCACTGCACTATCAACTTATAACTAAACCCAACACGACATTTTAATATACAACCATTCCATGGAGCCCACATGTGTTTGATTAGCTCTACACTTTTAGTACGTTCCACTTGACAACACCCCTTGAACATATATATATAAAAGCCTAAGTCAATCCTCGACCATGGTTTTAACCCTCAGCATAACATAATGTATTAACTTGCATCAAATATATAATCCGCACATAACCCATTCTTATATGTGCACTCAACTTTAATATATATCCAATATTGCAATAGATATCAAGCCCGATACATATTTTAACACATGTACGTTCTCGGGGCCCACCTCCATTAACACGCCTCTTGCATCCAACAACAGACAGTGGATCGCATTGACTCCGATGATCCAACGGATGTCATACCATATCACGTTTTTTATTGGTACAAGGGTTAACACTTCAAATTTGCGTGAAAAAATTTGTTTTACAAAACCGCCTGAGGACACGTGTCCTTCAATGACACATATCGTGTTCATTTTGAGAATTCCACTTACCATTTTTGACATCGCGCAATACTGTCGGTTTGCTTACCTCTGGTTTTACTGCTCACACTTAGGGTTCCGCTTCAATTCATGGTTCCGCTTCAATAAAGAATTTCACACCTTCGTTATATAAGCTCTGTTCAAAATATAATATTTATAAACCCTTATTGATTTCATTATATACCTTTCTTCAGCACTTTGATATATATGAACCTTGTTCCATTGTTATTTTAATATAACGCTATCATAAGGTTTAACACCTGAATTTATTAGATTTTTATTGTTTAATTCTTGGTATTATCCCTTATACACAAAGCCTCGGTTCCGCCTCTTCTTGATCATTTCACTGCTTGTTAACGACTCTGCCTCTGTATTCTCTATCTTTGCCTATGTTGCTCGATCGTTTCATATCTGCATCTGTATTCTCTATCTCTGCCTCTGCTGCTCTACCTCCTCTGGTTCTGCTTCCTTTCTTTGTCTCCACGTCCTCTGTTGTTCGACTATTTCTATGCTGTCTCCTTTGCACTGCTTTGCTTATCTTTTCGCTGCCATGTCTCTATAAATAAACTCTCCCTCTGTTATTTTCATGCTCCCTGTAAATGTTACTATACCATTTACCAAAAACCTGTTGTATTATCCTTTTCTTCTACTGTTTTCCTTTGTCTATCTTTGCCTCTGCTGCCTCCTTTTCCATCAATGACAACATTTCCAACATTAGTCTCAATTTTTGGGCAAAAGCAATTAACTGTGCAAATTACATAGTAAATCACACTCCTACTAATGTTTTAAATAATATAACTCCAGAAGAATCTTGGAGCTCAATCAAAACATATGTAAGTCACTTTTGTGTTTTTGGAAGTGATGTTTGGGCCCATATTCTAGATGTGAAACATAAAGCCTTAGAACCTAAGAGTGAAAAATGCATTTTTGTTGGATATTCTGAAGATGTCAAAGGATATAGACTTCTTCAACCAAAATCCAAAAATATAATCATTAGGAGAGATGTAAAATTTGATGAAAAAATATCATCTTGTGAGCCTAGTTCAGCGGGTGTGCCACCTTTCGCATGCGAGCGTGATTCGACATATGTGCCACCTCTCTCTCTCTCTTATATTTTTAATAGCATTCCTTATAGTTCAGATGATGACAGTGAGGATGAAAATCCTCCTCCACCTCTTGAAATTATTCCTTTTACTCCACATCTTCCAAGATGGGTCCACTCTACTCGGGATGAAATAGGTTCTTTTGCAGGTGACCCTACAAATCGATGATGTACACATTCTCAGTTCGAAAGAGCCTCTTCTTTATCGGCTCAAGTTCCAGAAAATCCTGATCCAGAAAACTTTGAAGAAGCTTCCGGTCATCTAGATTGGGATGAAGCTATGAATGAAGAATATTGTTCCTTATTGGCAAACGATACTTGGGATCTTTTTCCTCTTCCAAAAGGAAGAAAACTTGTCAGATGTAGATGATTTTACAAAACAAAGTTTGGACCATATGGAAAAGTGGATAGACATAAAGCTCGTCTCGTCGCTAAAGGATTTTCAAAAGTTGAAGGCATTGACTATACTGAAACCTTCTCCCCTGTTGCCAAAATGAATTCTATCTGCCTTGTTCTTTTCCTCGTTGCCTCCTTTAAATGGGAAGTCCATCATACAGATGTTATTAAGCCTCCCACACAACATTATTTTAATAGGAATACATTGTTATATAAATTCTTAGCGTTACACAACTGCTTGAATAGTAAAGCTATATTTACTTAGTTAATTACATTTGTAACAATGTTTTAAATTTTTTCATTCTTAAAAATCGCCAACTTGAAAACAATTTTACCAATCCTTTTCCCAATTTTCCTAATCCTTTTCTACAAGACAAGATAAGCTAAACACCACTACAGCTTCTCTATCGATACTAGTTTCATGAACATGTTTACATAATTCTCTTATGTCTGGACCTTCTTGAGACATTAGGGGAATCTTGAGGTATAAAATGGGCCTCCTAAGGAAATTATAAAATAATAGTGGAAATAATAAAATAATATTCGATTGCATCATTAAATTTTATAGGGAAAAAAGAAAAACTATTTTTTCAACTCGTATTTTCAACTTATCTCCCTATGGGTTTACTCAAATTTCAAGAGGGAACACTCCTTGGATGCATAATTTGATTCCTCATCCAAGTGGTACCCATGTTGCATACTTTCAATGAACCATGCTAAATAAAAAATTATAAATACATGAAAAATGTGATTGCAATCACTTTTTTTCATGTATTTCTCATTTTTTGTGTAGCAGGGTCCATCGAAAGTATGCATCATGGGTACTCCTTGGATGAGGAATTAAATTTTGCACCCAATGAGTACTCCCACTTGAAATTTGAGTAAAACCTTAGAGATATAGGTTGAAAAATTAGTTTTAATATTTTTACTTTTTTACCCCAAAAATGGTGAACCATCCCCCATGGTTGACATCATCATCTTGAATCTTATTGGTTCTTATAAATTTTATTTTGGTCGTAAATTTTTCTTAGGAGGCTCATTTTAGACCTCAAAAGTTCTCTAATGGTTACTTTTCTGCCACCAATTACATGTCTTACAAAATAGTACCTTACATCAATATATTTAGTCTTGTTGTGATAAGCTAGATTGGTAGCCAAATAAATAGCACTTTGACTATTACGGAGTACATTCACTTTTTCCTGCTTCCTTCCAAGGCTATCAAGTAGACCTTTCAACCATATTTTCTCTTTACATACATCTGAAGTAGCTATATACTCTACTTCATTAGTGGATAAAGCAACTATTTCTTGAATCTATGACAAATCTAGATAATTACTCCACCTACAAGATTAAGGACGTATCTTGTAGTGGATATCCTCTTTTCCAAATAAACAGTATAATCAGCATGAATATATCCGTAAAATGAATCTCCACAACCATTAAAGATGATATAATGGTCCCTTGCACCTCTCAAATACTAAAACACCCATTTCACGGCTTGCCAACTTTCTTCTCCTGGATTTTTCATGAACCTACTCATAACTCCAACTACATGTGAAATGTCAAGTCTTGTAGATACCATCATATACATTAAGTTTCCTACTGCATTTGCATATGATACACAAGAAATGTAATTCTTTTCTTCATTATTTTTAGGAATCAAACCCAAAGAAAACTTAAAATCGAAAACTAAAGTAACATTAACAGGTTTCACATTGTTCATATCGAAATTTGTAAGTATTTTATCCACATACATTTGTTGTGATAACTAAAGCTTTCCATTTTTGTTGTCTTTGTGTATCTCCATGCGCAATCTATGTTTTTCAGCTCCGAGATCCTTCATTCAAATGTCCTAGAAAGATGATCCTTTAACCTATTGATCTCTTCCATGATTTTCCTTGCAATAAGCATATCGTCAACATATAAAACCAAGATAATGAATAAATAAATGAAAATTTTATAATATAGACAATGATCATATTCACTTATAGTGAAGTTGTGGCTCACCATGCAAGAATAAAACTTCTTGTACCATTTCTTTGGTGATTGTCTTAGGCTTTACAATGATTTCCTAAGCTTGCAAACTGATCTCCTATTGCAACCTTGAACAAAACCTTTTAGTTGTTCCATATATATGTCCTCATCCAAATATCCATGAAGAAAATTTATAATTATTCTAACTCAAGCTGAAGTAATGAAAATAGTGTTAACACAATAAAAATAGAAACATGTTTTCTAACTGGTGAAAAAAATATCTCATGAAATTCAACACCTTCTACTAGAGAGTACTCTCTTTCTACCATCCTCGCCTTATATCTTTTAATACTTCCATCAACATTTCTCTTCAATTTGAAGACCTGTTTACATCCAACAACACTTCTTCCTTTAGGAAGTTCTACAAGATCCCAGCTTTTTTCTTGGCTAAGGAATCCATTTCCTCACCCATAGTCTTCTTTTATTTTTCACTATTTGCATCATCCATTACTTCCTAATAACAAGAAGGTTCCCCATCCTCAGTAATCAATGCAACAAATGAAGTAGAAACTTCATACTTTTTGGGTGTTCTTATTTCCCTTGTAGACCTATTAAGAGTGATTGGTTGTTGAACTAGATATTTCACTTCTACACTCGGAATCAAAGGTAACACCAATAGTTGAGTGAGCGTTAAACCTAATTTTCTTTCATTGAATTTCCACGAAAACCTATCCTGCTCCCAGTCTGGCTTCACTCATCTTGAGTTTGAAGCCTATCTCTCATCCAGGTGGTTCAATATCCCTCTGGTCAGAAGTTCACATTGTTGCAGGTGTGAGTGTTACACCTTGCTCATTACTCCTTTCCATCTCCACTTACCCAGACACGACACCCAGGACAAGTACTCCAACTCCAGCAATCAGGGTTCCCCTGAATCACTACACATGGAAGGAAAGCGAAGTTGTACTTCCATTATCAAGAGGTAGTGAGAATGATGAACACATCGATGAGTGGTAGCGAGGATAATGTTTGAGATGTTTCATTTACATATTCTTCACCTTTTTCTTCAGAAGTTTGTTCTTCCTTACGAATTTTTGAAAAATGTTGAGTCTCCAACTAAATTTATTTATTTAACGATACCTATTCATATTCAATTTTTTCAACATATGATTTCAAAAGAGAATATCCATCAAATGTTATGTCTCCACATATGACTATTTTATGAAAAGAAGGATCCCACAACCTATATCCTTTCACAACATCATCATACCCAATAAAGATATAACATTTTTCTTTTGGTTCTAGCTTACAATATTGATTCTTTGGAATAAGAGCATATGCATTGCAACTAAAAATTCATAAATATGAATAATCAAAAGTTGACCTGACCAAAATTCTTCAAGAATTTTACAATTAATAGCAACTGAAGGTGAATTTTTTTCCAAATAACAAGTAGTGTACATTGCTTCTACCCACAACTCCTTCTGTAGGTTAGAATTGTTGATCATGCTCCCGACTCTTTCAAGAAGAGTTATGTTCATATGTTCAGAAACACCATTTTGCTGAGGAGTGCCTTCATCCTTGCAATACTGTTCAAATTTTAGGGAAGTAAATTCACCACAATTGTTATTTCTTAAATATTTAATTGTGCTGCATGTTTTCCTTTCCACCATAGCTTTAAAATGTTTAAAAGCATTGAAAACATCAACCTTTATTTGTAACATATATACCCAAACTTTCTTGGAGTATCCATTAATAAATGTTATGAAACAAGATGCACCTCCATAAGATACTATAGGAGATGGTCCCCAAATATCATAATGAATATAATCTCAAACTCATTTACTATTATGACTACTAGCTTTAAATTTTTGTGTACATTTTTTTCCATATACACAATGTTTGCAAAAATCCAAACTCAAATGGTTTCAAATTAGGAAGTAATTTGTGATTATCAGTGCCTGGAGGGCCTTCTTGCTCATGTGACCTAGTTATTGATGTCATATGCAAGTATCTTCTCCTGCCTCCTCAGATACAGTTGTTTTCTCATTGACCTAAGTGCTTCCTTTCAGTCTGTAAAGGTTTTCTATCTTCTCTTCCCACTACAAGGAAAAGACCCTCTAGCAGGTGTTTTCGAGGAACCCCTTATAAAAATAGCCCAGATGTCTGTTTGTAGTGGAGGTCTCTAGAGGAGGTTGGTGGGTGGAGGTTTTTGTGGACGCTTTTTTGCAGCATGTTTCTCATCATAAACCGCATTGGTGCATTTTACTCAAAACACACCAATGCGTACTAAAAATTGGCACACCGATACACCGTGCTCTCTGTACAAACCTACCTGGTGCATCTAAGTACTATAGCACACCGACGCTCTATGTATAAACAAACCCAGTGTGTCTCCGTAATCTAGCACACCGTAACAACATGCGATGCACCATTGATAATACCGCCTGGTGCGTCTCAAAAACCCACGCACCAAAACAGGGTTAAATAAAAATAAATTATCGGCCATAAAAATAATAATTTTTACTTCTTCAATGCTCCAGAACTCTCAAGCATCGGTGTGAGTTGAAACCAGGATGGTTGCATAGATATTGTCTTCCTGATTCTGACGTCGTGAACAGTTCGAAAAACCAATGTCGTATGAGGGAGATATCGCATTCTGATCGAATTCCAAAACAACCAAATTTTGTGATAGGTTTTACTGGGATGCCCAGTCAGCATGGAGGGTGCACAGTCAGTAAAAGGAATATTTTGAGGAATATTCCTTTCCTCAGAACCAATCCCAAGCTGACAAGTGGCGCGATTTTATTTGATCTATGGTTGTATGTTTTGGTATGAGGACCAATTAGGGGGTGAAACGTGGCCAGCCCTGAGACCACCACATGTCCCCCAAATGTCATATTAAAATTTTATGGGGGTCTTCAGGGCTCGACCCCACGACCTTTGGTAGAGAAACCACTCGCCACACCAGTCGTGCTGTGCAATGAGTCTTAACCATCATGGGTCAAAGGTTTATGTTAAAGTTTATGCGAATTCGTACTGGGGATTGGAACTGCTGGCGGTCCAACCCGTCAGTGGTTCCATTGGCGTGGTCACATGTTACAACACAACTGATGTTACAATAAATTTTATTCTCTTTGTGACCTCTTGAAGATCTACATCCTTCCTTTTGAAGTTTGGATCCTTCTCCTTATAGTCTCTCATTCCTTTCTTGATAAAGGATTCTAACCATTGGAGATACAATTTAAGGGTAAAAAAAAAAAAAAAAAAAACCTCAAAAGGTAAAAGAAAAAAGAATGCATATGTTAATAAAGAGGGAGAAAAAGTGGTTTGTAAAAATTATTGAAAATAAGGCCATGATGAAACTCATTGTTGGAAATTACATCCTGAAATGAGGCCCAATAAATACAACAACAAAGGGAAACGGAAAACTGTAGCTACAACTCAACATGGTCTAGGAGAATATTTAGGTGATGAATCTAAGATTACAGCCATGGGATTGAAGCACATGAAGGGAAAATAAATTGAAACTAAACCCAGTACTAGTACATCAAATTGTCACATACATGCTCCAAATGAAGAAGAAAGAATTGAATTGTTTCATGTGAGGGTCATATCCAAGCATACCAAGATTGACACAGTGTTTGACAGTGGGTCACAAGAAAACTTAATCTTTGAAGACTTGGTCAAGAAACTTAACCTTGAGACCATACCACATCCAAAACCATATCCACTTGGTTGGATTTGCAAGTATGCAAATTTACAGGTTTCAAAGAAATGCATCTTGCGATTTGCAATCACTGTACATTTTGTTGACATAGTTGAATTAGATGTGGTCCCGCTTGACATAATAGGTATTGTGTTTGGGATTCCTTACTTGTATGATAGGAAAGTGATATTCCATCGCCATGAGAAAAAATACCATTTATTCAAATATGGCAAGGAGTACATTGTTAGAGCACATCGCAAGAAGACAAACATTGCTATGGTAAATGCTGGACAGGTAAAGAGGTTGGTGAATTCAAGTAAGAATTTTGTTCTTCTAATGATTAAGCCTAAAGCTGATGTTAATCATGAATCATTTGAGGGATGTGATCCTAAGTTGAAATAATATTTATATGATGTAGTTGATGCACATCATGAGATGTTTCAGGAGCCAACAGGATTGCCTCCAAAAAGAGAGATTCAACATGAGATTCAGTTGTAGCAAGATTTTCCTCTTCCAAACATTGGTATGTATCACATGTCGATAATGGAGAATGCTGAAATAAAGTGGCAAATCAAAGAGATTTTTGACAAAGGAATCATAAGGCCAAGAACCTCACCATGCAGTTATCCATAGTCTTTATTCCAAAGAAATATGGGACTTGGAAAATGTGTGAAGATTTCAAAGCTTTGAACAAGATTATGGTAAAGAATCGTTACCCACTCCCAAGGATAGATGATTTTCTTGATCATCTGAAAGAAGAAAAGTTTTTCACTAAGTTAGATTTACGAAGTGAATATCATCAAGTAAGAATTGCAGAAAGTGATATATGGAAAACTACATTCAAAACCAAGCAAGGACTCTTTGAGTGGTTAGTTATGCCATTTGGTTTGTGTAATGCACCGAAAACTTTCATGCGTGTTATGGATAGTGTTTTGCGTCCATTCCTTGATGAATTTTTGATTGTGTACTTAGATGACATATTTATTTTCAACAAAACAAGAGAAGAACATGTCTTGCATGTGAATAGAGTGCTTAATGTCTTGAAGAAAGAGAAATTGTTTCTTAAGATGTCAAAGTGTGAGTTTGAAAGACTTCTTTGGTTTATTTGGGACACATTGTAGGAGGAGGAGAGTTGAGAATTGATCCTTCTAAAGTGGAAGCCATTGTGAATTGGCCCACATCCAAAATAGTAACCGAGGTAAGAAGTTTCTTAGGTGCAGCTCAGTATTGGAGAAAGTTTATTCCTAAATTTTCTGCCATCGCAGCTCCTATGCATGTAGTGACAAGTGTGAAGAAAGGCTTCCAATGGGGAGGAAAACAATAGAAAGATTTCAAAGCTTTAAAATACAAGATCAGTTCAGCTCCAGTCCTTGAATTACCAAATTTCAGAGAGCCATTCAAGATACAAACTGATGCTAGTGATTTTTCCATGGGCGCAGTTCTTTTGCAGCATGGTAAGCCTATTACTTTTCATTTCAAAAAATTTAATGGTGCTGTGAAAAACTATCCTACATATGAAAAAGAACTATATGTGTTGGTACAAAGCATCAAGAAGTGGAAACACTACTTGATGGGTAAAGAGACGATTTTGCATACTGATCACCAACCATTACATTACTTGCAGTCACAAACAAAAATGTAGCAATCAAGACATTTCAGGTGGATGGGATTTCGTCAACAGTTTCAGTTGGTTATAAGGTATAAGAAAGGTATTTTCAATAAAGTTGCTGATATGATTTCAAGACCAATCTTTAGTGTATCTACTTTACTAAAAAATGATTCTATTGTACATGAGAGTTACATAGAACAATATGCACATGATGTTGATTTTCAAGATATGTATGCTAGTTTGAGTGAACGGAATCAAGTTGAAGAAAAATATTATCACATGAATAAAAAAAAATTGTTTCATTTAGGCAAGCTATGTATACCACAAGGAGAGAGGCTAAGTGTCATGAGAGAATCTCATTCATATCTTATTGTTGGACACTTTAGGGTAAGCAAAATAGTGGCACATCTACAGAGGTATTGCTATTGGCCTCGCATGATAGATAGTGTGTCGCGTTTCATAAGAGGTTGTTCTATGTGTGCAACAAGCAAGACTAGTAAGAGGAAGCTTGGATTGTACACCACACTACTAGTACCATCAAGGCCATGGGAGAGTGTCTCCATGGACTTTGTTGGAGGTCTACCTATGTCAAGAAAACAACATGATTATATTTATGTAGTTGTGGATAGATTCAGTAAAATGTGTATAATTATGCCATGTAAGAAAACCATTACTGCTGAACAAACTACTGAACTTTATTTTCAACATGTATGGGTTCATTTTGGATTGCCAACTTCTATTGTTAGTGACAGGGATTCCAGGTTCATTGGGAATTTTTGGTCCAATTTATGGAGTATGATGGGCACATGTTAGGTCCCTATATTACTAGTATGGTCCCTTATTGTTGTTAGTGTAACCTCCTTATTGTTATTATTGTACCTATGTAACCCCCATATTGTTATTATTGTGCCCTTAAATTATTATTGTTAGGTCGGCGAGGATTACATTGTGGCCCCACTAGGATTACATTATGGCGCCATGGACTCCTATATATAGAAATGAGGTTTTGTAATTTGTATCATCCAAGAATTTTTCATTCATGTAATGTATTGGAGGTTTCCACCTCGAAGTGGCTTATTTCTAAGGTGTTGATATCTCTTTTCTTCTCTTTTTGGAGTGGTTTCACAACATTTGGTATCGGAGCTTTGGATTCTAGGGTTTCGCTGCTCCAAATAGGTTATCGTGGCATTTTCGCTATAAATTTTTTTATACAAAGTTTCAGAAGAAAAATTTTAGGGTGCGAAGCTGAAATTCTGAGGAACATCATCACAAAATTTTAGAGCTTGGTTCATAACATTTTCGGAGATATGATCTGTGGAAGTTAGGTCTTTGTGCAGGCTCCTCAATTTAATATAAACAGGTCATCGTGGAATTTGCACTCAAAATTTGTTTCTACGAAGGTTTAGAATCTGAAATTTTTAGGGAACGAAGTTTAAATCCTGAGGAAACTCGTCGCAAAATTTCAGATTTTGGTTCACAATATTTTCGGAGATATGATCTGTGGAAGGTAGTGCTTTTTCAGGCTCCTGAATTTCATCTCAAAGAGCTAATCGTGGGAAAATATTCATAATTCTCTCTCTGAGGATCGAATTGGAGTGCCGTAAAAAGTGGTCGCAAGTAAACGGAATTTAGTTTCTTTTCTATCAATTTCAGAGCTAAAAGACGAAACAGTGACACGTGGCAAGTCGTAAAAGTTTTCTCTACTGAACCAGTCCATAATTAGGTCATTGTGAGATATTGGACATAACTTTGCCTTGGAGAATCCAAATCAAGTCAGACTTGTGGCATTCGAAAGATAATTTAGAAGGCAACATCAGTGCCAAATTTCAGATATTGAAGAGCCGCAATCACAAGGATAATCCAATTTCAATATTGAGCTCCTCAAAAGCAAGAAAAAGGTGTGTATTTTTTTTTCAAAATTTCATAAGTCTTGTTTGAAGAATCAATTTGAATTGATTCCAAGGGCATATTGTAGAATAGATATCAGTATTGGGTTCTAAAAAATGCCCCGTAAAAATAATTCAACACCCATTAAGCCTTCAGAAGGCTCTACTATGACTCATGAAGATGACGAATTGCAACATGATCTATCAAAATTACAAGAGCAAGTGCACCAAATGTCACTCTCACAAAGAGCAACAAAAAATGAAATGGAAGTTTTGAAGAAAGGTGTGGAAGCGAAGATGGATGGTTTGAAGAAAGGCGTGGAATCTAAGATGGATGACATGGAAGCCAAGATCGATGAAAAAATGAAAGACAACATGGAAAACATGAAGAATGATATAAAAGCAGACATGGAAAGTTTGACAAAGTTGATACAAGAAATGTTTCCTAATGGTGAAAAGATAGTAGAGGAAACTCATGATGAGAACAAAATAAATGTTAATCGTGACTTCATAAACTCTAATGTTGGTGTGAAGAACCACGATATTCCAAAAATGGATATGAGGAAGTTTGATGGAAAGGATCCTATAACATGGATACTACAAATGGAGCAATATTTTGATCTCCATAATGTGCAAAACACACAAAAGGTACGCGTTGCAACTTTACATTTAGAACAAAATACATTTGTATGGTATCGATGGCTTTGCTCCCGTAAAAAAATTGTCACTTGGTCAATTTTTACGGAGGAAATGATAGCACATTATGAGGATACAAAGAGCAACACCTACTTTATCCAATTGATAAATCTCAAACAAAAGGGTTTAGTAGGGGAGCACATTGAGGACTTCCAAAAATTGAATGTAAGGGTAACTAAGATTCCAGAGGAACATAGGATTGATCTCTTCAAAGGTACTTTAAAGGATAACATCCAACATGAAGTTCGCATTTTGGAACCTGATTCATTGGAGAAGGCATTCAGGTTGGCAAGAAAAATTGAATGTAAAATTATGGCGACAAGGAAGCCTACCACTCACTTCTATAAAGAAGGAAGTGTTGCTACGCCTAGATTTCCACAACCTACAAGGTTGACACCATAACAATTGGAAGAAAAAATAGCAAAATGGCTTTGCTACAGCTGTGATAGCAAAATACACTAAATGTCATAAGTTTGTTGAGAAGAAATTATTTTACATAGATTGTGAAGAGGAAGAAGAAAATGAACAAGAAGAGGATATACACCAGGAACCAGCCCTAGAAGAGGAAGAAATAAGTCTAACCATATCGTGTAATGCATTAGCAGGAATTACCACTCCTCAAACTCTCAAGATAGAAGGACATATCAAGAAGAAAAAGGTAATAGTGTTGATTGATTCAGGTAGTACCCATAATTTTATTCATTGTAAGGTAGCCAATGAATTGAATTGTTTCCTATACCCAGCACCAAAATGTCAAGTGATGGTTGCAAATGGAGGAACTATAAATTGCTCTGGAAAATGCCATAATATCAAGCTAACCATGGGGGAATATGTATTGAATAGTCCAATGTTTTCCATTCCTATGGGAGGTGCTGATGTTGTACTAGGAGTATAATGGTTACAATCTTTGGGGATGGTAGCTTTTAATTTTCAAGAACTTTTATTGAAATTTCTTTTAGAAGGAAAGGAAGTCAAATTATGGGGTATTGTAGGGAATCCATGAATGATAATAAGCTCTAATGTCATGAAAAATCTTCTAAAGAAGGAACAACGAGGCGTAATTGAAAAGTTATTCTCACTAGAAGTTCCAACATCAAAATCATCTATTTCTGCAGATATCCAACAAGAATTGGACAATCATTCCAAGGTGTTTGAAACTCCCAAAGGACTCCCACCTATTCGTGATCATTATCATGCTATTCATGTGATTCCAGGAAGTGTTCCTCCAAACATCAGGCCTTATAGATATCCTTATGTCCAAAAGAGCGAAATTGAACGTATGATTGCAGAAATGTTAGAGGCGGGTATAATTCAACCTAGTCAAAGTTCTTTCTCTGCTCCTGTAGTATTGGTACACAAGAATGATGGATCATGGCACATGTGTCCGGATTATAGGGAGCTCAATAAGCTCACCATTAAAGATAAATTTCCCATTCCTGTGATTGATGAAATATTGGACGAATTACATGGAGCAATTTATTTTACTGTGCTGGATCTCTATTTTATACTATTAAACAGTCAGTATCTAAGATATTCTAAAAATGTCATTTAATTTCAGAGGCACTTATTGTGACTTTGTCATGTTTTAACTTTACTAATGCATCTCTCATATTTATGTATTATTAGACTCATTTTCAAACACTTTCTAAAACAGTTGCATTTTTCTGATGATAATTAATCTACAAAGAAATTCCTTAAAGGATCATATGTTCAACACGTTGATAAGGTGCTCAAACTGAGCAAGCAAGAGAAATGACCATGCTGAAAAACATACAAATGTTTTGAGTGTACAAGTTATGGAATATTTGGCCATGACTGACTTCACGAGGGCAAATAAGGAGACCTTTGCAATCCGGCCAGCTATTAAGTAGAGCCAAGCCCTACAACCATAAAGCAAAGCAAGTAGATTTCGAAGCACAAGGTATTATCGGTGAATTTTTAAAGAATTATGGGAGAATAGCAGCACCTCTAACAACAGTATTGAAGAAAGATGCATTTTCATGGACTCCTGAAGCAACTAAGGCCTTTGAACATCTTAAAGAGGCAATGTGCCTAGCACCGGTCTTAGCTACGCCAGACTTCACAAAAACCTTTATTGTGGAATGTGATGCCTTAGGAAATGGAATTGGTGCTATTTTAATGTAGGAAGGAAGACCCATTTCTTTTGAAATTCTTCCAATCAAAGGAAAGTATTTACATAAACCTATTTATGAGAAGGAAATGTTAGCAATACTGCATGCAATAAAGAAATGGCGAACTTACCTAATGGTAAGACACTTCAAGGTAAAAACTAATCATGATAGTCTTAAACACTTTTTGGAACAAATAATATCTTCATAAGAGCAGAAAAAATGGGTCACAAAGATGTTTGGTTATGACTTTGAAATAATCTACAAAAAAGGGAAGCTTAATGTTGTTGCAGATGCACTCTCAATGTAATGTTCGAAATGGGAACAAATAAGCTCAGTAGGGAATATCTTAAGATATTCCACTATGGGATCACAGAAATAAGGAAACACACCAGAAAATCTAAACTAGAGATAGACTAAAGGGGATTTTACTGGATGTGTCACCTCTAAAGAGAGGGTGAGATCCAGAGGCTACCTGGCCCGTTTCAGATTCTGTCTATAGAAAATAGGTGTAACACAGCAAGGGTGGAAATAAAAAAATCCTATTTATTTTTTCATCCCTTGGGATCCTTATATATACTGATCTAAATAATGCATCCAAAAGAGGAGAAAAAACCAAACAAGGAAGAAGCGGGAAATTTCCTCTTTAGGAAAATCAGAAAGAGGCTCAGTGAGAACGTTGTATAAGAAATTCGGTGAAAAAATAACATATTTCAGGGCTTGTTTCCCCTATATTAGACTATTTGGGACTTATGTTATGAATTTCAGGAAAAAAAAATGAGTTTAAGGCCCCTAAACAGATCTCCCACGAAGCTGACTACCTAAAAATCAGCTAAAGAGAAGAGTTGCTGCAACAAGAAAACCTAGCTACCAGAATTGTGAAGTTTTGCAAAATAATCAGAGGAGGTCAGCTTAAAATGTCCAAAGCTCAGTAATATACAGAAAAATATAAATATAAAAGATTATTCTTTCAATATACAACAAATTACATGAACAATAGAGCAGAAATTCTTCAGGAAAGACAGCTCCAGCATTTACAAAATTGCATAAATGAATGGACTGCGTCCCCCTAAGTGTGCTTCAGTAGTTTAATAATGGATATCAGATCTATGGATGATATATGGCTATAGCATCATATCCATACCAGATCTGGAAACTACTCAGCCTCTTTTACAAGCCCCCTTTGGGGTTTTAACCAAATAATGCACTAGAAATTGCAGATCTGAATTTTTATACATGGAACTGCAGAAAATTCCAGAAATAGCTGAAGATGATTTTTATTAAAATAAATATTAGATCTGAGCAATATATATCAGAAAGCTACAATGTGAATCTTCAAGATGAGAGGCAAGCCTCAATCATCTAAGATCTATTACAAAGGGAAAATCAAATAATACTTGCAGCAACACATGAAATAACACAATACCCAAAGGGGTAGTGCTGTAGCTTGAACCAAATATGACAATAGATGAAATGTACAGATCTGAAATCAAGATACAAGAGTGAGATCCTCTTCCGGGTGGTCACAAGACACCCTCCCTGAGAGAAATCTCCTCCAAAACAACTAGATCTTGCAGATCTAGTTCACCACTTTCTGCAACTCACGGTAGCTGAAAAACCCTCAGTAGGATCAACGATGCTACTAGAGGTGTAGCTTGGCCAAAAATAACGGATAGTGGAAAATGCAGTCCAATTCCCCCCAAGAGCTTCTCAAGGAAGGGAGGAGAGTTCCTAAACAGGAAACCCTCTCTTTCTCTTGCTAAACAGCGCAGAGAAAGGAGTTGCTCAAGCAACTCAAAAATTCCAAATATGATCAACAACCTTTACATGAGCCCTCTCCTCATTTTTATAACTTGAAGGGGTGCACAAACCCTAAACCACTTCAATGGACTTAACCCCTTTCACATCGGATCCCTCTTCTAAAACTGCCCTGGTTCTCCAAGGTGGTCCAATTTCTGTTCACACACATGTGGATTTGTTACGAAAGGCCCAGGTTTATCCCTTTTCACATTGGGCATGTATTTATTATTTGAATTAAGGAGTTTTTCATGTCCTCCTTTACATTTTATTCATCAATACATAAAATTAAGACAAAATGAAATGTTCCAATTAGCTTGGGATAATTAGGAACATTACAGTCCTCCTCTCCAAAATTGTTGCTTGCCCTCAAGCAACTACAAGGTGAGTGCTGCAAAATTTCCTCCTTGGTGACACCAACCTAAGATAAGATTCCTCCATAAGCCAAGTGCTCACCAATCCATCCATGTCTTGCTCCTCCAATGCTCTCATGAGATGCAAACAACTCATCCCATAAGGAGACAGTAAATCATATGAAACAAACACGGTTTTCCTCATGCTCTCTCTAGAATATGAAACAGAAAATACATGGAGAGTGGTCCTCTCATGAGGAACATGCAATCCTTCATTCTTGCTACCCATGCCATTTCACCGTGGCTGAAATTGTGATGCATGTTTGGTGCGTTGGGGCAACACCCTTCTTTTTGCAAAATCTCCCTTTTTCCCTCTCAAGGGAGTGGCTCAAATCAGAAATTTTGGAGCCCAATATTGGCCAGGCGACTCACATGATCTATCATTCCTCCTTGGAAATTTGGCCTGTAAAAGCATGGTGTAAGAATGCATGAAATCAGAAGTAAAAACATGTGTAGCATGTTCATGTTCCTCACCAATAATATTTCTCCAACTAAGGGAAAGGTGCATGGTTCCATTTTCTCCCCCAAGAGAAGGAAGAGTGGGATGATTCAACCCTCCCAAAGAGTCATGTTGCTGATCCATCCCTACATGGTTCTTTCCTCTTTGACAATGCTGATGTAGCCCTCTTTCAAAGCTCTCCCCATGCTGCTCCAAACCATAGTATAATAGGTGGCCAACCCACCACCTTCTTGCTACAACAAGCTTCTTCAAAGCTTGAGAATAGTGGAGGATAATGGGTGTTGGCTGAATGTGATTCAAACAACACATGTCATGCTCTAAATTCTTCCATGTGAGAGACTTCCCTACATGACATAACTTCAATACATGGCCCTTTGTAAAAAAAAACAAGATACACAATGAAGCAACCATGCAATATTCTATCCTCCTCTTGAAGCATGAATTGATATTGGAGATTTCATTCACCTTGAACACATTCACCCAATGTGTCATCCCTACTCTCATGCATGGGGCATCAATATCATGATAGGAACAACTCTCCTTATGCCAACCCATGTGAAGATTGCAATTTCTTCCAAGCCCAAGTACATACAAGATTTTGAAATTCATCTTAAACAAAAACACATGCACATACATTGTAGGAAAAAGTAAATGTATGGACATGGGATTCATAATGTGGTGTCCATACCTCTTCCTTGTCAAACCAAACACCCATGCCTTCTTCTTATGTAGCCCTCTCTTGAAGTACAAGGCATGTGACAAGAAAATCAGAGATTTTGGGGAGTGTTTAGCCTCACCCAACAAAACTCAGCACAGGCTGTCCTTTTCATGCATCAAATCTGAATTTTGTAAGTGGTTCATAAGCCACTTACTTGCCGCTCCCTTCATCCCACCATGGATGAAAGTGAAAATTATATTTGGTGCCTTGGGACAGCACCCATCATGGTGTAGAATCTCCCTTAGCCCATCAAGGGAGTGACCATGTTTGAGAAAAACCTTGGCCCATAGTTGGCCATGAAGCTTGTATGGTATAACACTCCTCTTGGGACTCCTGGCTTGCATATACAAAGTAAAAGAATGCATGCAATCATAAAGGAAAATGTGATTTTCATAGGCATGCTTCTTACCCAAAGTCTCCCATGTGGTGTTGGCATCCCCTTTGAAAAGAGATTGCATTGATGCACAAGGTTGAGGGGACACTTTGCTCTTCTTCTCATCATGATAACTCCATGGTGAAATTCCCCCAAATAAGGAAACATCAAGGCATAGAGTGGATTGAGGATGTGGGGGGACAGATTTGTCCTCATATTTGTTGCACAAGTCCTCTTGCCCTTTTTTCCGTTCCAGCCCTTGAAACAGAGAAGGGTGTATGCTCTCCATCATATGATGCCCTTCCTTCTCTCCCCCTTATTCTCTTCTTAAAATATCATCATCGGACAATGATGATGCATGCTGCTCAGGTGTGGAATCAGGATCTCTATGTATGAGATATTTTGAAACTCCTTGCAAGGGTACAAGAGTTCCTTCCCTTGAAGCAAATGAACCATTCTCTTCTTCATGTGGTGCTTGAGGTGCCTTTTTTATGACTGCGTTAGTACCTCTTGCCTTCTCCCCTTCACCCAAAGGAGATCTGACCCTTGGCAGCGCATCCAACAAACTCACTCCTTCTCTCTCCCTCTTCATGAAGAGGTAACCGAAAAAATGTTGAGGCTCTGATGATATGGCTGAGTACATATATCCATAAGATGAGGATTCTAGATGTTCCTCATGCACAAATCTTGCAGATCTGATTGGAAGTTCTTCTCTTTCTTGAAACTCCTTGGGAGCTTCACTGCTTCTTCTTCCTTCTTCTTGAAAGGCCAAAGGGCCTCTTATTGTGACTGCGATGTCACCCCCAGCCTTTTCTTTAATGATGGGAAATGCCTCATCCTCAATAGGAGACATCAGATCTTGGTCTTCTCTTGAAGGAGGAATCCCCATCTCTTCTTCTTTCTCTTGAAACCTCATAAAGGTTTCACTGTAGTCCTTTTTCCCTTGAAACCCTCTTGGAGTTTCACTGCATCTTTCTGCCTTCAACTGTTCAACCCCCTCGGAGAGGTTATCCTTAGATCTAGAGATTGATGAGAGTAATATAATCCTCTCCATACTTTTTTCTTTCTGCTCTCTGCTTTCCACTTCTTCTTTCTGCTTCTCCTCAGCACTTCTATGATAGCTTGATCTCACAGGTTGAGCTAGAGATCATGCTCTGATACCACTGTAATGTTCCAAATGTGGAAAAATAAGCTCAGTAGGGAATATCTTAAGATATTACACTATGGGATCACAAAAATAAGGAAACACACCAGAAAATCTAAACCAGAGATAGACTGAAGGGGATTTTACTGGATGTGTGACCTCTAAAGAGAGGGTGAGATCCAGAGGCTACCTGGCTCGTTTCAGACTTTGTCTATAGAAAATAGGTGTAACATAGAAAGGGTGGAAGTAACACACTCCTATTGGATTTTTAAGCCCTTGGGATCCTTAGATCTACTGATCTAAATAATGGATCCAAAAGAGGAGAAAAAACCAAACAAGGAAGAAGCGGGAAATTTCCTCTTCAGGAAAATCAGAAAGAGTCTCAGTGAGAACGTTGTATAAGAAATTTTGTTAAGCCCCTATATTAATAGTGTAGCCCCTTATTATGTTAGTGTAGCCCCCCTTATTGTTATTATTGTACCCCTGTAACCCCCATATTGTTATTATTGTGCCCTTACATTAATATTGTTAGGTCGGCTAGGATTACATTGTGGCCCCACTAGGATTATATTGTGGCCCCATGGACTCCTATATATAGAAGGAGGGTTTGTTCATTTGTATCATCCAAGAATTGTGCATTTATGTAATGTATTGGAGGTTTCCCCCTCGAAGTGGCTTATTTCTAAGGCGTTTATATCTCTTTTCTTCTATTTTTGAAGATGGTTACACAACATTTGGTATCAGAGCTTTGAGATTCTAGGGTTTCGCTTCTCCAAACAGGTCATCGTGGAATATTCGCTATAACTTTTTGTCTACGAAGATTCAGAAGCTGAAATTTCTAGGGTGCGAAGCTGAAATCTTGAGGAAGGTTGTCTAAAAATTTCAGATCTTGGTTCGCAATATTTGAGGAGATATCATCTGTGGAAGTTAGGTATCTTTTCAGGCTCATAAACAGGTCATCGTGGCATTTGCGCTATAAAGTTTTTTGTACGAAGTTTCAGAGTCTGAAATTCATATGGTGCGAAGCTGAAATCCTGAGGAAATTTGTCAAAAAATTTCAGAGCTTGGTTCACAATATTTTTGGAGATATGATCTGTGGAAGGTAGTGCTTTTTCAGGCTCCTGAATTTCATCTCAAAGAGGTGATCGTGGGAAAACTTCAATAACTCTCTCTCTGGGCATTGGATTGAAGTGCAGTAAAAAGTAGTCGCAAGTACACAGACTGAAGTTTTTTGGCTATCAATTTCAGAGACAAAGGACAAAACAGTGACACGTGGCAAGTCGTACAAGTTCGCTCTACTAAACCAGTCCAGAATTAGGTCATTGTGGGAGATTGGACACAAATTTGTCTTGGAGAATCCAAATCAGGTCAGACCTGTGGCATTTGAAAGAAGCTTCAGAGATCTACTACAGGGCTGAATTTCAGATATCGAGTATTTTCAACTATAGAGATAATTCAATTTCAATATCGAGCTCCTAAAAGCTAGTAAAAGGTGTGTATTGTTTTTTTTCCGAATTGCATAAGTCTTGTTTGAAGAATCAAGTTGAATTGATTCCAAGGGCATCTTGTAGAATAGATATCAATATTGGATTCTAAAATGGCCCCTAAAAATAATTCAACACCCATCAAGCCTTCAGAAGGCTCTACCATGACTCATGAAGATGAAGAATTGCAACATGATCTATCAAAATTACAAGAACAAGTGCATCAAATTTCACTCTCGCAAAGAGCAGCAAAAAATGAAATGGAAGTTTTGAAGAAAGGTGTGGAAGTGAAGATGGATGGTTTGAAGAAAGGCATGGAAGCTAAGATGGATGGCGTGGAAGTAAAGATGGAAGGTTTGAAAAAAGGCGTGGAAGCTAAAATGGATGGTGTGCAAGCTAAGATGGATGGCATGGAAGTGGGCATGGAAGCTAAGATGGATGACATAAAAGACAACATAGAAAACATGAAGAATGATCTAAAAGCATGCATGGAAGGCTTGATGACAAGCTTAAAACCAGAAATGATTCCTAATGGCGGAAATATAGGAGAAGAACCTCATGATGAGAACAAAATAAATGTTAATCGTGATTTCATAAACTCGAATGTTGGTGGGAAGAACCACCATATTCCAAAAATGGATATGAGGAAGTTTGATGGAAAGGATCCTGTAACATGGATACTACGGATGGAGCAATATTTTGATCTCCATAATGTGAAAAACACACAAAAGGTACGCATTGCAACTTTACATTTAGAAGAAAATACATTTGTATGGTATCGATGGCTTTGCTCCCGTAAAAAAATTGTCACTTGGTCAATTTTTACGGAGGAAATGATAGCACATTATGAGGATACAAAGAGCAACACCTTCTTTACCCAATTGATAAATCTCAAACAAAAAGGTTTAGTGGGGCAGCACATTGAGGACTTCCAAAAATTGAGTATAAGGGTAACTGATATTTCAGAGGACCACAGGATTGATCTCTTCTTAGGCAGTTTAAAGGATAACATTCAACATGAAGTTCGTGTTCTGGAACCTGATTCATTAGAGAAGGCATTCGGGTTGGCAAGAAAAGTTGAATGTAAAATTATGGCAACAAGGAAGTCTACTACTCAATTCTATAAAGAAGGAAGTGTGGCTACATCTAGATTTCCACAACCTACAAGGTTGACACCACAACAATTGGAAGAAAAAAGAGCAAAAGGGCTTTGCTACGGTTGTGATAGCAAATACACTAAAGGTCATAAGTGTGCTGAGAAGAAATTATTTTACATAGATTGTGAAGAGGAAGAAGAAAATGAACAAGAAGAGGATATACACCGGGAACCAACCCTAGAAGAGGAAGAAATGAATCCGACCATATCGTGTAATGCACTGGCAGGAATTACCACTCCTCAAACTCTCAAGATACAAGGACAAATCAAGAAGAAAAAGGTAATAGTGTTGATTGATTCGGGTAGCACCCATAATTTTATTCATTGTAAGGTAGCCAAGGAATTAAATGGTTTCCTATACCCAGCACCAGAATGTCAAGTGATGGTTGCAAATGGAGGAACTATAAATTTCTCTGGAAAATGCCATAAAATCAAGCTAACCATGGGGGAATATGTGTTGACTAGTCCAATGCTTTCCATTCCTATGGGAGGTGTTGATGTTGTACTAGGAGTACAATGGTTACAATCTTTGGGGACGGTAGCTTTTAATTTTCAAGAACTTTTCTTGAAATTTTTTTCAGAAGGAAAGGAAGTCGAATTACGGGGAATTGAAGGGAATCCGGGAAGGATAATAAGCTCTAATGTCATGACAAAGCTTCTAAAGAAAGAACAACGAGGCGTAATTGCACAATTATGCTCACTAGAAGTTCCGACATCAAAATCATCTATTTTTGCAGATCTCCAACAAGTCTTGGACAATCATTCCAAGGTGTTTGAAACTCCAAAGGACTCCCACCGATTCGTGATCATGATCATGCTATTCATTTGATTCCAGGAAGTGTTCCTCCAAACATCAGGCCTTATAGATATCCTTACTTCCAAAAGAGCGAAATTGAACGTATGATTGCAGAAATGTTAGAGGCGGGTATAATTCAACCTAGTCAAAGTTCTTTCTCTGCTCCTGTAGTTTTGGTATACAAGAAGGATGGATCATGGCGAATGTGTCTGGATTATAGGGAGCTCAATAAGCTCACCATTAAAGACAAATTTCCCATTCCTGTGATTGATGAATTATTGGATGAATTACATGGAGCAATTTATTTTACCAAGTTGGATCTTCGTTCGGGATATCATCAAATTAGAATGAAGACTGAAGATATTCCAAAAACAGCATTTCGAACTCATGAGGGTCATTATGAATTTTTGGTCATGCCTTTGGCCTTACCAATGCACCTTCTACATTTCAAGGGTTGATGAATTCCATTTTCAAACCCTTCCTTAGAAAATTTGTGCTAATATTTTTTGATGATATACTAATCTACAACAGGTCTTGGAAGGATCATGTTGAACATGTTGACAGGGTGCTCAAACTATTGCGGGAGAAACAATTATATGCAAAAACATCCAAATGTTTCTTTGGAGTACAAGAGGTGGAATATCTGGGTCATATTGTATCTCACGAGGGTGTTAAAGTAGACCTAACAAAATTAAAGCCATTAAGGAATGGAAAGTCCCCACAACCATAAAGCAGTTGCGAGGATTTCTCGGGTTAATAGGGTATTATCGCAAGTTTGTTAAGAATTATGGGAGAATAGCAGCACCTCTAACAACATTATTGAAGAAAGATGCATTTTCATGGACTTCTGAAGCAACTAAGGCCTTTGAACATCTTAAAGAGGCAATGTGCCTAGCACCGGTCTTAGCTATGCCAGACTTCACAAAAACCTTTATTGTGGAATGTGATGCCTCAGGAAATGGAATTGGTGTTGTTTTAATGCACGAAGGAAGACCCATTGCTTTTGAAAGTCGTCCAATCAAAGGAAAGTATTTACAGAAACCTATTTATGAGAAGGAAATGTTAGCAATACTGCATGCACTAAAGAAATGGAGAGCTTACCTAATGGGAAGACACTTCAAGGTAAAAACTGATCATGATAGTCTGAAACACTTTTTGGAACAAAGACTATCTTCAGAAGAGCAGCAAAAATGGGTCACAAAGATGTTGGGTTATGACTTTGAAATAATCTACAAAAAAAGGAAAGCTTAATGTTGTTGCAGATGCACTCTCAAGAAAGAATGAAGAGGTGGAAGCATTGCTTTGTGCCATTTCTATTATCCAACCAGATTGGATAACTGAAGCAAGAGATGAATGGAAGAAGGACAAAGATGTATGGGTACTCATTCAAAAGTTGCAGCAAGATCCTAGTACATCTGATACATTTAGTTGGAAAAATGATTCCTTATGGTACAAAGATCGCTTATATCTTTGTAAGAATTCCCAACTAAAACAAAAGATTCATCTGGAATTGCACACTTCTCCTTTAGGAGGACACTCAGGATTTTTAAAAACTTACCACAGGGTGAAGAAAGAATTTTTTTGGGATGGCCTTAAATCTGATATTCAAAAGTTTGTGGCGGAATGTTTGGTTTGCCAGAAGAATAAAGTGGAAACAATTAAGACCCCGGGACTTCTACAACCTTTATCCATTCCAAGTCAACGTTGGGAGGAGATTTCAATGGATTTTATCACAGGTTTACCTAAGTCTGAAGGAAAGAGTGTCATCATGGTGGTAGTTGATAGACTTACCAAGTATGCACACTTTTGTGCATTATCTCATCCATTTAAAGCAAGTACAGTTGCTACTACATTTATGGATAGAATTCAAAAGCTACATGGAAGCCCAAGGGTTATTGTGAGCGACAGAGATCCCATTTTTACTGGAAATTTTTGGACGAGTTATTTTCTTGTTTG
Source organism: Pinus albicaulis (assembly GCA_034641835.2). NCBI lineage: Eukaryota > Viridiplantae > Streptophyta > Pinopsida > Pinales > Pinaceae > Pinus > Pinus albicaulis. Next base: position 263,186,635 of record CM076575.1, on the reverse strand, counting down.
GGTACTCAATTAGCTCATAGCTCATCTTATCATCCTCAATCTGATGGTCAAACTGAGATCGTAAATAAATGTTTGGAAGGATATCTTCGTTGTTTTGTATCTGATAAACAAACACAATGGGTCAAGTGGTTACCTCTCGGTGAATGGTGGTATAACACTTCCTTCCATACTGCAGCAAAAATGACCCCATTTATGGCACTTTATGGATATCATCCACCATCGATCACATCATCTTTAAGGAAAAATTCGAAGGTTCAAGCAGTGGAAGATCACGTCGAGCATCAGCAAGAAGTTCTCCAGCTCTTAAAGGATAACCTGAATTTGGCACAAAATCGAATGAAACAACAGGCAGATCAACATCGCAGCGAGAGAAGTTTTGATATAGGAGATTGGGTATTTTTACGGCTACAACCATATAAACAAATGTCCCTCAAGCAAGCTAAGAAGGATAATAATTATCGCCAAAGTACTATGGTCCTTACAAGGTGTTGCAAAAGATTGGTACTATGGCATACAAATTGGAGCTTCCTACTTCTTCGCGAGTACATCCAGTTTTCCATGTTTCATGCTTAAAGAAGGTTATAGGAGAAAATCTTCGAGTTCAAACAATATTGCCAGAACTTGATGAGGAAGGAAAAATCATATTGGAACCAGAAGCGGTCATGGAAACAAGAACTCGACAACTACGGAATCGATCAATTTCAGAGTATCTCATCGAGTGGAAGAACTTACCCACTGAAGATTCTACATGGGAGGATGATAATTTTATACAGAAGCACCCAGAGCTACTCAAGCGTTGAGGACAACACTTGTTTGAAGGAGAGGGGCATGTTAAGCCCCTATATTAATAGTGTAGCCCCTTATTATGTTAGTGTAGCCCCCCTTATTGTTATTATTGTACCCCTGCAACCCCCATATTGTTATTATTGTGCCCTTACATTATTATTGTTAGGTCGGCTAGGATTACATTGTGGCCCCACTAGGATTATATTGTGGCCCCATGGACTCCTATATATAGAAGGAGGGTTTGTTCATTTGTATCATCCAAGAATTGTGCATTTATGTAATGTATTGGAGGTTGCCCCCTCGAAGTGGCTTATTTCTAAGGCGTTTATATCTCTTTTCTTCTATTTTTGAAGCTGGTTACACAACAAATTTGGTGCAAAAATAACGCAGTTCAGGGCTTGTTTCCCCTATCGTAGACTAGGTGGGACTTATTTTATGAATTTCAGGAAAAAAAAATGAGTTTAAGGCCCCTAAACAGACTTCCCACGAAGCTGACTAGCTAAAAAACAGCTAAAGAGAAGAGTTGTTGCAACAAGAAAACCCAGCTACCAGAATTGCGCAGTTTTGAAAATAATTAGAGGAGGTAAGATTAAAATTTCCAAATATCATTAATATATGAAATAGAAAGAGAAATGATTCTTCAATCTACAAACAATTATGAAAGAATAGAGCATAAATTTTATGGAAGATAAATGTGATTTACAAATTGCGTAAATGGGAATGACCTGCGTCTCTAACAAAAAGCCCAAGAAATTTAATAATGGAGATCAGACCATAATAAATGATCCATACCAGATCTGGAAACTACTCAGCTTCTTTTACAAGCCCCCTTTGGGGTTTTAACCAAATAATGCACTAGAAATTGTAGATCTGACTTTTTATACATGGAACTGCAGAAACTTCCAGAAATAGCTGAAGATAATTTTTATTAAAATACATATCAGATCTGAGCAATAGATATCAGCAAGATACAATGTGAATCTTTAAGATGAGAGGCAAGCCTCAATCATCTAAGATCTATTACAAAGGGAAAATCAAATAATACTTGCAGCAACACATGAAATAACGCAATACCCAAAGGGGCAGTGCTGTAGCTTGAACCAAATATGACAATAGATGAAATGTATAGATTTGAAATCAAGATACAAGAGTGAGATCCTCTTCCGGGTGGTCACAAGACACCCTCCTTGAGAGAAATCTCCTCCAAAACAACTAGATCTTGCAGATCTAGTTCACCACTTGTTGCAACTCATAGCAGCTGCAAAACCCTCAGCATGATCAACACTGCTACTAGAGGTGGAGTTTGGCCAACAATGCTGGATAGTGGAAAATGCAGTACAATGCTCTCCAAGAGCTTCTCAAGGAAGGGAGGAGAGTTCCTGAACAGGAAACCCTCTCTTTCTCTTGCTAAACAGCGCAGAGAAAGGAGTTGCTCAAGCAACTCGAAAATTCCAAATATGATCAACAACCTTTACATGAGCCATCTCCTCCTTTTTATAACTTGAAGGGGTGCAAAAACCCTAAACCACTTCAATGGAATTAACCCCTTTCACATTGGGTCCCTCTTCTAAAATTGCGCTAGTTCTCCAAGGTGGTCCAATTTCTATTCACACACAAGTGGATTTGTTACAAAAGGCCCAGATTTATCCCTTTTCACATTGGGAATGTATTTATTCTTTGATTTAAGGAGTTTTTCATGTCCTCCTTTACATTTTATTCATCAATACATAAAATTAAGACAAAATGAAATGTCCCAATTAGCTTGGGCTAATTAGAAACATTACACTCAAGAAAGAATGGTGAATATTGCATATTGGTCATCCAAACCGATTGGATGTTCTGCCAAGAGATGAATGGGGAAGGAAAAGAATATGGACACTTCATTCAAAAGTTGCAACAAGATCCTAGGTACATCTCATACATTTAGTTGGAAAAATATCTTTTATGGTACACACACTGTATATTCACCCCAACTAAAACAAAAGATTCTTTTTGAATACACACTTTCTTAGGTGGACACCAAGATTTAAAGAAACATCATAGGGTAATGAAATAATTTTGTCTCTGCCTAATCTATATTCAAAATTTTGTGGCGATTGGTTTTGTTTGGTTTGCCAGCAGAATAAAGTGGAAACAATTAAGACCCCAGGACCTCTACAACCTTTATCCATTCCAAGTCAACGTTGGGAGGAGATTTCAATGGATTTTATCACAGGTTTACCTAAGTCCGAAGGAAAGAGTGTCATCATGGTGGTAGTTGATAGACTTACCAAGTATGCACACTTTTGGGCATTATCTCATCCATTTAAAGCAAGTACAGTTGCTACTACATTTATGGACACAATTCAAAAGCTACATGGAAGCCCAAGGGTTATTGTGAGCGACAGAGATCCCATTTTTACTGGAAATTTTTGGACGGAGTTATTTTCTTGTTTAGGTACTCAATTAGCTCATAGCTCATCTTATCATCCTCAATCTGATGGTCAAACTAAAATAGTAAATAAATGTTTGGAAGGATATCTTCGTTGTTTTGTATCTGATAAACAAACACAATGGGTCAAGTGGTTACCTCTCGCTGAATGGTGGTATAACACTTCCTTCCATACTGCAGCAAAAATGACCCCATTTATGGCACTTTATGGATATCACCCACCATCCATCACATCATCTTTAAGAGAAAATTCGAAGGTTCAAGCAGTGGAAGATCACATCGAGCATCAGCAAGAAGTTCTCCAACTCTTAAAGGATAACCTGAATTTGGCACAAAATCGAATGAAAGAACAGGCAGATCAACATCGCAGCGAGAGAAGTTTTGATATAGGAGATTGGGTATTTTTACGGCTACAACCATATAAACAAATGTCCCTCAAGCAAGCTAAGAAGGATAATAAATTATCGCCAAAGTACTATGGTCCTTACAAGGTGTTGCAAAGATTGGTACTATGGCATACAAATTGGAGCTTCGCTCTTCAACAGCATCCGTTTTTCCAGAAACAAAAGGAAGAAAGGTTATAGGTAACCTTCCAATTCAAACAATATTGCCGTAACTTGATGAGAAGGAAAAAAATCATATTGAATCCAAGCTGTCATAAAAACAGAACTCTGATTTTCAAACATAATCGATCAATTTTATAGTATCTCATCAAGTGGAAGAACTTACCCACTGAAGATTCTACATAAGAGGATGAGAATTTTATACAGAAGCACCCAGAGCTACTCAAGCATTGAGGACAACACTTTTTTGAAGGAGAGGGGCATGTTAGGTCCCTATATTACTATTATAGTCCCTTATTATTGTTAGTGTAACCCCCTTATTGTTATTATTGTACCCTTGTAACCCCCATTTTGTTATTATTGTGCCCTTAAATTATTATTGTTAGGTCGGCTAGGATTACATTGTGCCCCACTAGGATTACATTATGGCCCCATGGACTCCTATGTTGAAACAGGTTTTAATTAATTATCCAAGAACTGTCTATTCTGAATTCTAATGTATTGAGGTTGTCCTCTAATGTTTATTTCTATGGCATTGGGATATCTTCTTCTTTTCTTCTCTTTTTGGAGTTGGTTTCACAACAACAAAAAGTTGAAAAAGAGTGTTGTTTTTCATCCAGAAACTGATGGACAAACCGAGGTGGTGAAAAAAACCATTGTGCATCTATTGAGTGGATATTGTAACAAACATCCTAAGTTGTGGGATGAGCAACTAAATTACATTCAGCACTCTTACAACCGGGTAAAGGACTCTTCAACTCAAACATCACCTTTTGAAGTATGCTTTGGGTATTTTCCAAAATCCCCATTAGACTTCATCTTTGGTAAGGATGTTGTAATTGATGGCCATAGTGATATTGACAAGGCTCGAAAGTTCATTGAGAAAATTCAAATTATACATCAACAAGTTCAAGAACAGCTTGAGAAAAGTCAAAGAAAATACAAAGAGAGGCATGGCAAACATAGAGTTGATCACAAGTTTCAAAAGGGAGATGAGGTATGGTTGCACATTAGCAGAGAAAGGATGCAAGGGGAAGGTAAACGGCTCAAACCCATTCACTATGGTCCATTCAAGATCATAAATAAAGTTGGTAATAATGCATTTCAACTTGACTTGCCTTCATATATGAAAATGTATTTAGTTTTTAATGTTGAAAAATTACGTTTGTATGAGCTACCTTTGATCGATGATCAAGGAAGTGATGTCCAACTGCCTTTTATTGAATATTTCTTGCTAGAATTTCTGGATGAGCTCAAGGAAGATACAATTCTTGACAGGTGGACAAGAGCATCCAAGAGGGGAAGTGTTGACTACCTTCAAGTTGGGCTCAAAGGAACTAAAGCATGCAAGGAAAAGTGGATGGAGGTTGGAAAGGTGAGGGAGCCATACCCTCATCTACTAAACATGTAATCAATTATTTTGGGGTCCAAAATCTTCCCAATGGGGAGGAGTGATTATCAGTTCATAAATTTTGCTCAAAATTTAAAGTTACAGGATTAGGTTGAAACCAATATGGTTGCGTAGATCTCATATTCCTAATTTCGGTGTCGTGAGCAGTTCCAAAAACTGATGTCGTATGAGGGAGATATCGTGTTCTGATCGAATTCCCAAACAACTAATTTTTGTGACAGGGTTGATTGGGATGCCCAGTCAGCATGGAGGGTTCACAGTTAGCAAAAGGAATATTCCTTTCCTCAGAACCAATCCCAGGCTGACAAGTGGCATGATTTTATTTGATGTATGGTTGTACATTTTGGTATGAGGACCAATCAGGTGGTGACACATGGCTTGCTCTGAGGGCGCCACGTGTCCCCCAAATGTTATATTAAAATTTTATGGAGGTCCACAGGGCTCTAAATTGCGACCTCCAGTAGAGCAACCACCTACCACACTTCCCGCGTTGCGCAATGAGTCTTAACCATCATGGGTCAAAGGTTTATGTTAAAGTTTATGCAAATTTGTATTGGGGGTTGGAACCGCCGACGATCCAACCCATCAGTGGTTCCATTGGGGTGGTCACATGTTACAACACAACGGACATTACATGAAACTGTATCAATGACATTTAAATTCTCCACTAGTAGTTTACAGTGTTCACATGGCAACGATTGGTGCCATAACTCTGACGGTTCGCAAACTTCGCGATATTTTTTATAATGGTTTGGACGTGTTACATTACCATAGTTTGTTAACATTTCTCTGTGTGGTGAGAGCTCAACCTGGAGTTAATCCTTATCCAGCCACAGTTCAAGCCGAGTTCCGCTCCACCGTAAGTAGTAACCGCGAGTTTTGGGGGTTGGCATGTGGCCACCCCCAACTGCAACTTTAAATTCCATGGTTAGGACTGGTGGGATTCTGGGAGGCACCCTAAATTTTCACCGATTGCACTAAACTAACTCCAGTTAAGTGGAGTTCTCCACAATTAGTGGAGGATTTCTAGGTGTTATTTGGAAAATGAGTAGGAGACTCCATTTTTGCTCATTCAAAGTGAATGAAGAGTCATTCTAGACTAATTGGATCATTCTGGAGCCATTGGTGTAGAGAAAACAACCATTAGAGGCATGTAACTACATGAATTTGCAAAATTTTAAGCATAATGAAAGATGAACATGCCATTGGGAGCTAGACCAGCAGATGTAGCCCAGGATGGGTGAACTGCTTCATCATGCCTATTGTGTAAATGTTATGTGGTGACTTATTTATCTGTTTTGCACTATTTTCAATGTTATTTGTGCTTATTTTATGCTTCTAATTCACTAAAATCATCTACAATTCATGGTTAAAAACCTCAAACCTTAAGCAAACCAAAGAGACAGTTATGCACATATTTTATAACTGAAAAGACACTTAGCACAACAAAACTAATACATTCCTTGCAGATCAACTGTTGGGCAGTGCGTTGACCAAACTATCTGCCCCAGGGTTGATAGTTAGGTTAGTGCATCACCCGCCCAACAACAGTACATGGTCAACGGTGCGTTCATTTAGAGGACCATACCGTTGACCATGTATTGTTGTTGGACGGTGCGCGGTACCACCCCATGGCAGATAGTTTGGTCAATGCACCGCAGAAAAATATTTCCATATTTTGTGGTGCATGAACATTTTCCATGCACACCAAGTGTGGTACGCAGTAAAACGTACGCACTGGTACCAGTGCGTGACTTTTTTTCTGGGTGCACCGACGTCAACAGAGAGAACAAAGGGAACAACAAGAACATATGGAGGACCAGTATAATGTGATTCACCTGTGGGAAGCACGAGAGAGGGAGAGACTTATGTACCATCGCCTTATTATGGTAGCCACCTAGTTGCTCCTAAGGGAGGTAGGCCTCCTCAAGTTCTATGAGGAAGCTACATCCCTGAAGGGCCATAGTGGGTTATTGGGATAACTGATCTTCATGTGGGATGCCCACCGACAAGATTTCCAGGTCCATCCTGGCCAGTGGTTTGTGCCCACTGAGGAGGAAATATATTTTATTACTGGTCTATCTAGGAGAGGGCAAGATTTTCCCCAGTTCGCAGTGTTAGCACTCCACTAGATCTACGAGGTTGAGGAAGAGACCAGCAAAGGTCTGGCTCACCGTGAAGGAATCAAATTTCTTGTACAATTACCTAGGTGATTGTCTTAGGCTATACAATGATTTCCTAAGCTTGCAAACTGATCTCCTATTGTGACCTTGTACAAAACCTTTTGGTTGTTCCATATAAATCTCCTCATCCAAATCTCCATGAAGAAAAGATATTTTAACATATAACTATTCTAACTCAAGGTCAAGTAATGCAATTAGTGCTAACACAGTACGAATAGAAACGTGTTTTATGACTGGTGAAAAATATCATGAAAGTAAATAACTTCTACCAAAGAGTACCCTTTTGTTACCATCCTCACCTTATCTCTTTCAATACTTCCATAAACATTTCTCTTCAATTTGAAGACCCATTTACATCTGACAACACTTCTCCTTTCAGGAAGTTATACAAGATCAGATGTTTTGTTCTTAGCTAAGGAATCCATTTCCTCATCCATAGCCTTCTTCTATTTTTCACTATCTGTATCATCCATTTCTTCCTAATAACAAGAAGGTTCCCCATCCTCAATAATAAACAAAACAGATGAATTAGAAACTTCATACTTTTTGGGTGTTCTTATTTCCTTTTAGACCTCATAAGAGTGATTGTTTGTTGAACTAGATATTCCACTTCTACATCCGAAAGAAAAGGTACCACCAATAATTGAGTGAGAGTTAAAACCCATTTTATTTCATTGAATTTACACAAAAACCTAGATTTCTCTCGGTCTGGCTTCACTCGAATTGAGTCTGAAGCCTATCTCTCATTGAGGTGGTTCAATCTCCCTTCGATCATAAGTTCCCATTGTTGCAGGTGTGAGTGTTACACCTTTCCATCTCCACTTGCCCAGACATGACACCCTTGACAAGTACTCCACCTCCAGAAATTAGGGCCCCCCCAAATCACTGCACATGGAAGGAAAGGGAAGTTGTACTTCCATTATCAAGTGGTAGCGATAATTGTGAACACATCGAAAAATGGTAGTGAGGTTAATGTTTATGTTTCCTTTACGTATTCTTCGCCTTTTTCTTCTTCCTTCTGACTTTTTGAAAATTTTTGAGTCTCCAATTGAATTTTTTGTTTCGACGATACCTATTCATATTCGAATTTTTCAACATCTGATTTCAAAAGAGAATACCCATCAAACATTATATATTTACAAACGACTATTTTATGAAAAGAAGGACCCACAACCTGTATCCTTTCACAGCATCATCATACCCGATAAATACATAACATTTTTCTTTTGGTTCTAGCTTAGAATGTTGATTATTTGGAATAAGAGCATAGGCATTACAACCAAAAATTTATAAATATGAATAATCACAAGGCTGAATTGACCAAAATTCTTCAAGAATGTTACAAGTAATAGCAACTGAAGGTGAGTTTTTTGCCAAATAACAAGTAGTGTACATTGATTCTAGCTATAAATCCTTTTGTATGTTAGCATTGTTGATCATGCTCTTGACTCTTTCAAGAAGAGTTATGTTCATACGTTCAGAAACACCATTTTGTTGACGATTATAGACAACAATTTTGTTTTAACAAACCCTTCATCCTTGCAATACTGTTCAAATTTTAGGGAAGTAAATTCATCGACATTGTCAGTTCTTAAATATTTAATTGTATTGTTTGTTTTCTTTTCCACCATATCTTTAAACTGTTTAAAAGCATTAAATACGTCAACATTTCTTTTTAACATATAGACCCAAACTTTTCAGGAGTATTCATCAATAAATGTTACGAAATAAGATGCACCTCCATAAGATACTATAGGAGATGATCCCCAAAGACCATAATGAATATAATCTAAAACTCCTTTACTATTATGACTACCAAATTTAAATTTTTGTCTACATTGTTTTCCATATACAATTTTTTTGCAAAAATCCAAACTCAAATGATTTCAAATTAGGAAGTAATTTGTGATTCACCAGTACCTGGAGGCCCTTCTTGCTCATGTGACCTAGCCATTGATGCCATATGAAAGTATATTCTCTTGCCTCCTTAGATACATTCGTTGCCTCATTGACCTGAGTGCTTCCTTCTAGTCTGTAAATATTTATGTTCTTCTCTTCCTTCATAACAACCATAGCACCCTTTCAAACTCTGAGCACTCCACCTTGAACTATAAATTTATAACTCTCCAAGTCAAATACTCCTAAAGAAATATTTTTTTATAAACTAAAGTACATGTATAATATTCGTTAATGTTCTAACAGTACCATCATGCATTTTAATTCTAACATTTCCGACCCCAATACTTTGACAATATACATTATTACCCATAAACACAGAACTTCCATTCATAGTGTGATATGAAGTAAACCAGTTTTTGTGCGGACTCATGTGATTAGAAGCATCAAAACCTAACAACCAATATTCAAAATGCAGAGAAACATTGCAATTAGACAAATCTTGATCTATCATATCTGATTCAGTAGAAAAAACTTTAACAATCATACCTGACTCGACCTGATTTTATTCCTTCTTTGGGTTTTCATTGAACTCTTTTCTTTTCCAAAAATCCTTGAGATGCCCTATTTTGTTGCGAAACCAACATTTGGATTTGCATTTCTTTACTCTTGAATTTGATCTGGAAGAAATTCTCGATTTTTCTCCTCTCTCCTTGGACCAAACTCTAGCTACCATAGCGTATAGCATGGAAGTTTCAATGTTAGAATCCCCCCATACTTATTCATATAACAGATATCCTACAAAAGATTCAAATTATATATACTTGGCTGTGCTCAAACTCATTGAAGACACAAAGTGATCCCAAGACCCGAGAAAGGAGCATAACAATTTCATGGATTTATCTTCTTCTTCAAATTTGACCTCCATATCAATCAACTAGCAAATAAGTGTATTAAATACATTTAGGTGATCTGCAATTTTAGTGCCCTTCTTCATTCAAAGGTTGTACAAATGTCTCTTCAAATCAATTCTATTGGTTAAAGACTTGGTCATGTACAAAGTTTCCAATTTACTCCATAGATCTATTACTGAGCTTTCTTCAACAATGTTGAAGAAAACATCATCTGCCAAGAACAGCTTGATGGTACTAAGAGCTAAAGCATCCAAGAACTCTTTGTTATTCATCAGTATTTTTTCCTGTTTTGATGACAAGATCCCTTGTCTAGGTTTTCTAGAAACCAATCTCTATCAGTCAATTTGTCATCTAGAAAACCCCTCAAACAATTTTTTGTCTTCTTACCCCTCTCTTGCATACTGAGGTAGAAGTGGTCTTCAGTTTTCAACCCTGCCCTAAATCAAAAAACCTCCCTGTCTACAGCTGCCACAAGGCTTGTATCTCTGAATATTCAAAATCCCCTGTTTCCACACAGCTCGCTGTCAAACATTGGACAAGTTGTATTCCCCTCTCTCACTGATTATTTTGTCATATGATGACCTGATTATGCCTGAGAAACTCTTCAGAAACTTTGATCAAATGTCTAGGTATAAGTGGTGGTGTTTAGGGAAAATACCTTGAGAAAAGCTTTCTCTAGTCAAAAACCCTATCTTCAATATCAGTCAGCCATCATGTCTTATTATTTTTCAGAACAAAACCCTTGTCTATCCCCAGGTCATACACCATCAAAGAGGTCGATTTTTTTTTTGTTTCAAGAAAAGCTCACAAAATTTCAATTCAAGAAGAAATAGTGAAAGAAGTTCCATGACTGAAGAAAAAGGATTATTTCAAGCACGATTTCATGATACATCAAGAAGAAACTCCAATGATCAAAGTTATCTTAACAATGCATCTCTGCAGGGGTGCTAGTATGAATGGATCTAATCAGTATGAGCAAGAGAACACTTCAGGGTAAAACTTCAAGTTGTAGCATTTCACTATTAAAATTAGGGAGAATACAGAGTTTAAAGACCTTCAGGATTCCTCCCTGCAAAGTCAAGACACCAAAAAGGTCAAAAGTTCCCCATCATAGAAAAAATACAAAGCTTGGGAAATGTTTGCATCCAGCAACTAGGCATCAAAATGAAAGGTATAAGAGGAACAACTGCCTTTTACCTTACTTTAAGCCTAGGCTCTAAAAAAATTCAAGGACAAATTCAACACTAAAGGAGCCACAACTACTACAAAGAAGGAATATTTCCAAGAAAAACACAACAAACGCTTAAAAATTTTCAAATACATTACCTGCTCTTGGTTTTCACAATAAGTTCTGTAATAAGTCATGTCTCAAAAGCAGAACATACCCAAGGCGTAGAGTTGAGTTTTCAAGAAGGGCCTCCTTCATGACAAGCAGAGGGCCCACTTACCACTTGTTCAAAAGACCTCCTTCATAACAAGCAGAGGGCCTAAAGATGGTTTTGAGTGACCTAGGTGATTTCAATTCCATAACCTCCTTCATAACAAACAGAGGGTTGAAAGTCATTAGGTATCGATACAGTGTTTGGGAAAAAAATTGCAGAGATAGATAGAGTTTGAGAATCAGTCTTTTTCATAATTTTCTTTAAATGACAAAGCATAAGGAGAAAAGGTTGTTGAAGATGTGTTCGGATTCGGTGGAGGAGATACCCTGCAAATAGAAAAATGCAAAACAATCATCCTTCAACAAAGACAAAACCTTTCTTTGCAAATACAAAAATAAAAGGGGAAAAAATGTGTTTTAAAAACCATCATAAAGCATAAGGGACTCGATCAAAATGTTTCATAGGTCATTGTACAAACGCTTAGCAAGGGAGAAAGAAAATTTTAAACGCCTTGGTGGTTTTATTAAGCACGCGACACGCCTGAAAATTGTTGCGACGCACTTGTAAGTGTTTGTAGAAGCTTTTTTCATTGAATGCAACATGCCTATCACTGCACGCAATGCGTCTGTGCAACCGCCCGGTGCCCAGCTTGAACGCGACGCATTTTCCTAGGCCACTTCTGAATGGCCCACTTACCGGTGCCCAGCCTGAACTGGACGCATTTTTCCCAGGCCACTTCTGAACGAAGGTTTGATTGCCCGGGCGCCCACATGAAAAATGTCACATGATTGATTGCTTGCATAAATGGAAGACATCCAAAGAGCATATAGATATCCTCATCCTAGGAGGAGATGTACATTGTGGTGGTCATTCAACTATTCACATATATAAAAGCATTGCATTTCGCCAATTGACAACAAGTGCCATAGCAAATACGCCATTGCCAAAGTCAGTGTACTAAAATTTACGTTTGGCTAAGAAATTGGGAAGCCTAACAACAAAATATACATGTACACATCATCACTGGACAAGAGCTTGAAATTATGGCATCGGTGTAGATCAAGAACCATAGAAGACAGGACAAAGAAGAGTTTGAAATCAAAATTCTAAGGAAGAAAATCAATAATTTTAAAGAGGCTAGAAGTCTTATTGGTTGGAAAGGCCTTTTTTTTTAGTGAGAAGCCAAACATAGTGCTAAAGGGAAAAACACTGTTTGAAGAAGGACCATTGTCAGTTTGAAAAACTTGTTTGCTATACAAGAAGGGAAAATAGTGTTTGAAGAAGAACCTGCTTCAGTTTTCAAAAACATTTTTTGGTAAGTCAGTGAAGGAAACCTAAAACAAACATGCCTCCGAGGAAAGCCAACGAAGGTGGATATCACAATAAGTTTGAGCCTACTAAAACTCAGAAGATAAATGAATCCCCTCCAGTTATTTTCAAATTTTCATAAGGTAGGGTGCCTTGATTTTTGCCAAAGAATCCAAGAGGTCACCAATCACCCTCCCTTGACACAGTTGTTTTCCGTGAGGCTGCAAGGAGAACAGGTTCACATTGCAGGTCTAGACTTTGTGCTTGCTCCTAAATCAATGTCAAAGGAAACTAAGATCCCCTATATTGAAGAAAAATGGTTAAAACAAGCATCACCCACAGTTGATAGTGAAAAGGAAGAGCGCAGTGAAAGCAAAGAAGGAGGTAGTGATGGCAACAAGGAGCAAGACAACCCTCAGTCAACTGAATACTATGAAATATTTGGCAGCCTAGAACAAAAGCGGCACAGTTATCATGAAGACGGTCCTCAAGGGAAAAGTGAGGAAAGTAATGAAGATGGCAGAAAAATGAAGACAATGGCAGTCAAGCTCAAAGCAGTGAGGAGGATAAAAAAGACAGTCCTAAAGACAGTCATGACAAAATCAGAGTCAGTGAACAAGGCAGACCTAACAAAGAAGACAAAAATAGAAATAAGGGTGAAGGTGGCAATCTACAAATAAGAATACTATTCAAGCTGTAACTACTAATGTCACTAGAGCGCTCAGGAGTAGAGGCGAATTGCCCAAGAAAAGCTCAAAACTGCCCAAAGGAGGCACCCGGTGAAAAAATGGGAAAAATAAATATCTAGGCTTGGAATATTGGCTTCAGCTTCCTTGCATGCTTATAGAAACCCGTAAGAAGTTTGCTCACAAAAATTGAGCAATTTTTGACATGATCTTGTTTTTTGTGATTTTTAGGCCTAATTGCACATTTTTCTAGGCGCTGCCATGTTTGCTAGCAGCATCCTCAGCTCATAAAAGTTATTTTTTTGGATGCATTAAATTTGGGGGCATCTACTCACAAATTTTCAGATCAAAAGAAGGTGTTTTGGTCCCCCAAAAAGGTAAAAAAAGTCAAATTTTACCTTTCTGCCTCAAATATCAGCAGGTGAGACCCTCCTGGGTTTTTTCACTCAGGACACTTTTTGACAGACTTCTAGGGATCAGTTTATGAAAACTAAAGTATTTCTAGAAAGTAGACATCCAGGGATTTCCAACGAGCCATCACAGGCCTTGTTTCGACATCAGAAAGTCCTTCAAAAGTTCTCTGCAAAACAGGCTTTCTTCTGGCGCTACCCTCCTATAGGATTTTGTTGAAAATGAATTTTTTTTTAAGGTGGCCATCCAAATGTACGTTAAGCTATTTTTGACTCTATGTCAGAGATTAAAAGTCAATTTTCTTACTGTTTTTAGCTTAAATATATATTTTTTTGAAGATATTTTGTGCCTTGGGCCTTGTGAGGCCTCAAGGACAAAATCAGATATTTGTATTAGGCCAATGAGCTTCTAGATGCTCTTGTGAGCTTATCTACTCATTTCCTATATAAATTATGAAGACTCATTGTAATTTGTTGGAGGTTTTAGGGAAGAACTTGATGTTATAGAGAGCAATACATAGCATTATGAGCTTTGAAGAAATACTTGTCTTATGAAGTGGATGATCTCTTGCTTGACTTTGATGGTGGAGGAGGATTGTATGTAGGATTCCATGGCTTGGTGAATGGTATTTTGTTCCTTATCTGTTATGTTTTCTTATTTTATCATACATGTTTTCATGCTTCTTGCTTGTTGTAGTTCATTAAAGAATAAGTTTGAGATATGAACATGGAGGCACCTCAAATTTCCTGATTCATTGCAGCTTAAATGTTTTCATCTTTCTTGGTTATGTCAAATAATTCATAATTGCTCTTTGGTACCCTAAGAACTTGTTATCAGTTTCATTAATGGTTATTATGTATGTTGTCTAGCATGATTCACGGTATGCCCTGCTTACTCATAGCTAATAAAAACTCCATTTCTGAAATCTCTCTCTGAATTATTGGTTGTCTTAGTTAAGTCAAAGAGGTCTTGTTTCGATCTTGCCCTTTGTCCATGCTTTGTAGTCTTATTTCAAAGTTCCCGAAAGCTCAAGATATGATGTTTAGGAGTTCCCTCTTCATAGATTGAGTTGTTTGTTTATCATATTTATTTTCCCAAAAGTCTGAAGGTGATTTTCCCAAAATTAGAGGGTCGTATACTTCTATGTATCAATGGATTATTTATTTTCTACATCTATCAGTTTGAGTTTCGTTCATAGAGATTAATGGTCAGCCCTAACTCATAAATGCTTTTTGTTTAACTATTTATTCTTAAAACCTCTTTGTATTTCACAAACTTAATGTCCATCTCATTTCACTTTCACCCAAAGAATCCATTTACCTCGACCAAATCGGCCCTGCAGTAATGCCTTGTCTATCATTGAGACAGTCTCGACCTTATTCGACCCCATAGCCCAGTTGATCTGACGAAATTTTTATCTATTTTATCCTTTGATTAGTTCCCCTCAAAAAACCCAAAACAAACTAAAAACATACTTAACAACTAGCCTAAAATCAAATATACAAAATCGAAACAAATTCACATCCTTCGCATAATAGAGAGAGCCCTCTCTTAGTCCAGAAAGGCTAGGTCCTAGGGCTCCAAAGCTTGGTTTGATGTTACCCTATCATTTGGTCTATCAATCTGCCAAATCACGGGACCATAACATTCTCATTCCAAATTCGTCACACCAACAAGTTTCTTTCTTACCCCATTTAATACTTTTTTGAACCCTTGTTTCCTAAGAAATTATGTAACTTCAGTTTCCACAATGCAAATTTGTTTTTACCAGTGAATTTATCGACCTCAAACTTGCCATTTATCATTTTCTCCATTTTCCTTGTACACGGGCTCCTTAATTAATTTTATTTTTAATGACTAGGTTATTTCAAAAAAATTATATTATGAGTCCTTCATCTAGGGTTTTCCATTTTTTAAATTTTTTTACTTCAACTAGGGTTTTCCTAAATTTCTTTCTTCTAGTTTTTTTCACTAGGTTTTCTCTTTTTTTTAATAGCAGATAAAAAAGTGTTCCCCGTCCCTTTTCTAGAATACCAAAAAAAAAATGCGTTCTTCAAAAAATAAAATCCCTACTTCCTTTTGAAAAAATGGAAACTAGAAAAAACAGATTCGTTCACACAAAAAAAATCTTTAACACAATCTTCAAAAACCCTACTTCTTTTGAAGAAACCAACAATGGATTCTTAAAAAAAAAAAATTCTTCCACTTTAAAAAATTATGAGAGATACTAGATTAATATAACAACTCTACTAGGTTATTTAGAAAATTACCCGAAATTCAATGTGCATGTCTCCACAAGTTTATTGTGGCGGACCTTTATGTGTGGATCCCCAAACTTCTCAGTTGATCCGCTTTGTTTGGAGTCAGATTGTCCTTGGCGTTTTATAGAGAAAATTTCATTAACACAAATTATTTTAATAGTCGACTCACTCCTTTAACAACCGACTTGCTCTTCAAAATATTTCCACATCGATGGTTGATTACTTCACTGCATAAAAGGACATAATTTTTTTCATGTAGATCCCTTCCTGCGCATAGCTACAGAGACATGGTTTTAACACATGACCCCTTTGTTGCTCATATACATAATTCAAGGTTCCAAGAAATGACAATTACCTTTGTGGGCCTGCATTATTTTGCAACGTCAGACTTCAAACCTTCATGTCTGGTGGTGACAGTGATCTTCAAATAGAGATTTTCATTGTCTTCAAACACATCCGCCTCACCTTAGAAAATCTTAGCTAACCCAAAAAAAAAAATTCGACCTTTTTGGCACATGCAACTCTTTTTTTTACTTTCTGCAACTTTACTGAACTTGACTCTATATATTTCTTACTGCATATAGACAACTCCCTTCATAACCTCGCTGCAATACCACTTGTTGGTATTTAGAGCATGTAAACATTAACTTAAACAAGAGAGGAAAAATGCACAATAAATAGAAAACCGAATCACACAAATAAACACAAGAATTTTCGTGGCAAAACCCTGACAACCTGTCAAGGAAATCTTCACGGGACAAAGAATTGGAATTATTATTATTCAAGGTCAACAATGACTCTCCAACAATAGAATAAGCCTCTTAGGAAACATCATTTTAATAGGAGGACATCGTTAGATAACTTCCTAACGTTACACAACTGCCTCAACAGTAAAGCCAAATTTACTGAGGTGATTACATTTGTAACAATATTTTATTTTTTTTCATTCTTAACATTACACAGTTATACATGCTAATGGCCTTTCCTATTCTCAAGGTAGCCAAACAAAATGTGCAATTGGACTAAATTTTTAACATCCCAATAATAAAATATAAGATATTTTTTTTTTCTTTTAATTTATACCACTACTAATAATAATCAAATTTAAAGCCAGATTGAAAGGAAGGTAAGAGTTCGGGAAGCACAGTCGTTGTAAGTTTTTTGGTTGTGTAAAAAATACTAGAAATATTTGTATGTGTTTTATACAAACCAAATTGAGTGTCTAGAACTTCTAAAGGCAATGCTAAAATTATCCAAACTAGTTAAGGAGTTTCAAGAACTGAAGGAAGACATGCACAACAAAATTGAAGCCACACAAATTTTAATTGTATAAGGTGCCATCATGTGCTGGGAACGTATTAATAGTCCAAAATTTTGCCAGTGAGTCTTCGATATGCTAGTCCAACCTTTATTTTTTTCAATGGTGTGATTGTTTATTGACATCAAGGATTTTTTATCCTCCTCAAATAGACTAGGTATGGAACACCCTTTTAATTATTGTGTTGTATTAATTTTCACTGAGGTGGATTCTTTAGAACAATAATAAATATGGAGAATGTCGATCAAATCAAGAAAGAATTTGATACTGTCTACAGGGATCTACACACCAAAATGCTGATAAATCTCCATTAGATGTTTGATGTCCAACCCAGACTTCCAGGTGGACTTAGCTTTTGAATTTAAAGATGAGGATTTGTTATCTAATTATGTTGATCCCAAATTTTTAAATATTTCAAAAATATTTTAAAGAAAACCAATAACAAACAATTAACTTTATTATGAAAAATATCCATTTTGATCTCATTTTATTAATATTTATTTCATAAATTATTTTTTCCTTGACTTATTCTTTTACTGATATTATTTTACTTTTAAATAGTTTGGAGAAGTGTTGTTTTTTACTGATATTTCTTTTTGGATACAATGGATTTACGGAAGCTAGAATCAGTGGCAGCGCGACTACCAGTTACAATTAATCATGCAAATAACGTTAATTTTTTTCTTAACGTAGAGTAAATGCATACATATTGTAGAAATTAATGTGTAGATCCTAAAATACTCATGAAAGTTACTAAATCATAAGATTAGAATGTAATCTACCAATATTCGGAACTAAATTCATGATCAAGAACACAAATCGTTAACATGCATCAATATTCAATACAGATACACGGAGATATATATAGGGGAAAGAAACTTCTCAAAACCCCTTACTATCTATATTTAATTAATCAAAGAATCTGGATGAATACAATATTCTATGCTCAACCTTGAACTCAAACTACGCCTATATTTTCTCTCCTCTCCCTGGCTGACTGATATTGGCCAATACTTAGCAAAAATTTTCAGCCTTCAAGCCCCTATTTCCTTGTGTTGTTCCTCAATGAAATAGACCCTATTATTTAGGAAATTCCTCAATCTGGATTGCACCATTCCATTAGGTCCTTCTGTGACTGCATGCATGACATCTACAACTTGGAATTGTTTACAACTGATACTACATTTCCCTTGAACTCCAATATCAACTAGGTAACTCAAATTATGTGCATGCATGAGTTAATTTAGGTTGATTGATCAGTTAACTAGTTAAAAAATAAAGTTACACCTTACTACTAGACCTCCCACTAGTTCCTCCAATAGTTAGAACTAGTTTAATTGACCATAACTCATTTTAACTGAATTAAATTGTTACAACTGAAATTAACTCAACCTAGGCTCCTAAAATTTAGGAATCACTATAAATAACTCAAGTTCATGCCCCCAACTCTAATTAACTCATCCTATTGATGTGTAATTTTTATTTTATCCTAATTTAATCAAAGGAATTTAATTAAATTAGGAATTTCTTGCTACATTTTCAACACTCCCTCTCAATAAGAAAAGGTTTATCATATACCCCAATCCTGCCTCTATGGAACTCAAATTTTAATCTTGATAAAGCCTTTGTCAAAATTGTTCCTCTTTAGGAATGAATTCCAACAACATGATACACCTCTACACACAATATCGTAGATGGTAGTATTGGATATCAATGTGCTTGGATCGATTGTGAAAAATTGGATTCTCAGGGAGTTTGATACAACTATGATTGTCATAGTAAATCATGGTAGGATCCATCATATGAAAAAATAACCCAACAATAATATTTCTCATTTGGATAGCTTCATAAGTTTCTTGATTGGCAGCCATTTACTATACTTCTACTGAGCTGAGTGCAATTGATCTCTACTTCTTGTTGCACCAAGAAATTGTTTTTGAACTTACACTAAAAATTCCTCCTGAAGTTCTCTTCTGATCTGATGGACTTCCCCCCAAATCTACATCTGTGAATCCTTGTAGCTTCACTCCCTTTGTCTTTTTATACCAAATTCTAAACTGAATGGTGCCTCTGCGGTACCATAGTACATGTTTAGTAACCCTCAAATATAATTTGGTTTGTCGAACCATGGATTGGCTCAACTACTTCACTGCATAACACATGTATGGTTGTGTGTTCACAAAATACAATAGAGAACCCACTAACTTCATGTACATGGTAGCATCCACTTCCTCACCTGAATTGACATCCTCTTTCCTCTAGTTGGTCGCTAGAGGAGTCTCCATGGGTTTGCATCTGTCCATGTGGAACTTATGAAGTATCTCGTTGGCATACTTTCCCTGAGAGACAAACAATTCCCCTTCTCTCTTCCATACTTTCAAACCAACGAAATAGTGCTTCAAACCCATGTCCTTCATTTTGAACTCTCTTGCAAGGTCCTCCTTGCAATACCTAATAAGTTGTTCATCACTGGTAAAAATCAAGTCATCAACATATAAAACTATAATAAAAAATTTACCTTATACCAAAACGTGGTAAATGTTTGCATCTACTTCACTTTTGGTGAAGCCAAAAATGGTGACATAACTATCTATCCTGGTGTACCAAGCTCAAGGTGCTTGCTTTAGCCCATATAATGCTCGCTTGAGTCGACACACATGTGACTCTTTTTCAAAGGTCTCAAATCCTTCAAGTTTTTCAATAAACACCTCTTTCTCAATAACTCCATTGAGGAATGTTATTGTCAAATTAATCTGGTGTATTTTCCACCCCATCTGTGCATCCAAAGCAAGAATTGATCTGATGGAAGAGCACCTTTCTACAGGAGAAAAGTTATCTTCATAGTCAATCCCTTCTACCTGAGAGTTTCCCTTGGCCATGAATTTGGCCTTTTTCTTCTCGATTCTTCCATCTACTGCATGATTTACCTTTTAAATCCATATCTAACACACCATTGACTTTCCTGTTGGTCTTGGGACCACTTCCCAAACACTATTTCTGATAATGGAATCATATTCCTCTACCATAGCATCAACCCATACCGACTGTTGTGTTGCTTCCTCGAATGAGGTTGGTTCTCTCTCTACTAGCTTGGCATCAGATCCATGTAGCCAGTGTACTGATCCAGTGACCTCCTTTACCTGTGCAGTGATGTGGGTGCTCCCACATTCTCTATAACATGATGCAATAATATTTCATCTTCCCTAGTCGATTTCCTTCCTTCCATGGATGTCTCTGCTTGAATAGTTTTCTCCACTCTCTGCTCCTCTTATTTTTGTTGCGCCACATCTTCTTGAGGTTCTTCCTTTGGATTCAAATGCTCTTGATATACATGAAACTGAAGCTCCATCTCAAGGGAACACTTAATTTCCTTCTCTTCATAAAACTTCACATCTCTACGAACAATTTTCAACCTAAGTGATGGTAGGTACACTCGATAGTTGTGAGGTGTATCAATGTACCCCCCAAATATTCCCAACTCTTCTTTTGAATCTAGACTTTTCCTTGTTTCCTTGGAAACATGGAAATATATCGATGATCCAAATATCCTAAAGTGTGACACATCAGGTTTCTTCCTTGAAAAATCTTCTTCTGTTGTACTCATCTTGAGAATTTGATGAGGACTCTTATTATGCACATAAATTGTTGTGTTGCATGCTTCGACCCACAAGTGTATAGGTATCGTGATCATGTAACATCACTCGTCCAACTTCCATAATAATTGTGTTCTTCCTCTTAGCCACCCCATTATGTTTTGGGTTATAGGGTGTTGTCAACTCCTGTCGAATTCCTTCCTTTGCATATAAAATTTTAAACTCACTCGACACATATTCACCACCATTATCGCTCCTCAGAGCCTTCAATTTCATGCTATTTTCTTTCTCAACAAGTGCTTTAAATTCAAAAAATTTGGAGAATGTTTGGTATTTCTTTTGCATGAACAAAATCTAGCACTTACGTGAGAAAACACATACAAATATAACTTAATACTTGTGCTTGGACGTGGAGGCTATCAAGAAAGGTCCATAGGCATAAGAGTGGATCCTTTCAAGGATTGCATGTGCCCTGCTATCCCTATCATTGAAGGTGGTTTTTGTGTACTTCCCCAAGGTACACTCATTGCATGTATTTTTCTTCTCTAGTGCTCCGTTGGGAAGGTCTGTGGTGATATTCTGCATGATCTTCAAAGCTCCATGATGCAAATGGAAAACTCTTCTATGCCATAATTCATTGACATATTAGCTCTAAACCTTCTAGGCCTTTGTGCTCAAATCATCATAGTATGCCACATCCAACCTGTAAAGGTTCTTCACCTGAACCCCAATTTGCTTCACTTGTCCCGTGGCGATGTGTCTCAGGAATGCCTTTCCTTACTGAATATCACATCATAGCCTTGGTCTTCCAACACCACAACAGAAACCAAATTCTTATTTAGATCTAATACAAACACCACATCCTTGAGCTCAAGAGGGAAGCGACACTCCCTCTGAAATGTAACTGTATCGATATCGATTGCACTATACCTCCCATCATCTCGCATCTCAATGTGCATATGGATGTATCTCTCCTCCAATTCACTAAATAAATCTCGGTTCCTCATCGAGCATTACGCAGTTTCCAAGCTAAAGGTTGGCCTTCCTATCTAGAGTTCTCAATTATGATCCTTAGGTTGGCCTACCTTCGAATATTGCACAGCTTCTGGAGGAAAGCCCAACAATGTTGCAAGGTCAAGTCAAGATTTAGCTTGTGTTTGAAAGATATTCAGCCAGGATCAACTTCATCACAAGCACAACATGAAAATATTAATCTTTATCAAAATACGTCATACTTCATGAAAATTAAAGATAAGCTACTATGGACTAAAGGGAAGGCTCCAAAACACAAGCATGGGAAAAATTTTGGAGGGTGGTTGTAGTAGCTACAATAGGACATAATATTTTACATGCTTGTTTTGGCATGGTCTGGATGCGTTGATGTAATGTTGATGTAAAAGTCCTGGAACACCTGGAAGATTAAGTTCTCACATTCCAGATTCGGTATGAATGTGCCAAAGCTAAACTTTGTGATGAGTTCTAATATTATGCACAAATTTTGAAAGGTAGGAAGCATGGTGTTGTTCAACACTTAAAGGGCTTCTACTGTCTGTTGCAATATATCTCTCAAGATATCATTATTGAAAGGAAGTAGTGGCGATATTTAGTTATGATCACGCTCAGAAAAGAAGCAACTGTGATCTTAAACTCTTCACAAGGATGCTCCCAGAGTTTGGGTTGTATTAATGCAAGCATGGATGGCTTGAGATCCCAACTAAGTTTCTTCCACTCTGCCTACCCCACCCAAGAAATACATGTGCCTAATTCCTCCAACTTATGAAGGTCTATGTTTGACTTTGTTTGTTGCAAATTAGATCCGAGTGTGAAGAGATTAGCCCCTCTTCTATGTTCTTCCTTCACTTACCATGGGTGCTTCGACTGCAGAATGAGATGGAATCCTTTCGAGAATGGTCTGCTTCTTTAACCATCATTTTGGTCTAAAGAAGTATTATTTCATAAAGGAACATATATTCTCACTAGCTCATCAGGAAGTTTTTTAATGTTTTCCAAGGTCTCTTCAAGACAACCCATCTTCTCACATACTAAAACATAGAAATATGAATTCTTAAAACATCTAATTAAGAAATTAAATCCCCTTATTCTTTTTTATTTCTATTCTTCCCACTCCTCTTATTTTTATTAAATGCTTAAAAAAACAATTATAACTCTATATATATATATATCACCTTTTTTTTAATATATATTTTTAATTAATTTAATATTTTCAATCAAACCCGCCCTTATTATATTTACTATACCATACACCAAACCAAAATAGGTGTGGCCCTCTTTATTTTACTACCAACATTGGATGGACTATTCCCAAAAAGGAAAAAAAAAATCACATGGTAGATTCCTTACACCGTTACAATGTGAAAAAGAGAGTCAAAGGCTTGGGTGAGATCCAAGATTCATTAGAAAGACCTTCCCAGTATTCTTGAAATATACAATTAAATATTGTACCTCTTCTGCCCACTTCTCTCACGCTAATTGTTCATTCAACTGTTATAATCCTGTTGGTGGAGCTCAACGCTCAAGGAGCCTAATAGCTATTTTGCTCCAGAATTTTGGCATGCCACCAAATATGTTTTTTTTCATGAAAAATATTATCTGGTGTATATTATGTACCAGGGAAAAGTTCTTTTAGAAAAAATGTGAACAATAAAAATAACAATATTTTTTGTTACAAGCAAGGTAGGGGTGGATCACCTCGACATTATAAATGTCTATAAAATCCAAGACAGGTGACTTTTCAGGACTTTCTACCCTAGATGTACATCTATTTTTGGAATATATTCCTTCAATGAGAAGCTTTGATATGATTTCCGAGTCTAAACGCCCTCCTGCTATACCAAAAAAAACAAAAAAGAAAAAAGATGCTGCAAAAAGTTGTTGTTCCTTGCAATCTTTTGAACGACTGCAAGCTAAAAATATGTAGAAATATTAGGTGAATATTACAGTACCTTCCGCACCCTGGCCACTAGCATTGTATAAAGCGTAGTACATCTCACCAAAGGCCCCATTCAAGCCTTTTTTTGAGAGTCGATCAGCTTCATTATTTTTTTCCCTATAGATGTGACAGAAAGTAATTACCTTGAAATTTATTTTTAGGAAGTGGATGCGCTCCAACAAATGAGTGAGATGACCTGGATTAAGATTGGTTCTATTGTTCATATGTTCTATTAGAACTTTGAATCTCGACAAACCCACAGATTCTCCAAATACAACTGGCAATCAAACCACAACAGACCCCATAATGCTAGAATTTTCGCTCTCATATTTGATCCCATCCCCCCGTTCTAGTAAATTTTGTAGTGACAAGTGGGAGAAATCATTAGCCAAGCCCCAAAACCACACTTTTGATTTTGTGAAGCTCCTTCAAATAAGCCCACAAGGTAATGAAATTCAAAAGGACACTGTCTCTTTGATATATCTCTATGAGGCTTTTGTTTCGTCTTCAATTTTTCTGAAGTACTGATGATTTTATAGCATATATTTTTAGTAATAACCGACCTTCCCTCAAAAATATTCTTATTCCTCCCACACCAGAGATACCAGTGAAATAATAGCAGAATGCTTCTAAATGTTTTCCCCCTCCCATACCACCATTTGATGCATTCAAAAGTTGTCATGTACTCTGGTGTATTCCACTGGAAATGTGAACATAAAGATCTAAGAGTATTTCTAGCAAAAGAGCATAAATAAAATAAATGTTGATTGTCCTATGAATCCTCCCTACATAAAAATCATATTTGAGGTCCCTTCCAACCCTTTCTTTGCAGATTTTTCCAGGAAAGATTTTTGTCTTTCCACACAAGCCATATAAAATTGATCATCTTCACTTGTACATTTTCCTTCCATATGTCCTTGAACCAGCTATCTTGTTCGTTTTCCAAATTTTTGTTCGTAAGTTCCTTATATATTACTTTTGTTTTTAATTGGGCCTCTGTAGTTGTTCCTTCCCAAGTAATTCTATCTCCCTCAGTTCCTCTTCTAATTCCCAAGCTTCTAATATTTTGAATGTAGTTGTTACATTCCTCCCTTTTGTTTCTGTCAAGACCCACTTCTCGGTATGATTTCCAGCACAAAATCTCATCTACCCACCCATTTATAGTTTGAATCAGAAAGAAAAAGTTGTGCTGGTTTAATTCCTCCACAATCTAACTGCCGCGAGAAGAGCTAGGGTCAAGGCCCATCAGTCTTGGACTTCCTATCATAATTTTGTGACCCGTACCAAAGAACCTCTTTAGATTTTTCGAAAGTAAGGGCCTGGTTTTTCCAAAACCCCTCCAGATGTTTGACGCTTTCTGAGCCTCTGCCCATTCAGATGCAAGGATGGTCTCCATATCCTTCTTCCCCAAGTATTTGTGACGTATGATATAATTCCACATACCCTTCTTGGTTAGGCACCTCCACATAGATTTGATAATCAGGGTTTTTCTAAAGATTTCCACATCAAGGATACCCCATCCTCCCTTCTCCTTCGGTTTTGTGATACATTCTAGACAAGCTAAATGTATTGATCTACCCTCCTTGCCTCCATTCCATATAAATCTGGCTATCAGCTTCTTGATTTCTATCATAATTGTGTTTGGGATAATAAATAAATGAGCCCAATAGACAGTATATTGCTGTAACACCACTTGTGTCAGGATCAGTCTCCCACCCCTCGATAACCATTTTGAGGATCATAAATTGATATTATTTTGATTCTTTTAAAATTAGCCATTTCCATTCCTCTGCCTTATAATTTAGTGGTTTAACTCTAAATCCCAAGTATGTTAGACCCTTTGACAAAGGAGCGATATTATAATTAAATTGTTCTCCCAACTCTCTGTAATCCTCTTCATCTCCTTCAGCTTGATAAATACATGACTTCCCCTCACTGACCATCATCCCTGTGGAGGAACAAAAACCATCTAAAATACCTTTAGTTCCATCCAGCTCCTTTTCAGCATGATGCCCAAAATTAATACATCATCTACGAAGAGACTATGCGATATCTCTTTCTGTGGCGAAATATCTATTCCTCTGAATAGTCACAACTTAGTGGCCCTTTTGATATTTATACTAAGAGAGTCCATGAAAAGGAGCGGTGATAAGGCACAACCTTGTCTTAGCCCCCTACCAGAATGAAAAAAGCTCGAGGCCAACCCATTTATGATTACTGCCATGGAAGTATGAGTGATACAACCCATAATCCATCCAACCATCTCTCTATCCAGTCTAATTTTAAACAATACAAGCCTAAGGAAACCCCAGTCAACCCTGTCGTAGGCTTTGTTTAGATCAATATTCATGACAACAACATTCATCTTCTTGATTGAATCGAATGAATAATTTCTTGAGTCAAAGCTACAACATTGTGAATGCTTTTGTTTTTTAAAAAACCTACTTGCTCTAGTGTTATATGTTTAGATAATACAGTCTTCAATCGATCAACTATCACTTTAGAAATTATCTTATATAAGGTATTACACAATGAGATAGGTCTAAAGTCATTAAAAGATAACTTCCCATTCTTTTTTGGAATGAGAACCAAGAAAGTAGTGTTAATTTCCCCATGGATTTTCCTGGTCAACCTGGCCTCTTCCACCATATTTGTAATATCCGGAATGAAATCATTATAAAAGTGAAAGAAAAAATACGAGGTCCATCTGTTCGGACCCAGACTCTTATTTGCAGCAAAATATTTGAGGACACCCCTAATATCCTCTGGTCTTACCCTTTCTTTCATCTTGTAGAGATCCTCTTCCCATAGCATTCTAGGATATAGATCAATGAAATCCAATTGTGCTGCAATTCTTGCTGCCTCCTTCCTCTCATATAGATCCCCAAGATATTTCACAGCAGCGGTTTTTATGTTTCCTGTGGAGTGAATGGAGTTGCCATTTTCCTTAATATGCCAATACTCCTTCTGCCAGAAACGAATTTGTGAAAAAACTTCGTGTTTTTGTCGCCAGTTTTTAACCATAATTAGGGGAATTTTTAGGTCTAAAATGGGTCTCCTAAGGAAATTATAAAATAATAGTGGAAATAATAAAATAATATTTGATTACAACATCATATTTTAGAGGGAAAAAAGAAAAAAACTATTTTTTCAACTCGTATTTTCAATGTATCTCCCTATGAGTTTACTCAAATTTCGAGCGGAAACACTCGTTGGATGAAAATTTTGATTCCTCATCCAAGGATTACCCATGTTGCATAATTTCGATGGACCTTGCTACACGAAAAATAATAAATACATGAAAAATGTGATTGCAATCATGTTTTTCATGTATTTCTCATTTTTTGTGTAGTAGGGTCCATCGAAAGTATGAAACATGGGTACTCCTTGGATGAGGAATTGAATTTTGCATCCAACGAATACTCCAGCTCGAAATTTGAATAAAACCTTAAAAAGATAAGTTGAAAATACGAGTTGAAAAATTAGTTTTACTATTTTATTATTTTTTATTATTTTTACTTTTTTACTCCAAAAATGGTGAATCCTCCCCCACGGTTGACATCGTCATCTTGAATCATATTGGTTCTTATAAATTTGATTTTGGTTGTACATTTTTCTTAGGATGCCCATTTTAGACCTCAAAATTCCCCTAAAGATCGCTCTGCTCTTCAGTCTCTAGGATTACTCCTCGATCAATAAATGTGATCTGTGATTAGCTTCTAAGGCTTTCAATCTATCCCAGAAATTTGCTGACGTTTTTCCTTCCTCTACCTCTCTCAACATCATGGTTCTCTCCCTCATGATTTCTTTGATCCTGTCCCTTATTTTGTATTTTTTCTTTCTTTCCCATCACTGTATCACTTCTTTTAGCTCCCTCATAATTTTGGATAAATGAAGCATGGTTGTAGTTCCAATCGCTCTTTTGTGGTTCTTCAAGTAGCCTTTAATTAGCTCATTAAAATCCCTATCATCAAGCCAAACTATATTGAACTTGAATGGACATCCTCCCTAATATTTTTCAAACTCCCAGCACATTGATATAGGCCTATGATCTGAAATGGTAATGTCCTCTGATTTTACAGTGATATCACCCATTTTAGTTCTAAGGCATTTATCCATCACAACCCTGTCAATTCTCTTTCCTATTAGTTCAAGTCCTTTCCTCCCGTTGAACCAAGTAGGACAGTTAACCTTTAGAGGTAAATCACATAGCCCTACATTAGTGAAGACACCATGGGTAGATTTCGTCCATTTTGACCATATCAAGAAAAGGGAATATTAAAAATGCATTTGAAATAATTCCCTAAGAGGGCCAAGGATCTTGTTGTTACAATAGGCTTCTAAATGAATCCCGTATCCAAGACCAACACAATAGAAAAACCAAGCCCTTCTTTATATTTCTTCATTTCCACAGGGCAAGGTATTTCAGAGATAAATAATCATTACGTTTGTCACAATATTTGGAGATATATCTCAGTGTTTTATAGATTTTGAGAGAGCTTCTTCAGGGTAGCTATTGGAGGGAAATCCTCCCTTTTTTGAATTTAAATTTTATTTAAATTAAAACCAAGGATAGGTTAGTTTTGGAGTTAAACTTTAGTGGCTTAATGCTTGATTAAATTAGGAAACCCTTGTATCGGAATTAGGTTTTGGCTTTGAAAATAATTTGTATTTTAGACCTAAATACCCTTAGTTTGTATTTATAATTTTAAAATATATTTATAGAATCATCTAAGTATATTCTTTGCTAACAATAAGATTAATCCTTTTGACAGAAGCCTTGTTGCTTTGACTAAGGAAATGAGGATTTGGGGTCTTGATGGTGTTTAATGCCCCTTCTAATTTCATATAATGTTTGAGGTGCTCTATAACGTATTCTAACCACAATCCTTCTTTCTTTCTTTGAATAGTGGGCTAGCCAATGTAAAGGTGCCAAATCAACATCCTTGTGGGGTTTGTGCCCAGAAGTTGGGGGCCTGAACTTCAAACAAAATATGTATCTCGAACCTAGAGGACTCTCAAGGCATGCCACATACCACCATAATCATCTTGACGATGAGAACCCAATAACAAGGATCTCAAAGGAAAAATCAGTGATTTGGTTCTTCAAAAAATCCCAACAAGTGAGGGGTATGTCCTTAGTTCAAGAAACCCAAATTCTAGAGATAGGGTTTTTAACCATATTTTACTAGAGCTTCCAACTTGATGTAATTCAGACAAATATTAGGAGCATTCATTAATAGTTTGGCCTCAATGATATGTGTTTATTCAAAGTCAAACTTCAAGGTTGACATCAATGACAACAACAAATGCAATTTCAACTGAAGAATGCGTTGCTTCATATTCCAGTATATATACACAAGATGAATCAATAGAAATCTCTTATTTCCCTTCCAAATCCATTGTTTATGGTTGCAGTAAATTTATTATTGAATTAAAATTTATGTCTATGCAAGTTGATAGTCTAATGGATTTTTGAGGCATTTAGAAGAAATGGTTGTTTCATATAAGTTATTGTTGAAAGGCTATTTTGTTTTTTCTTATGAAAAAATAAAAATGATAAATTGATTACATCAAGTAATGAACATTTTTCACCTCATGTTCACCCAACAGAGTTATAACTTTGATGATTTAATTTATAAAATAAAAAAGGGTATCTTTTGCATGTTCATTATATTTCTACCAGCAAATGCATGATTATTGTAGGTGTACATACTCTACCCCACTATGGATTTGAACTTGTGACCTATGAAACACATGTTCATAACTATTAGAGCCACTATAATTTATATAAATTTAAATATTAATATTTTTAGATATTACTTTTATAATAATAATGATAATAAAAACTACACCACAGAAACCTCCAATCTAGCATTGTTACCCTGTACGGAAGGGATACATGGACTGAGCCAGTGGCAGGTCAACAATATTGGCCAAGTTCACAAAGCTTCATCAACATAAACATGTTTCTTTATGATGGAGAAAAGGCCAATGTCTGTACCAAACGTCCCTCCATGATTTCTTTCACAGTGAATTTTTCCTTCCTTTTTTTATTATTCAAATCTGAAATTTGTAGCACCATGTCCATGTCCTTCAAGTAAAATATACAATCTAAATTCTTCTTTATATTTTTTTTAATGGTGTTCAGGCACTCGATTCAAAGGAAATTGCTAGCCTTATGCTGCAAGGTATGGGTTCGGGAAGCATGGTCACTGCAGGTTTTCTGGTTGTGGCAAATATACTGGAAAGATTTGAAGACGTTCGTACCAACCAAATTGAGTGTCTAGATCTTTTGAAAGAAATGTTTAAGTTAGCCAAACTAGTTTAAGGAGTTTCAAAAATTAAAAGGAGACATGCACAACGAAATCGAAGCCGCAACGGCGTTAATTGTGGAAGGTTCCATCATGTGCTGTGCACACATTAACTCTACAAAATTTTCGCAGTGAGTATTCGACAGTCCAATCTCTTTTTTAACGGTGTGATTGTTTATTAATGACTGTATCAAGGGCTCTTTCCAGGCTCCTCAAATGGAACGGAGCGTAGAGTCGATCTTGTTTCTTTGTTGGGAAGGGAGTGAGGAGGAATTTTGTTTGTTGTGAAGCTAGTGAGGAGGCATTTGAGTGAGACTGGTTTTCTGTTTGCTATTTTCTCATTGGAGATAGTTTTCGTTGCCTATGTGACTCTATTCCTCTGCTGGAGAGAAAAGGGCATTGCTGCTACATTCAAAAGAAAGAATCTTTACCGCCGATTGTAGATCTTACCTCAAGATTGGGATTTTGTTCTCAAATTTTCTATGTGCAGAAAATACTGTATTTGTTCTGCATTTTTGAATTGCCAAGGGATGGGTTAAATCTTGGCTTCCATGCAAAGGGTTTTGTTGTTGCCAAAAAAAACGTTTTGCTAGACTTTTGGTGTCAAAAATATACGTTTTGCTGGAATTTTGATGTCAGAAATATATATATATATATATATATATATATATATATATATATATATATATATATCTACTGATATTCAGCAGTATCATTTTCAAATTCAAAAAATTTAATCTGTGTTGAGGATTATCACACCATATATTTGCTGAGAGTAAAAAGACATTGTTCAATATATTTTCCACAGCCTTGATTTTCCAGAAAGGTGTATGCTCACAGAAGGGTATATTTTTTTTAATGATAATTGTGCCAGAAAAATATCAAGTTCAGATATAATATTTACCGACAAAGTGTAGAGGCATTCTTTAGCAATGTAAACGCTCTTGTTTTCTACTTCTGGTAGAGGGGAAAAGAGAGTAAAAGTTTTTTTTAAAGGTGTCAGATTTTTTATTGTTCCAAACATGGCTTCGACAAGTCAGATTTTTATTCCTACGCCATTATTTAGTGGGGAAAATTACGATTTTGGAGTCTTAAAATGCAAGCATTCTTACAAGGCTTAGGGTGTTGGGAATTAAGGTTCATAGAACATGACGCAAATACAATTGTTGGTATGACTGCTACCCAAAGAAAACAATTTGATAAAATCAAATAGAAAGAAGGTAAAGAGAAGTCGTGCATTTAAATTCATTAGATGACTCTATTTTTCCTAAAATAACTGCTGTTAAAACTGCTAAATCAATTTGGGACATACTTAAGGTTGCTTATCAAAGAAATGATAAAGTAAAAATGATAAGATTACAAACTCTCAGAACACAATTTGAAACACTTGAAATGACTAAATTAGAAACCGTTGATCAGTTTATGACTAAATTTATGGGTGTTGTCAATCAGCTTTGGATGAATAGTGAAGAACTTGATGACCAGAGAATTGTTGAAAAAATTCTTAGATGTTTGCCTAAAAAATTTGATATGATCGTTACTGTTTTTGAATCGAGAGAATTGACAAAATTATCTGCGGAATAATTAATCGGTTCTTTGTTGGCTCATGAAGTAAGAATTAATTTAGATGTCAGTAATTTAGAGCATGCTTTCAAATCTAAAGCTTCTATGGATAGAGGTAGAGGTAGGGGTTTTCGTGGCAGGAGAGGAAAAGGTAGAGGACAATCTCAGTCTGATGATAGATCACAGGTAACTCAAACACATTCAGAGTAGTCTCAAACTTATCATGGTCGTAGGTGGATAGATATATCAAAAATTCAATGTCACTATTGCAAAAAATATGGCCATTATAAGTCTGAATGTCAAAAATTACAATATGTTTTAAGTAAAAATAAAGCCAATGTCACAAACACTGAATGTGAAACATCAGATGCTTTATTTCTGGCATGTCAAGTGATTGTGCAAGTACCTAATAAAGAATTTTGGTTGGTAGACAGTGGATGTAGTAATCATATGACTGGTCACAGTGATTTGTTTTCACATCTTGATACATCTTTCAGTTCCTCCATTGGTTTGGGTGATGATCGCCAGGTTAAAGCTTCAGGAAAGGATGTTGTATCTATCTTAACCAAACAAAATGTTGTGAAGAATATCTATGATGTTTATTATGTACCCAATTTCAAGAATAATTTGTTGAGTGTAGGTCAGTTAGATGCACATGGTTATGATGTTAGCTTTCACAACTCTACTTGCATGATTGCTGATAAACTTAAGTTTCTTATTGCAAAGATTCCTATGACAAATAACAGGTTGCATCAGTTACAATTGAAAAGTGAGAAGTTGTATGCACATAATGTTTCAACGCCAACAGACTCAAATCTGTGGCATTTGCGATATGGTCATTTACCTATCAAAATTATGAGTTTGTTGCAAAGACAGTCTATGGTGAAAGGTTTTCATGCTTTGTCTGATCATATCTCTTCCTGTACAAGTTGTATAATGGGTAAACATAAGCAAGATAGTTTTTCTTCAGCCTCTAATAGAGCCAAAGAAGAACTAGATTTAGTGCATACATATTTGTGCGGTCCAATGCAAGAAAAATTAGTTGCTGGCAGTCTCTATTTTCTTACTTTCATTGATGATTTTAGTAGGAAAATTTGGGTGTATTTCATCAAATATAAATCGGAAACATTTTCCAAATTTAAGGAGTTCAAAGCTGAGGTTGAAAAATAGAGTGGAAAGTTTATTAAAGTTTTGAGGTCTGATAAAGGAGGTGAGTATGAATCTAACGAATTCATTGATTTTTGCAAACAACATGGTATTAAAAAACAAACGACAACCAGTTATACTCCGCAGCAGAATGGAGTTGCAGAAAGAAAGAATCAGAAAATTATGAATATGGCTCGAAGTTTTCTCATAACACGAAATTTATCTAAAGATTTATGGGCTGAAGCAGTTGCATGTTCGGTATATATTTTTAATAGATCGCCAACTTCCAGTGTTCAAATTTTTGTCCCTGAAGAAGCATGAAGTGGACAAAAGGTAACTGTTTCACACTTTCGCGTATTTGGTTGTATTGCTTTCGCTCATGTTCCAGAAAAATTGAGAAAAAATCTTGATGATATGAGCGAAAAGTATATTTTTATAGGATATGGTGATCAATCTAAGGCATATAGATTGTTTAATCCTATAACTAAGAAGTTTGTCGTAAGTCGAGATGTGAAATTTCTGGAAGACAAGTCTTGGAATGAAATGAAGAACAATACTTGTCCTAATCCTTTTATTCTATTAGACAAACATCAAGCACCTGCAAAAAGCACTCCAAGATTACAGGTTCAAGACAAAACCAGTAGTAGTTCATCAAGCAGTAGCAGTACATCATCTTTTGAGTCTGATTCTGATGATCCTAAAATGAGAAACTTAAGTGATATTTATGCACAAGAGATGTTGATGATATTGTAAATTTTTCATTTATTTCATTTCAACCGACTTTTTTTGAAGAGGCTATAAAGGACAAAGAATGGGTAGATGCGATGAATATTGAAATCGATGCTATTGAAAGAAATCAAACTTGGGATTTGGTTGATGTACCCGATGATAAAAAATTTATAGGTGTCAAATGGGTTTTTAATACAAAGTTAAATGAAAGAGGTGAAGTAGATAAGCACAAAGCATGATTAGTTGCCAAAGGTTTTTCACAGCAACCTGGCATAGATTATGGTGAAACATTTGCACCTGTAGCAAGAATTGATACAGTTCGATTTGTATTAGCTATTGCAACAGAAAAAAAAAAGTGGCCTATTTACCAAATAGATGTAAAGTATGCATTTTTTAATAGTGTTTTGAACGAAGAAGTGTATGTTGAAATCAAAAATCAAGAACATAAGGTGTACAGGTTGAAGCAAGCTCTAAGAGCTTGGTACAACCGAATAGACCATTACTTGTTTCATAATGGTTTCAGAAGAAGCGACCATGAGCCGACTTTATATATCAAGAATGATCATTAAGGTAATATTTTAATACTGTGTCTTTATGTTGATGACATAATTTATACAGGTAACATGCAGTTAGATGAATTTAAAGCTGCAATGAAAAATGACTTTGAAATGACAGATCTTGGATTAATGAGATACTTCTTAGGTATCGAAGTGAAATAAACACAAGATGGTATGTTTATGAGTCAGCAGAAGTATGCTACTGACATTTTGAAAAAGTTTA
Source organism: Pinus albicaulis (assembly GCA_034641835.2). Classification (NCBI taxonomy): domain Eukaryota; kingdom Viridiplantae; phylum Streptophyta; class Pinopsida; order Pinales; family Pinaceae; genus Pinus; species Pinus albicaulis. The sequence continues at coordinate 263,152,010 of CM076575.1, read as the reverse complement.
AGATGGACAGGTGTAAACCGGTGGATACTCCTATCGAAGTTTGTAAAAATTTGAGTAAAGATGATGTGGGTACTATTGTTAATGCGACTTTGTATAAGCAGCTTGCTGGTAGTATTATGTATCTTACTGCTACTAGGCTTGATATAGCATTTGCAGCTAGTTATATTTCCAGGTTTATGGAATCTTCGAAAGACTGTCATTGGAAAGCTGGAAAAAGGGTGTTAAGATACATTGCAGGTACATCTACTTATGGTTTATCGTATGCAGCCTCTACAGACAGTAAGCTTGTTGGTTATACAGATAGTTATTATGCAGGATGTATTGATGATCGGAAAAGAACTTTTGGCTATGCTTTTCTATTTGGCAGAAACTTGATCTCGTGGTCATCCAAAAAGAAACCCATAGTTGCACTATCTTCAACAGAGGCCGAGTACGTTGCAGCAAATTCAACATCATGTCAAGCAGTGTGGCTAAAGAGACTTCTTTCTGACTTCGGATACAAAGAACATGAACCTATTTCAATCCTTTGTGACAACACTTTCGTTATTTCCTTGTCGAAGAAAAATGTCTTTCATCAAAAGAGAAAACATGTCGACACTTGTTTTCACTTCATTTGCGAACTCGTCAAGAATGGTGATATTGTTCTCAAATTTTGTGATTCCAAGGAGCAGTTAGCGGATATTTTCACCAAACGTTACGAAAAGTTAATTTTGAATTTCAATGTCAAAAGTTAGGAATAAAACAATGTAACCCTCAAAATTAAGGGGGAGTGTTAAATATTTAGTTTAGAATTAGTTAGTAATCGGTTTTCAATTCAGTTAAATTGTTTCCCTATAACTATCAATGTCAATGTATATGTATTTATCTCTCCTTCAATAAAATGAATGTAGTGTTGTGATTGCTCTCAGCAATTGGTTTTGTATTCTTCTTGTCTTCAGCTTGCCTAAATTTGTCAGAATATAATAGTTAAATATTTAAAAAAAAAATTATGATTGTTTTTAAACATTATTGTGCAGAGGAAGATAAGAGAAAAACAAAAGAGGAGGATGAAAAAAAAGAAAGAGTGATTGAAGAAAAAAACAGAGATAATAGAAAAGCAAAAGAAGCAGATGAAAGAAAAGAAAGAGAGATTGAGGAAAAAAACAGAGAGATCAAGGAAAAAGAAATAAAAAGGGTAGAGGAAAAGAAAAAGGTAGAGGAAGATAAGAAAAATATTGAGCATGAAATAAAAAGGGCAGAAGAAAAGAAAATGACAGAGGAAAATAAGAAGAAGATAGAGGAGGGAACCAAAGGAATGGAGGAAAAGAAAAAGGTAGGAAGATAAAAAGATTGAGGAAGAAACAAAAAGAGTAGAGGAAAAGAAAATGGCACAGGAAGATAAAAGGAAAAATCAGATTAGAAAAGTAGAAGAAGAGAATGAAAGAAAAAAGAGAGAAATTGAGGATAAGAAAATAAACTTAAAACATGATCAAATTAGAGTAGAGAAAGAAGATAATGCAAAGAGGGATGAAAAAAAGAAAATGACAGAAAAATAAAAGAGAAAGGAACTAGAAAAAAAAGTGAAAGAAGAAGAAATAAATGAAGAAAAACTAAAAACAAAAAATGATAAAATGAAAGAAAAGGAGGAAGAAAAAAGGATCCAAAAAGAGGAGAAAAAAAGAAAAAGATATAAATGAGAGGAAGGAGAAATAAGCCTGGGAGAAAAAAACAAAAGAAAAAAATGACAAAAGAAGGATGAAACAAAAGCAAAAAGTGAGAAAAAGGAAGAAGAGGAGGAAGGAGAAAAAAGGGTTAGAGATGCAGAGACCAACCAATCATTCATAGGAGATCAAGCTCAAGAAAGCTAGAACCAATGACACTGGAGAACCAAGTTTCTACTCAGCGTGTTTTCAATGTACAACCTGTATCAGAGAAAGGGGCCCCTTGCAAATATTAAGGAGGATCAGTGGAAGCTTTAAGAAAATGAGAAAATAAGAAACTGTAGCTAGAATAATAGGCCAAGAAGTCACATTCATATGGAATTTTTTTAAAGAACCAAACTGCCTGCCAAGGTTACAGTCACAAGATGAGATGAAATCTTTCATGGTAGGGGAAGAAGACATAAGTTTCACAGGCTTGTAAAGTACTGTAATTCTTTAGATGTTCCTATAGATCTTACAGGTCTCTGTTGAAAATAAATGTAAATAAAGTTTTTTTTATTCAATTCTGTTCTGTTTATGGCATTGTTGAGGTGCTTGGATTTCTTTAGGCTGTTGAAAATAAATGTAAATAAAGTTGTTTTATTCAATTCTATTCTATTTATTGCATAGTTGAGGTGCTTGGCTTTCTTCAATCTTTTAAATCTATTGGTGAATCTTATCCCTCTCTGATATAAGCCTGTTGACTCTATCTGTCAGTTTCACCTGTTGCTCAGTTTCCTGCCCAGCCTGCCTCAGCATATCTTCCACATAACTAACACTCTAGGTATCTTTAAAAGAATTATATTACCAAATTCAAAGTACATTGCAAAGTGAAAGTGTTTTTTTTACCAATATTATTTAGGTTAAAACCAATTTCTACTTTCTAAGAGCTCATCCTCTTCCAAGATAAAATGGTAAGTTAAGACCTAAGACCCAAAAGTATTTGAAAAGATTGAAAGACTTTATCTCATTAAATATGGGAGCCATTACTTATGTCTTAGGTAACTAAGTGAACCATCTTGTATATAGTTATCAAAGTCATGTATGTAAGTTATTATTAATACTAGGAGTAAAAATAAGTAAGAATAACTTATTCAACCAAGATTTTATTTCATATTTTTTTCACAAACAAAAAATTAAACTTCAACACAAACAAAGAATGAAAACCAAAATTTGAACACTTATCTTTTCACCATTATTGTCCAAGAAACTAGTTGCATCTGATAAATTTCTATCCAACCATGATAATCAATCACAAATTTACTACCCCCAAGAAGGGTTATGAGGCCACCACAATGAAGGAAGTTAACCAAAACTCCCAAGTCACCCAGCCAACCCCATTTTTTTATTGCTTAATGAAGTTTCATCTATGGAATTCTCATCCACTACCCTACCCATATAGCACAAGGAAACATCTAGTTTATTTCTTCAACATTGCCTCACCAAAACTCCCAAGTCACTCAGCCAACCCCATTTTTGTATTGCTTAATGAAGTTTCATCTATGGAATTCTCATCCACTACCCTACTCATATAGCACAAGGAAACATCTAGTTTATTTCTTCAACATTGCCTCAAGAGTGTTCTCACCTATAATTCTCTCATTGTAGGTAGAAAAATCCATTCAAATATTTTCTTTTTGTAACCTTGCATAATTATACATTGGCTCTAGGCACTGAATAAGTAGTAATTATTAAGAGAAAGGGAGGTTTACTAAACAATATAGCCTTTATGCTCCTCTACATACAACCAACTCTCCTCCTAAGTCCACAAATCACTCTCCCACAAATAATATCGTTCGTTTCAAGATTGTATATCAGTCTAAACCAAGAAAATGAAATTTCCAAAATATAAATGATTCTTGGGTTAATTCAAATTTATAATGGAAAGGAAGTGTATGGGAATGGAGGAAGCTCAAATTTCCATGGGCCATCTTACACTTCTCCGTGATGGATGTATGTTGCCCCATTCATTCATAACTAGGTGAGGTAAACTTCCTTCCACACTACCATATGCATTCAATTATTAGCTTCTAAGTCAATTATGGTGGTTGAGATCTAAATAATGCATACTATAAAACATATAATTATTTATCTCCTCAATCACTCCTTCATGATCCCTTTCCTCTCCCACTTTACAGGGAATAATAACCCATCCTATTCTCTCTGCAACCATCTTGGACCTTTATCTTGAGATTTTTGAAAAAATATTTACATATCTTAAACATATCATGGAAGGTCTACGACATCGTAAAGGGAAAACATAATTGTAATTCACTAATAAAGCTTTAACCTCGAGGTCCATGTTATGAATCCATATAAGATATTTTAAATCATTCATACATGGAGTCATTTTAGCTAAGCACATATGGCTTGACTCTTGTCATTGTAAACACTTACAAATTATATAATTCGATATAATACATGCAAATGTCAAAACTAGGGTATTACATGTTGTGGATGCATCTAGGTTATCCCTCTTGTCTATCTCTCAACACTATCCCTCACTTGTTAAGAATTCTTAAGACTTTGGTAACTAAAGAAATAACATAAAAATAAAATCAACTTAAAATGATATAGCCAAGAAAAAAAAAAAAAAAAGGTTCTGAATGCATAATTAAAGCCACTTTCTACCTACCTTATTAGTAAGTATGGATTTCAAATATTTCATAAAGGAAGAGGATATTTAAAGAACTTACTTTTCAATTATTAAATTTTTTTTTATTTTTTTTATATGTTTTTCTATGCTTATGTGAGTTCATGCTTTCACTCAAGGAAGTTCCTTTATGTTCAAGAATCATTTTAAGTAAGTTTTATTATGTGTAAGACCAATTTATAAGATCCAGTTGTCTCAATGCATATATACCTTGGCTCTCTCAATAGTCTTATGATCAGTCACTAGGGTCATACAATTTTATCTTTATAATATTTTTTTATTAATAGAAATTTATGGATAAAATTAAAAAAAAAAACTAATAAGACCCAACATCAACACCTATATTTCTTAGTGAAAACATGAGCTAGGTTAGCTAATATGTAGGTGGACCCTTTGATCTAATCCTTAGTGCACCAAATAAATGTGGTTGCTAACAATTAAGTTTACTCACTTTTCCAAAAAATAATAATACTTTTTTATTTCAAAATATGAAGATGTGCATTCAAAATGTGTCTAAGCACTTATCACTTAGTTATCACTAAAGTGACCTCATGATCAACATCATAAAACATAAAGACTCTCTCTCTCTCTCTCTCTCTATATATATATATATATATATATAATGAAAAAAATTGTCTCTATGATCACTCAAGCCATCGTCACAAGTTAATGAATTGGAAATTTTTAAGGATGGATGAATTGGAAATTTTTAAGACATCCATCCTTATAGCCAATCATATAATCACCTACAAGTTGCATCAATCTCTATATTAATCTTTCATAATGACCATAATACTAGATTCAATTTCCAAAGCTTGCTTTAACAATAAGTTACTCTGCATATTCAATTCATTCATTTTTATAAACATACTTTCTAACAATTTTAGTTGATCATAAATATAAGTTAAAAATAGACTTTAATTTTTAATGCATTCATTATCATAAATTTCATAATATAAATCATAAATATTAATTTCAATAATATAAATAAATATAAATTTAAATAATATGAATTTTCACAAATATTTTCATAAAGTTAATAGTGAGTTTAATTATATATATATATATATATATATGAATTAAAATAATAAGAATCATAAAAATTCAACATTATATCAGCTTTATATATCTTTAATATACTTCAACTATCACCTTCAAAGTGTTCATGTTTTTTATTTTGTGCTCTGCTCTACTTCACTTGCAACCTTTAATTTTTTAAATAATTTAATTCCATTTTATATATGTGTTTTTAATAAAACACTTAAAATTAGATACATGTGTGCCTTAAACCATATGCCATTTCTGCATCTTAAACCACGTGACATTTCTAAAAGCCATCAGGTTTATTAAAATCCTTACCAGAAGTTATGCATATTCACTATCTCTCTAATTAACAAAATACTTTAACAGACCCTCTGCGGAAGCAGAGTGAGGCAATCCTTTAAGAGACTCTCTACGAAAACAGAGTTCGATTGAGGCAAAGTCAGGAGGTCGTTGGATTCTTCTTACAAATGAGAAGAATTTTCTTAGTGTAAGTTAAAATCAATGTTTATTTTCCTTTTCTTTTACAGGCAAAAATTACGCCACTACTTCCTCTTCCCATATTTTTAAGTTTTTGGAATGACTAAAGTGAGAATATCTTAATTACCGGTGATAATAATGACTAATAATTTCCAAGAAATATATTATGACTCATAATTTCAAAGAAATATATTAAATTTGAATATTGATTTATAACCTATCAAATTTGAATATTTAACAATCTAGCTGTGGATGATGGTTCAATATATTGAGACATTTTTTCAATAATAATTAGAGTTAAGACACTTTTTCAATAAAATTAATTATTTGTTATTATTTCTTAAAATATATAAATCTCTTGCTTTTTTTTAATATCTATCATTAAGAATACATTATAGTTATATGCAAGTGTCTCTTTTTTGAAATTTTTGTTTTAAAGATTAATAAAAAATATAATTTATCCCAAACACAAAGTTTCATTATAATACAGTAAGATGATCTATCTTATATTATTATACTATTATAATACAAAATTATTATAATTATAATTACAGATTCATTATAATAATTAACACAAAGTTTCATTATAATTACAGTAAGATCAAAATTATTATTATATTATAATACAGTAAGATGATCTATCTTGTATTATGTGATGTATAATAGATCATATAACAATAAAATATATTATTGTTTTTTTTTAATTTTAATGATATTATGCATATATAAATTTAGATATATTTAAATTTAAAAGGTTTTTTTTTTAAGAAATGTAAAGGGGTTTTTAGGACAAACAGTATGCATTCTTGCATTCCATGGTAATGTATTTTTAAAATGAGAAATAAATATTAACACAAACTAGAATAATAGTGTATTAAATATTCTATAAGTTAAAATATAGATTACAATATCAAACAATTAGTTCCATGTATCCTAGCTTATAAGGTAAACAATGCACGTTGTTTATGCAAATTTAGTCTTTTTTTTCAATCATTTTTAGGAAAATTGATTTTGGTTATATGATTAATGTTTTGTACTCTTGTGTGCTATCAAAGGAGAATGGACATATGGGACCAATATTGCTAGATTTTGGCAAAAAAATAAAAAACCTCTTAGACTACTCTATTTTCAATACCCTTATTTGTGGAGAGGATGAAGTTGTAATGATAAGTACGAAAATAATAGAAGGAAGGAAATGTTCCATTCCAAATTGTTTGAGAGAGGATGGAGATCTAATGATAAGTACTAGAAACATAGGAAGAAGGAAATGTTCAATTCGGAAAAGAAAAACTTATTAGTGTTCCTTAAATAGCCTCTGCTTAACAGATCTCGGTAAGGAGAGGATGATTCCAAAAGGTTGAGCGAGGATGGAGCTCTAATGATAAGTACCAGAAACATAGGAAGATGGAAATGTTCGATTCAGAACAGAAGAAAAAACAAAAAAACAACTTACTAGTGTTCCTTAAATAGACTCTGCTTAACATATCTCGGTAAGGAGAGGATGTTTCCAAAAGGTTGGGATAGAGCAGGTTTGGGCTTGCAACGTCGATCGCACAAGTTCCGTGTCCTTTGTGAAAATATATGGTTCTCTTGAAATATTTCCAACTTCTGGAATAAAGGTTATGAGTTTCTATGTCTTGTGATAGTTTAGTTTAATTTTCTTAAAGGTGGTTCCCATTCTAAACCCTTCTCATGAGATTTGAACTTATGACATGGTAAAGACTAAACCCCACACAAACTTGCTAGTCTACACTTAATGGGAAAATCTTCCTCTATCCCTTATCACTCTCTCATGGACCATAGATACATGGGGATAGACATCTTTAATTTAATTGCAAGTTTTAGGTAGTAAATATTTTTATCTTAATTACAAGTTTTAAGAATATATGAACAAATCTAATAAACATCAACAAAGTTAATTATTTAAACTTCATCAAATTTCTTTATTTAACCTCTCAAATTCTGAAATATTTCAAACAGTTACCATCAAAATAATTTTAGTACATAGTTGGATAGTGGGTGGAACAAAACAAATCTTCTCTATGAGGAAAGTCTCACTCTTGGTTGATCGTTTGTTCGCTGGAACGCTTGCTGGCTTAGTATGGCTGAGAACAGCCACCTTTAGAGGACAACGAACTCACCCGGGCAACACGGTTCTAGGCAATAGTCGAGGACATCCAGCTTACCTGGGCTACACGGCTATGGGGGATCTTTAATTTGCTAGGTTCATGCAACTGACATTAACTCCTGAAACAATAGGACTTTGCCTAGAGCTATTAGTTTGGCAGGTGTTTATGGAAAATCCAGCCCATGTTTATTTATATATTTAAATCACAATCACATAAATATGTGAATAGTTTTATTAGCTCCAGTTTAAATAGTTTTATTGGGGCACCATTTTTTTTCCATTTTTAAAATTTTTTTTAATGGGGACGTGACTTTATAACCTAATATTTTTATATGCTTACGCATTATTGTTGGATTTTAGAAAATTGGTATAAATTTTAATCCTTTATTTAGAAATTGTTATTCAAGCTCACCTTATATCAATTTTAAGTTCATGTACACTTTAATCTTTTCTTTAGGGATTTCTTTGCAATCCAACTCTATATTTATTATTTTTTGACATTTTTATTTTAATGTATATGAGATTGAAAGTCAGATCATCAGACAGGCCTGTCAAGAGAGTTTTGATTGGGAGATGGATGTTTCCCGACGACAATGACATCGCTATGGACTGCTAGGTTCGAAAAGTCTGGTTTCCTTTGATCGGATATGCTCCCAGAGTTAGTATGCTACTCAATGGATGGTTTAGTATTCATTTTATGGACGAAAGGGATATTTTCAAGGTTATTCATTGGACCTGGGTTAGAGGTCGTAGTTTCATGCAGCTTGTTCCTTGGTACTTGGGGTTCAACCCTGTTATGGAAGCCCCAAAGAGTAGGAGTATATGGGTCAAACTCCCCGGGCTTCCTTTGGAGTTCTAGACTCATAAGGCGCTCAGAGCCATTGGGAATTCTATTGGCAGAACTAAATATATTGATCCCAGTATTGTTGGTCCCGGCGACAAAAGGATTGCATGGATCTTGGTCGAAGTGGAATTTGCTGGGGGTCTGCCAGGGGATGTGGACCTTTTATGGGGTCAGCGACGTCATAGACAACGCATCAATTATTGGGGTATCCTATTTCGGTGCCTAATTTTTCATCGGACTGGCCATCTTCGGGATCACTGTCCTCTTTGTCACAAGTTTGGTCGAAATGGGCAACACAAGTCGGATGATTGACGACAAAATCATGCTACTCCAGGTACACCGAGTGGGCTCATCTCAGGTAATTCTTGTCCTACTACCTCTGTTGATGATGATGTGTATGTATCTGCCAATGCTCATAGTGATAGAACTATATTGGTTGATGATGGGGTGGGACGGGATTCGCTTAATTCTGCTTTGGATCATTCTGAATATGGGATGGGTCGAGATGAAATACTGTCTGTTCCGGATATTGGGCGGGTGGATGTTCAATAATCTCTTAAGACTGTAGACGTTAACACTATATATGGGTGGGTTGGTGACCGGGTGGATGTCCAAGAACCTCTAAATGCTGTAGAAGTCAATACCATATATGGGCGGGTTGTTGACCATGTCTCCCCTTCTCATCACCATGAGACAAGGCATAACGCGATACACGGAAAAGTGACGAATATCTCTCCTTCTCCTGCTTTCACTATGGATCCTCCACTTTTCACGTCAACTAATTATCACATTGGGGAACCGTCTCAGGTGAATGATTCCCGAAATCCTGATGATACATACCTCCCTCATACCTTGTCGTCATCTGCTGATGAACAATCTGACTTGACTCAGTCTCCACATAATTCGGTCGGTAGTGACATTGACTCGCTTTTAGGTAACCCAAACCTAGACCTTGCTGCCCTTACAGTTTTTGAAAAAATCATTGTCTCTCATGATATAGTCAATTCTCCTTCAAATGTGTCCAATGTCACCATCCGGAAAAAAAAGAACAAAAGTCAACGTCTTCCTAGGGTTTCTCCAAGATCTTTGTTGCTCATCTCCGATGAGCGTGATAATTACATAGACATTCCTATTGTTGTGACTGATGACATCAGTGACAACATATGGGCGCTTAGAGCAAGTCAACCCACTGCTGCTCCACAATGATCCATTTCTTCTCAATGAACATTCGGGGGTTGGGCGATGCCTCTAAACACCATTGCCTAAGGAATATTATCAATTTTGAGAAGCCTTGTATCATATTGTGCCAAGAGACACTTAATAACAAAGAAAAGGCCATTAATACTTTTCTAAGCATTTGTAAAGGATGGCAGGCTATAGCTGTTGATGCAACTAGACACTTGGGAGATCTGATTGCTCTCTGGAATCCATATTGGGCGAATTTTAAGGCATACAATTTCTTTAGTGGGATCATTTTGGTGGGTCATATTCGAGGTTTCGATGGCCTTCTTAACATCGTCAATCTCTACGCCCCATATCATAACAGGTTGCCCTTCTGGAACAAGGTTAAAAACTTGGGGATTCTATCTTTAAGGAATTTGATAATAATGGGCGATTTTAACTCCACTTTGAATCTGAATGAATTCTGGGGTGACAGGGCTAGGATCGACTGCATCGCTGGTTATTTGCATGAATTGATGTCAGACTATCATATGGTGGAAATTTTTCCTTCTCCAATTATCTCGACATGGAAGAATAAAAGAATTGGTGCTGAATACATTGGTAAAAGATTGGATCGAGCCTTGGTTAAAGACAGTCTCATAATCTCTTTGGGATTGCCCAGATCAGAGGTTTTGGTCTCTAATATTTCAGATCATATGCCGATCCTACTTTCCTAGCATTTGGGTGATAGACCGGTGGGTCTGCATTTCAATTTCAACAGGGCATGGTTGGAGGACCAAGATTTTATTGCGCTTATACAGAGGACGTGGCTGTATGGAGCGAATATGGTTGATCTGGTCGGGTGGAACCTATTCCACCACAAGATGCAGGCCTTGAAACAAGCAACCAAAAACTGGGAAATCAACAAGAAGAAGGAACTCAAAGCTGAACTGACAGCGATAAAGGAAAAAATGAGGTGTATTTATTTGGGCTTCAAGGACCTCGCTCCGGACACACAGACCTATGACCTTCTGAAATCCCTTGCTGATAGGGAAAAAGAAATACTTAAAATTGAAGAGATTTCTTGGAAATTGAAGAGTAGGAATAGATGGTTAAAAGAAGGAGACCGTAATACAAAATATTTCCATAAATTTTCTAATGACCGTAGATGTCGTAATGCAATATGGCGTATCAAAAGGTCAGACGGTAGCTATGCAACAACTACTCCAAACATTCAGGATGAAGCCCTTTGACATTTCAAGGCTTTCTACCAATAGGACCAGGAGATTAATTTCACTTTCCAGCAATGGGTATTAGACCATATCCACAGAATATATGAGGAGGATGACATAAAAATTCTGGATGAATAGATTATGACAGACGAGGTCGAGGGGATGCTCAAATCTCTTCCACACGACAAGTGTCCGGGTCCCGATGGATGGACATCTGAATTCTACTTATTTTTCTTTGACATTATGGGGGCTGAGCTGACGAAAATGACAGAATTATTCAAATCCACAGATCATATTCCATCGATTTTAAATTCCACATTCATAGCTCGTATACCGAAAAATGACAACCCTTCATCCTTTGGGGAATATTGACCGATAGCTCTATGTAATCTTCTGTATAATATTACATCCAAGATCATTGCTAACCGGTTAAAACGGGCATTATCAGTCCATATTTCTCCAGAACAATATGGTTTTCTTAAAGGCAGGTCAATACATGATGCCATCATTGTTGCGCAAGAGATTCTACATTCCATGCATTTTCAGAAACGGGAGGCCCTGATAATGAAATTTGATTTATATAAGGCCTACAACACATTGGATTGGTCTTATATCCATCTAGTATTATTGAATATTGGTTTGTCGCTCAGGATTATCTGATGGGTTATGTCTTGCATAACCTCGGTCAGATATGCTGTCATTGTAAATGGATTGCCTACAACTTTTTTTGAGGCGGGACGAGGGCTTAGAAAAGGATGTGCTTTGTCCCCTCTTATTTTCATTTTAATCATGGATGGATTCAGTAAATTGATGCACATGGTGACACAAAAAGGTTACATTGATGGATTCTATTTCTCTAAATCTACATGTGCCTCCCACTCTTTATTCGTGGATGATATGTTACTGTTTGGAAGTATTATAAGGAATCACTGGTTTTATGTTCACTTCCTTCTCAACAGATTTGTTGCAGCCACAGGATTATGCATTAATAAGGCCAAGTCCTTCCTATTATATGAGTATGGTGATGTTAATGAAATCCAATTCATTGCAAAGGTCCTTGGGATTGGTCTCCAGGTACTTTCGGAGGGATTGCAGTATCTTGGATATAAAATCAAGCCCTGTGGATACAAGCGTGTGGATTGGCTTTGGTTGATTGAACATTTCATGGGGGAAATCAATAAGTGGACTCACAGATGGCTTTCCATGGGTGAAAGATACATTATGATTCAAGTGGTTTTATCTCAACTATTGGTATATTAGGGACACTTATTCTATTTACTAGAAAGTATTGTAGAGGATATCAACAGGATAATAGCTCGATTTCTATGGAATGGTTCTGGAAATACACACAAATTCCATCTGGTCAAGCTTGATACCTTATGTAGACCCAAAATGCATGATGGATGGGGCATTCTGGCATGCCATCAAAGGCCCCGATACTTGGTCTGATATTGTTAAAAGTAAATACCTTGTCGGTGATACTCTCCATAAACTACTTTATCATGAATTCCATATTCCAGCAACCTACTCGGTTATTTGGGGCAGTTTCAAGAAGGTCCTGGGACACGTAGCTGACAGATTGACATGGCTCTTTAGAGACGGGAGTCGTATTCCATTGGGAGACATTAACATGCAAGGTTTTAACAGGCAGTCAAAGCCATCTATCCGCCTCATACATAGATTGGCTCACAGGGGTATATGCTATCTATCTCAAACTATCTTTATGTGGTCCTTTGGTTCCCTAGTATTTAAAAACGCTGCACAGTTGGATCTACAAGGCGAGGAGGCTTTTGAATGGGAACAAGTGTTAGTTTCATTGAGGGTGGCTGGAGTTTGTCATTCTGTTGGGGGTGATTGTGTCATATGGGACGGACCGATAATGGAGAACCATCCAATTGTGAAAGATATATACTACAAGATCAACACTCAGTTATACTCTACTCAGATCACCCAGAATTTTGCTCCATATTGGAAGCGGAGTTTGCCTACAAAAATTATCCTCTTTGGGTGGCTCACCTAGAAGAATAAAATACTCACTTGGAGTAACCTGCTGAAAAGAGGCATTTTGGGGCCTACTAGATGCTCCATTTGCGGACGATCATAGGAGTCAACTGTACATCTTTTATTTCAATGCCCTATGGTAATTCAACTTTGGAAATTGTTCTCTGCACATTTCATCGATCTAGCTTGGATTCCGATTGATTTTATCTCTGTCGCTGGTGAATGGGATTAAATGAAAAGAAAATTTAGATCGTTGCCCTTCTTTTTTATTTGGGAAGTTTGGCTCATCAGGAACCGGCTCATTTTCGATGGAACTCCATTCAACCTTCCCAACATATATAGTGCTATTATGAGATGGATCGATGATCGCCCCCATCATTATTATCAGTACAATTGATGGATCTCGCAGGATTCAGCCACACGAGATTGCCCTCCCTGCTGTTTTTTTGTATGGAGCTTGCAAAGATGGTAATATGAGATGTGGCGCTTGGATAAAACTATCGGGCCGAGAACGGATCCATATGCACTGGAACGGTGCTCCGGGGACCAATAACAAAGCTGAAATCATGGCCCTTTGAGGTGGGCTATTAGCTGCAGTCAACATGGAATTATCAGAGATTCATATTTATGGAGACTCTGAACTGATTATTGGATGTGTCATGGGTCGGCTCCATATTCATATCCCAGATCTACAGGGCTGGATCAGCAGAGTACGGCGGCTATGGCATAGACTGGGCTCCCCACCTATCTCACACATATACAGAGATCTGAATATGCGAGCTAACGAACTGTCCAAAAAGGGGTTAAACTCATAATTTGGTTTTATACAGGTGGTTCACTACAGGGATGGGGCTCAAATATGGGAAACTACAATCCCTATGACTTAACACTCAGACTATGAAAATGAAGCTATCTTCCGGTAATTTTTATGTTTTCACGGTCCGATATATTTGTTTTGCTAACTCTTGATACTGTTTTTGGTTGTTTCATATTCCTTTGATATACTAAGTTCCACATACAAGCGAGCCTAATCTTTTCTTCTATCATCAAGCGAGCCTGTTACTTAATTTTGTTCGCTGCTCGGGTTTTTTTTTTAAACTTCCATATAAATCTGCATTACATATTTAAAGGATCTGATATACGAGATCCTATAAGGTCAGCAGGACCTGGCGTTTTTACATTCCTACTGCTAATCTAACCCAACTATAGAGTTGTCAAGCAAGTCTGTTACATATACTTACTGCTTTTTAGGAGCTGTCAAGCGAGCCAGTTACAAATACTTACTTCTTTTCTGATCTTTCAAGCGAGCCAGATATGGAAGAATCATAACAAGCGAGCCAGTTATCAAATATTATTCCACATGCACGTTTGCAACATATATCAACATGTTTCTCCCTTACTACAGTTTTTTCCAATTTCTTGGACGCTAACACATCAAGCGAGCCTGCACACATTTTTTCAAGCGAGCCAACTAACACTTTTTCACTCTGTTGTCACCTTTTTTCCTTCTTTTCATTGATGAGTCAAGTATCTGAATCATTCAATCTTCTCATATACTGGGTTCTATTTGAATTATTTCTTTTATCTGGACTCGAAATATGGATTGGGTGGTTTCTGCCCCCAGAAATGATTGATCCCAACATGTTTTTAGTATCTGACTCCTTTCTTCCTTAGAAGTTGTCTCAATTAAAAATGGTGTTTGGATTGTGATTTTCTTATCTTCACAAGATGACAATGTAATGTTTTGATATATGAACTGTTAATGAAAACATCGTTTTTTTCTTTCTAAAAAAAATGAAATATTAACTTATATTTGTGTTCAACAAAGTTGTTTATGATTTAGAAAAATTGGTTATGGTTAAGTTGTAGAGTGTGAATTTCCTCTTGTAATTAGTTCACTCTTTCCCTAAAAAAAGTCTGATTTTTGTGTTTTAATAATTAGCCATTTGGATCATCAATTTTTTTTTTTTTTAGTTTTATCTTTCTACAAAACAATGCAGGATGGAAAACTTTCCAACACACAAATTTAAGATATTAAAATTATCCTTAAGCCCATATCACTTTGTCCTGAGGTGAATGAAGGATGCCGAGAAAATAAAATTTAAACAATGACGAATGAAGAGTCACCAAACCCTGATGGTCCCCCACCTAAAGACCTAAAGGTTCAAGAACACCAAACTTCTCCAAGTGGAAGGATTGGCATATTTTCTTAGCTCACGAAGAGTTTTGAGTTTAAATAGGCCTTCCTTATATTCAAGGTGGTTGAACAAAAAGTGTTCTTGGACCACATTTTAATATCCGAATAATATAATATAGTTTTTATCTTTTAATTTATAATAATAATAATAATAATCTACTTTTAAAGTCAATTGAAAATTAAACACCAAATTGGTGTATGAGACTTCTTTGTTTATGGGACAAGGAATCTACTTGTGGTATTTTGAACCTGTAAACATTAATTTAAACAAGAGAAGAAAAATGCAAAATAAACATAAAACCAAGTCACACAAATAAACACAGGAATTTACGTGGTAAAACTATGACAATGTGTCAAGGAAACCTCCACAAGCCAAAGGATTGGAATTCTTATTATTCAAGGTCAACAATGACTCTCCAACAATACAATAAGCCTCTTATGCAACATCATTTTAATAGGAAGACATTGTTACATAAATTCCTAGCATTACACAACTGTTACAACAGTAAATCCAGATTTACTTAGTTAATTACATTTGTAACAATATTTTATGTTTTGTCATTCTTAACAATCTCCACCTTGAAAAAAAATTTCCTAATCATTTTCGAATTTTCTGAATCCTTTTCTACAAGCCAAGATAAGCTAAACACCACTACAGCTTCTTTATCGATACTGGTTTCATGAACATGTTTACATAATTCTCCTATGTCTGGACCTTCTTGAGAAATTAGGGGAATTTTGAGGTATAAAATGGGTCTCCTAAAGAAATTATAAAATAATAAAATAAAATTAGATTGCATCACCAAATTTTATAGGAAAAAATAAACTACTTTTTCAACTCGTATTTTCAACTTATCTCCCTATGGGTTTACTCAAATTTTCAGCGGGAACACTCCTTGGATGCATAATTTGATTCATCATCCAAGTAGTACCCATGTTGCATACTTTTGATGAACCATGCTACACCAAAAATTATAAATACATGAAAAATGTGATTGCAATTACTTTTTTTCATGTATTTCTCATTTTTCGTGTAGCAGGGTTCATCGAAAGTATGCAATGTGGTTACTCCTTGGATGAGAAATTAAATTTTGCATCCAATGAGTACTCCCACTTGAAATTTTACTAAAACCTTAGAGATATAAGTTGAAAATACAAGTTGAAAAAGTAGTTTGATTATTTTATTATTTTTTAATATTTTTAATTTTTTACCCCAAAATGGTGAACCATTCCCCATGGTTGACATCATCATCTTAAATCTTATTGGTTCTTATAAAGTTTATTTTGGTTGTAATTTTTTCTTAGGAGGCTCATTTTAGACCTCAAAAGTTCTCTAATGGTTATTTTTCTTCCATCGATTACATGTTTTACAAAATGGTACCTTACATCAATATATTTAGTCTTATTGTGATAAGCTAGATTGGTAGCCAAATGAATAGCATTCTCATTGTTACGGAATAAATTCAATTTTTACTACTTCCTTCCAAGGCTATCAAGTAGACCTTTAAACCATATTTCCTCTTTACAAACATCTAAAGTAGCTATATAGTTTGCTTCATTAGTGGATAAATCAATTATTTCTTGAATCTTTGACAAATCTAGATAATTGCTCCACCTACAAGATTAAAGACGTATCTTGTAGTAGATCTCTTGTTTTCCAAACAACCAGTATAATCAGCATGAATATATCCGCAAACTGAATCTTCGCAACCATTAAAGATGATACAATAGTCCCTTGCACCTATCAAATACTGAAGCACCCATTTCACTGCTCGCCAACATTCTTCTCCTGGATTTCCATGAACCTACTCAAAACTCCAACTACATGTGAAATGTCAAGTCTTATAGATACCATCGTATACATTAAGTTTCCTACTACATTTTCATATGATACACAAGACACATAATTCTTTTCTTCATTAGTTTTAGGACTCAAACCTGAAGAAAACTTAAAATCGAAAGCTAAAGTAACATTAATAGGTTTCACATTGTACATATCGAAATTTGTAAGTATTTTATCCACAAACATTTGTTGTGATAACTAAAGCTTTCCATTTTTTCGTCTCTATGTATCTCCATGCCCAAGCTATGTTTTGTAGCTCCAAGATCCTTCATTCAAATGTCCTAGAAAGATTATCCTTTAACCTATTGATCTCTTCCATGATTTTCCTTGCAATAAGCATATCATCAACATATAAAACCAAGATAATGAATAAATCAATGAAAATTTTATAATATAAACAATGATCATATTCACTTATAGTGAAGTTGTGGCTCACCATGCAGGAATAAAACTTCTTGTACCATTTTGTGGGTGATTGTCTTAGGTTATACAATGATTCTCTAAGCTTGCAAACTGATCTCCTATTGCGACCTTGTACAAAACCTTTTAGTTGTTCCATATAGATCTCCTCATCCAAATATCCATGAAGAAAAGTTATTTTAACATATAATTATTCTAACTCAAGGTCAAGTAATGCAATTAGTGCTAACACAGTACGAATATAAACATGTTTTCTGACTAGTGAAAAAATCTCAAGAAATTCAACACCTTCTACTAGAGAGTACCCTCTTTCTACCATCCTCGCCTTATATCTTCAATACTTCCATCAACATTTTGCTTCAATTTGAAGACCCATTTACATCCAACAACACTTCTCCCTTTAGGAAGTTCTACAGGATCCCAGGTTTTTTTCTTGGCTAAGGAATCCATTTCCTCATCGATAGCCTTCTTTTATTTTTCATTATCTGCATCATCCATTACTTCCAATAACAAGAAGGTTCCCCATCCTCAGTAATCAATGCAAAACATGAAGTGGAAATTACTTACTTTTTGGGTGTTCTCATTTCCCTTGTATACCTCTTAAGAGTGATTGGTTTTTGAACTCACTACAAGGAAAAGACCCTCTAGCGGAGGTTATAAAGGAGGTTTTTAGTGTTATAAAATTGGCCAAAATTGTCAGAAAAACATTTTCTACAACATCCGTTTATGATAATGGAGGTCTTGGTGGAGCTTTTAACGAAAATTCAACACAACTAAAAAAACTAAGTGGTCGAAGGTTATTATGGATGTTTTTTTCGTCGGTGCGCTATTAAGGTTTCAACGCACCAATCATATTTAGGGTATAAAACAACACTGGGCGCAGTGTTGGTGATACAACGCACGGGGCCATACCAGTTGGTCTTGGGATTGTTACAGTGCCCATAGGTCATCTCAACGCACCGATACGTAGAGTTATAGAAATGCACTAGTGCGTCATATCAGAAAAACACACCAATATTTATATTTGGTATAGTTATTTGTGTGGTGCCCATACGTTGTACAAATGCACCGGTGCGTAGTATCATATAAACGCACCGGTGCACAGTATCGCACAAAACGCACTGAGATTTTTAATTGGTTTTGGTATTTGTGCAGTGTCCATAGGTTGTAGAAACGCACCGGTACGCTGCATCATACAAATGCACTAGTGTACAATAAATGACACGCACAGGTGTTCATTTTGTAATTTTTAGAAACATCGACCTGTGACAGTGCAATTATTGTGATTTTTCTAAATTCATTATTCATCAAAAGTCGCCACATTTTATAACAATATTCATATTAATTAAATTTTTATTAATGCATCTGAATGTGATGTTTGGATTAATTTGTTATATCATATCATAATTATTGTGATTTTTTAAATTTCATTATTCATAAAAAGTCGACACATATACATCTTATAACAATATTCATATGAATTAAATTTTTATTAGTGAATTTGAGAACGACAATAGAGAATACAATAGTGACAATGGAGAATGCAATAGAATAAATTAAAACATATATATATATATATATATATATATATATATATATATATATATATATATATATATATATATATATATATATATATGAATAAGACACTCTTTGTCGTACAAAATGGGACAGTTATTGGTATCCCTTTGTCTTTCAATTGCAACACTATGTCCATTACATTAAACAAAATGTATGATTTCACAGACAAATATTTCAAAAAATACAATGCCTTGCTTTGATATTCAAACATAGTTATCATCATTTTTTGCTTGAACTGTTGTCACTACTAGAGCTACTTCCATGACTTGGGTTATTTTCAGGAATTTTTTGTTCACAGTGTTGATTTTTTTCTTCTTCTTCACCTTCCATCTACAAACATAAAAATAAACTTAAATGAGTGTATATACATTGGTGATAATAATGAAAATTGCAATATTAAATAATATACTTCAATGTAAATCAAAAGGAAAAATGACATACCATAGCAAAAATTGATTCATAAACTATACACATTCTTTCAAAACCATGTACCATGCCATCTTTCAAAATTTCATCTGTTAGTGCAGTTCCATATTTTGTTTCCTACAAGCTTTATACCCCATAACAAATCATATATTTAATATAAAAGATTATTTTGTTCTATTAATTATAGATGGAGCTAAGTAAAACAAGATCAATAGATACTTACAAATTCCATAATTAATTTCTAATATGCCAACATATACTCACAACCCATATTTAACCCAATTTCAATCAATTCGTCTGATGGTTATTCTTTGTATGTTAGCACATGTTTGAATGCATTCAATGATGATTTTTGTAAAAAAAAAATAAAATAAAAAAATGAAATCTAGTTAAGTTGTTATAAGGAAGTAACAATTACTCACAAACTTAGATATCAACCCTTTTCTTCCTTGTCATCCTATTTTATGTGCTGAATGGGTTCCATTTTCTTTTCTTTTCTGCAAGAAAATACTTGAAAGTTAATATGTAATGCTAAATTGTTTATTTATTGTACCTAATGATCGAAAAATTCAATGATTACATATTACATTTCAAGCATGTTGTTGTTGAGATGGCTCCTCCTGCGATGCAATTTTGTCCATTTCTTTGACCATCTCCTTGTACACCTTTTTGGACATTCCTACTAGCATATTTCTGATATCAGCTCGTTCATCTTTTGAGATTTTCATAATCTTCCTGAAAATGTAACATGGCAATAAAATATTTAATTTTTATATTGATATATGAAAATTAAATATAACAAAAGTGATATTTATAAATAATTCTAGATAAACATTTAAAGGAATATTACTTTTTTCATTCCTTTTTTTTGTACATTTTTGCTACTAAAAGTCCAACATGTCTCATTGACCGATTCTCTGGAAACTCTTCCTGTAGTTTAAATAAAATTTGGTTCTTGGAATCATTGGATTGATTTTTGTATTGTAATTGGAAAGAACGTTTATACTTTCGTTCCACTAGACCCCTCAAACTTTTGTAAAAGTTTTCCCCCCTTTCGTTAACCTTAAGCACTACTCCATATGAGCTAAGGAGCAATTCATTTTCATTTCCATGTTTTATTTTTTTCTGTTCTTAGAACAACATTCCTTTTCTGAGTTGTTGGTCCATGTAGAACATTAAACAGATGTGAATTAATAGACTGTTGAAACATGTTATCTAATAACTTTAAGTATATTATTAATGAAAGTTAAAAAAAGAAACTCATTTTGGATCGATAGTATTTTTTTATTCACCTGATTCATCCAAAATTGCAATTTTTCCATCAAGCTTTTACGCTCTTCTGGTCCTAGATCAAAAATAATATTATCGAGCTTCGTCATTTTGTGGCTCTGCATGATACACAGTAAAAAATACATATTAGTTAAACTTTCATGTAGTTCAAAAATAGTATTTTTTGTATATAATTTACAAAGAACTTACATTTTTTGCTTTTCTTGATGTGTTATCAATATTTTTGTTACTTGATCTCTTGTCAGACATTTCTTTATTAATCTGAAACCTGTACCATATCATTCATTAATATATTTATAAATAAATTGTCAACTTTTCAGATAAAAAATAAATCTCAAGAAACCGGTGCGCCTTTCATGATGTACGCACTGACGTCAATGTGTGGGGGTCGTATAAACGCACCACACAAACAATATAATAAACCATACGGTGCTCTCCTCATAACATAATGCACCGGTGCCCTATTTTAGATATGGTGCACTGACGAAAAAAATTTGTTTTTAAATTTTTTTATTACACAGTACTTACGCGGTGTGCTGATATAATACAGCACACCGGTGCACTAGGTTACACAGGGCGCACCGATAAAAAAAATTCATTTTTTTCAAAAATTCATGCAAGGGTCGCCATGGATTGGGATCCGACTATGCAAGTCATCCCATGGGTTGGATGTTAATATAAAACGAAAATCCCTAATTTTGAAATCACGGAAACAGGGAGAAGAAAGGGTAGAAACAAAAAAAAAAAATGAAGGGTTTAGGGTAAAAATGGATTTTTTTAATTTTTTTTTTTCTCTGAAAATAAAAAATAAATCGAAATTTTTTTCTCACTTCGTAGAAAAACTGCAGAAAAAGTAAAAAATAAATAAACAAATTTAATCGCGAGATCATTTGAAATTCTATGCTACAGGGTTTGAATCACCAGAGGTTTGGATTCTGATTGTCTGAATACTTCTGTTCGAACTATTTCGTTGCTCCATAGTGCTCTCGTGCTCTCTTGCTCCAGGTATGTCTCCTACAAATCTCTGGCTAAACAGTTTAGCAAAATTAGTGAAATAATGAAAAGTGTTTAGTATTTAAAGAATTTTTTTATGAAATTAGATTTTCGAAAATATTTTGCCGCCCATTTTTCAATTTGCTGTTTTTTTTTCACTTAAAGAAAATAGAGTTGCATTTTTTTTATTGTGGTTATTCGTCACCGGTGTGTCACTTAATAGCACCGCACCAGTGCATCCATTGATAACACAACACCGGTTCAGTTATATGTACATTAGCACTGATTTGTAGTTAAGGCACCGAAATTACTTTTACGTGTGTACACCAAAAATAGACATATTGGAAATGTACTATTTGCTGTGAAAATATTTGGGCCATTTCGTTTCAAAACTACACCTCTTCTTCTTTTAGAAAAAGAAACTTGAACCTTTCCATAACCTGCAACAAGAAAAGGTGCCCCATGATCTGATTGCTCATTGGTAAGTTCCTCCTCCATCTTCGCATCCAAGTTCCTCTTTTCTTATTTGTGCGTTCTATCTTGATCTTACAAAAATTTATACAATCTCTGTTTTATCAGAAACTGACCTTGAATTGGGATCCGACTATGCAATTCATCCCGTGGGTTGGATGTCAATCTAAAATGAAAATCCCTAATTCTGAAATCACAGAAACAGGGAGAATAAAGGGCAGAAACAAAAGAAAATGAAGGGTTTAAGGTAAAAATGGATTTTATTTTTTATTTTTTTATTTTTTTTTCCTGAGAATGAAAAATAAATTGGATTTTTTTCCTTACTTCGTAAAAAAACTGTAGAAAAAGTTTTAAAAAAATCAAATTTATTCACGAGATCGTTTGAAATTCTATGCTACAGGGTTTGAATCACTAGAGGTTTGGATCCTGATTGTCTAAATACTTTTGTTCGAACTTATTTTGTTGCTCCACAGTGCTCTCGTGCTCTCTTGCTCCAGGTATGTCTCCTGCAAATCTCTGGCTGAAAATTTTAGCAAAAATAGTGAAATAATGAAAATTGTTTAGTATTTAAAGAATTGTTTTGTGAAATTAGATTTTCGAAAATATTTTGCCGCCCATTTTTCAATTTACCGTTTTTTTTTTCACTTAAAGAAAAAAGAGTTGCGCTTTTTGTATTTGCGGTTATTCATCACCAGTGCGTCACTTAATAGCACCACACCACTGCGTCCATCGATAACATGTCATCGATGAAGTTATCTATAAATTAGCACCAATTTGTGGTTAAGGCACCAAAATTTCTTTTACCTGTGTACACCAAAATTAGACATGTTGGAAATGTACATTTTACTGTGAAAATCTAGGGCCGTTTCTTTTCAAAACTACACCTCTTCTTCTTTCATAAAAATAAACTTGAACTTTTCCATAACCTACAACAAGAAAAGGTGCCCCATGATCTCCTTTCTGACCCATGATTTTCTTGCTCATTTGTAATTTCCTCCTCCATCTTGGCATCCAATCTCCTCTTTTCTCCTTTGTGCTTTCTATCATATTTGGTATCATCCTCTATAAACTTCTTTCGTTTTTCACTCTTATCTTTCCTTCCCTCACTGTCATGCTCTTGCTCTCGTCACTTTCCAGACCTACCATCCATTTCTTCATCATAAGGATTCATATCCTTTGTCTCAAGAGAACTCCTACCCCTATTAACAGCCTCGATTGACATTTTGTTTCTATCCCTATAGAAATGAGAATATTTCCCTTCATTGGACCTACCAACCCGATCAACAACATCAATTGATCTTTCTCTGTGGTCCTTAAGGGAATGAGAATCCTTCCCTTCATGGTGCTTCTTGGCTTTATCGATTGCCTCGATTGATCTTTCTCTACTGTTCAATCTTTCCTTGCCATCCTTGTAAGAATGAGAATAGTTACCTTCATGTGATCTCTTAACCTATTCAAGAGACTCAATTGATCTCTCTCTGACATCCCTTAGCAAATAGGACTCCTTGCTTTCGAAGGACCATTTCACCTTGTTAGTCGCCAGAGCGTCGACATGTATTTCTCTACCATCAACTCTGCTCTCCCTTTCTCCATCATGGGACCTCTTAACCCTATTTTCGGCCTCAATCGAATGCTCTCTGCCATGATCAAGAAAATACTTACCCTCGTGACCAGGCCTCTTAACCCTATCGTCGGTCTCAACTGAGCTTTCTCGATCGCCCTTCTCAAATTTTTCATAAATATTTTCTCCTTTTGTACTCTGTCGAGCTATGTAGCCATCTGCATCCCTGTAAGCATCTTTGTCTGTTTTTTTGTTTGAATCACTCATTTTCCCTGCTATAAACTTCTCAGCCGAAATTCGAACTCTCGTCTTTTCAAACCCTCATCTCCTCAGAAAAATTATTTCCCGCGATTCGAACTCTCCGCTGCTCCAATAATGCACTTTACAGAATAAATTTTCCTTATTAGAAAAGATATTTCAATGACATACCTAGTTCACGCGAGGTTTTATTTAACCATGTTTCGGTGCGCGAGGTTTTATAGGCGCACTAGTGCGGTTTCGTGAGACCGCAGTTTATGTTTTGGCACGGTGTTTTATGACGCACCGGTGCAGAAGAGTTGTAAAGCACCAGTGTGCTATAGTATTAGGACGCACCTGACGGAAAACTTCTGCCCGCCAACCTCCTCTAGAAACCTCCGCTAGAAATGGCATATTGTATAAAGTTCATTTTTTTTTGTATGTAAGATCATAATAAAATAATGATAATTCTAAAGTACATGAATTTATTTGCATTATTTTCTAAACTTTATTATGTTACAAAAATTCATATTATTCTAGATTTATTACTTTACAATTATTTACAATTTTACAAATTTACAAATTTAAAAATTTTAATAAAATCATTTCACATTAATACAATTAAAATTTTACAAATATTTTACATACAATTACAATTACAATTACAATTTTACAATTTCACATACAATTATGATTAGAATTACAATTACAATTTTACAATTTTACATACAATTACAATTAAAATTAAAATTTTACAATTACAATCATTTCACAGTAATACAATTAAAATTTTACAAATATTTTACATAAAATTATAATTAGAATTAGAATTACATTTACAATTACAATTACAATTTTACAATATTTTACATACAATTATAATTACAAATACAATTACAATTTTGGAATTTTACATACAATTAGAATTACAATTACAATTTTACAATTTGTCAAATATGCAATTCCAGTTAAAATTACAATTACAATCATTTCACAATAAATTAAATATTACAATTAGAATTAAAATTTTACAAATATTTTACATACAATTACAGTTAAAATTACAAATACAAATACAAATAAAATTTTACAATTTTACATAGAATTAAAATTTCAATTTCAATTACAATCATGACATAATTTTAATAAATATCATGGTCATTTAATATTAAATTCACAATCATGATAACCATCGTACAAACATCATATTCGACTAAAAAACACATTCAAATTCGCTAACATCATCGTGATTATGATCATCTAACAAAACACAATTAGCATTGTATAACATCATCACAACACAAACATCAAATATACATCTCATGTCAAATAACTCATGCTATCACATACACATCTATCTGCAAGTTGCACATTAAATGAACATATCTAACATGAACTAACAATATACACATCTTCATGATCACCAACATGTAAATTAAGTACAACTGCAACATGAACATAAAATACATGGACCATATATATATATATATATATATATATATAGATATATAGATATATATATATATATATATATATATATATATATATATATAGATATATATCACTGAATAATGTCAAAAATATACAAGTGTAAAATAAATGTCACGAATCAGCTCGTGGTACAACATGAATAGCAGTACTAGTCGAGGCTTTCTCAGTCAATGGTGCAGCCTCGATGGTTGATGGTCCAACCTACTCTCCATGATGACTGTTGCTAGATGTTAGTGGAGGCTGCTCATCTGGCACGGTGCGAGGTGAAAGATCATCAGATAATGATTCACTTCTCACGGACTGTCGATCATGTGTTGTGTCTCGACCACACCTATAACGTGCAACGGTCCTCCTCAGCTGCATAACTAAGAACGTAGCTCCTACGACATGCTGCATCAAGTTGTACATGTCACGCACCATGCCTCTCCACATATGTAACAACCTACCATCGGTATGTATGTCTCTCATATTAGCAGGCCTAATGCCCGCCTCAACAATCAATGCAGTGAGTTGGTCGCCCAAATCCATCCTGTATCTACTATCAAGCCGACTGCACCTAGCAAAAGGCGGTACCAGTGCACCAACAGTAGCAGGTCTCTCTACACCGGCCCCCTGATGATCCTCGGCATCTGGCATGCCCTGATCATCATCAATATCCACACCTAGATCATGTGGTGGTGCTAGCATGTCCTCGCCATCAAAAGACCCAATGTCTACAAAATATATAGAAGTACACAACAATAATTATACAGTTTCATTACACAATTAAAAAAAACAAGTTAAATAACATGTTAAAATAAATTTAGATAAAACAATAATATCACCTTTATCATCCAGTGGCTCATCATTTGTGAAGAGGATGTTGGCACACCCTCGCCAATCCAAACCAGCATAAGGACAGGGGACCATAATGAAGGGATGCAGCTTGTCAACACTGGATAGAAACTCCAGTACATCAAGCGATATCCTCACTGGAAACACAGTCTCGCCCCTCTTGGGCATCATCTTCCCCCACATGTGCATCCATGCCTCGAACATCGACCTACGAGTCTGCCGATCAAAAGTAGGCCACGTATTTGGAAACCTCTCAAAAAATAAACAAAAAAACTCTGAAGTAAAATGGAAGTTTACCCCCCCTTATGCATGAACACGACATTTATCTAAGGCTGTACAAAACTGCCGCAAAAAAATGGCAAACCACCTGACAAGTCGTGGCTCCTGTACTAAAGAATCAACATAATATAGAAGCGAGCAACTAACGCGTTTCCCGTCACTAGTGTTGTGTGAAATGGTAAAAATCAGAAGTGAGAGGCACCTCACCTCCTCACTACCAAATGCACCAAGACGTAACTGACCTCCAGAGACCCGAAAATATGAAGGAGACAATATAACTGCGCCAATGTATCTATGGGAGTACACCAACTGAATCCCTGTTGCATAGCCAACTGGAACCTCTGGGAATGAGGGAAAATTCACCCCTCTTCTCAATATCCCTGCAATAAAATATATTTCCTCCTCAGTGGGCGTGTACCACTGATTAGGACCAACCCGAAAAGCCTGTCGGTGGGCATTCCACCTACGGATAAGATGTCCCAAAAACACACCATGGCCCTTTAGGGAAGTAGCCTCCTCATAGAACTTGAGGAGGCCTACTTCCCACAAGAGCCCCTGGGTAGCCCCTGTAATAGGGCGAGGGTACGCATCTCTCTCCCTCTCTTGTGCCTCCCACAAGCGAACCATGTCATACTGCTCGACATGTTGTTGTTGTTGTTCCCCCTCTTCTCTCCTTTCACGTCTCTGAATGATTGACATATTAAATACATTTTTTTTATTAAAAGAGACATGTATTTAGGAATATACATATATCATGTTTTTTGGAAGAAAAAAAAACAAAACAGTCGGTGTGCCACAAAAAACATTCATGCACTAGTTCCAGTGCATCTATTTTTGTCGCACACCAGTGGCAGTGCACCAGATGATATTCAACGCACTGGTAGCGGTGCACTTGAAAATTTTCAGTGCACCATTGACTATGTACGGTGTCAGGAGTGCGGTGCACTGACTAAAATCTACGCCCCAGGGCATATAGTTCAGTCAGCGCACCGACCTCCTGACATTATTGCATAGTCAACGATGGGGTATTTTACCAAGCCGCACCGTTGACCCCATCGAAATCTGGGATGCGGTGTGCTAACAAAATAACCCGCCTCGGGGCGGATATTTAAGTCAATGCACCGCATTTTTCTATTCCACATGGTCAACGGTGCGGCCGGGTAAACGACCGCACTGCCCAATTTATTTATTTTTTAAAATGACACGGTGCGCCTTTCGGTACTGCCCCAGAATCGGTGCGGATGCTGTTAGCACCGGTTGCAGTGTGGCCTGTAAATTTACAGGCAGCACCACGAACCAATGCAAGTCGAATGGCTCGAGTGCACCGCGCGACAAATATTTTATTTTCTTTTAAATAGTTAATTTTAAGGTTATTTTAAATTCTAATCTGCTAAAAGGCTTAATTATGGAAAACAAGAAAAATACTTATACATTTGGCCGTCGAGGAGGCATATTGGCTGTAGAATTTTCAAAAGAAAATTTGCCCACCATTTTACAAAATTCAAGCTGGATATTGGTGGATAATGCACAGCAGCAGTGCGTGCAATGGGTGCAACGGGAGCACTGATGTCAGGGCAGCTCAGACAAGGATAAATTGCACTGATTCTTGAGAGCTCTGGAGCACTAAGAAAAGTGAAAAACGTGGTTTTCTAGCCATAATTTTTTTTTATTTAACCCTGTTCCGGTGCGCGGGTTTTTTAGGCGCACCGGTGCAGTTTCTAAAGACCACACCGAGCAGTTTATATTTTGGCATGGTGTTTTATGAGGCACCGGTGCAGAAGAGTTGTAAAGCACTGGTGTGTTATGGTTATAAGAGGCATCGGGCAAGTGTGTATGGAGCACACGGTGTCCGGTGTGCCAATGTTTTGTGTGCACCAGTGCTTTCTCTTGTTGAAAGCATTGGTGCGGTTTAGGATGATAAGCGCATCGGACGACAAACATCCGCAAAAACCTCCACCCGCCAACCTCCTCTAGTATCCTCCGCTAGAAACGGATGTTTGGGGTATTTTTATAAGGAGTTCCTCAAAAGCATCCACTAGAGGGTCTTTTCCTTGTAGTGACTGGATATTTTACTTCTACACTCGGAATCAAAGGTACCACTAATATTTGAGTGAGCATTAAACCTAATTTTCTTTCATTGAATTTCCACGAAAACCTATCCTGCTCCCGGTATGGCTTCACTAAGATTGAGTCTGAAGCCTATCTCTCATCGAGGTCATTCAATCTCCCTCTGGTATGAAGTTACCATTGTTGCAGGTGTGAGTGTTACACCTTGCTCGTTACACATTTCCATCTCCACTTGCCCAAACACAACACCCAGGACAAGTACTCCACCTCCAGCAATCAGGGTTCCCCCAAATCACTACACATGGAAGGAAAGCCAAGTTGTACTTCCATTATCGATAGGTAGTGAGAATGATGAACACATCAATGAGTGGTAGCGAGGATACTATTTGAGATGTTTCATTTACATATTCTTCACCTTTTTCTTTAGAATTTTGTTCTTCCTTCTGAATTTTTGAAAAATGTTGAGTCTCTAACTTAATTTATTAATTTGATGATACTTATTCATATTCAATTTTTTCAACATCTAATTTAAAACGAGAATATCCATCAAATATTACGACTCCACATACGACTATTTTATGAAAATAAGGATCCCACAACCTGTATCCTTTCACACCATTGTCATACCTAATAAATATATAACATTTGTATTTTGGTTCTAGCTTACAATATCGATTCTTTGGAATAAGAGCATATGCATTGCAACCAAAAATTCATAAATATGAATAATCACAAGGCTGACCTGACCAAACTTCTTAAATTTTTTTACAATTAATAGCAACTTAAGGTGATTTTTTTTCCAAATAACAAGTAGTGTACATTGCTTCTACCCACAACTCCTTCTGTAGGTTAGAATTGTTGATCATGCTCCTGAATCTTTTAAGAAGAGTTATGTTCATATGTTCAGAAACACCATTTTTTTTAGTATAGATAAAAGATTTGTTTTAACAAACCCTTCATCCTTGCAATATTGTTCAAATTTTAGGGAAGTAAATTCACTGCCATTGTTATTTATTAAATATTTAGTTGTATTGCATGTTTTCCTTTCCACCATAGTTTTAAATTGTTTAAAATAATTAAATACATCAACCTTTATTTTTAACATATATACCCAAACTTTCCTGGATTATTCATTAATAAATGTTATGAAATAAGATTCACCTCCATAAGATACTACAGGACATGGTCCCCAAAGATCATAATGAATATAATCTAAAAATCCTTTACTATTATGACTGCTAGCTTTAAATTTTTGTCTACATTGTTTTACATATACACTTTGCAAAAATTCAAGCTCAAATGATTTCAAATTAGGAAGTAATTGTGATTCATCAGTACCTAGAGGGCCTTCTTGCACATGTAAACTAGCCATTGATGTCATATGCAAGTACCTTCTCCCGCCTACTCATATACAGTTGTTGCCTCATTGACCTAAGTGCTTCCTTTCAGTCTGTAAAGGGTTTTGATCTTCTCTTCCCACTACAAGGAAAATACCCTCTAGTGGATGTTTTTGAGGAACCCCTTATAAAAATATCTCAAATATTTTTTTTTAGTGGAGGTCTCTAGAGGAGGTTGGTGGGTGGAGGTTTTTGTGGATATTTTTTTGTGGTGTGTTTCTCATCATAAACCGCACTCGTGCATTTTACTCAAAACACATTGATGTGTACTAAAAATTGGCACACCAAGACATTGTGCTCTTTGTAAAAACCCGCTCGGTGCATCTAAGTATTATAGCTCACTGGTGCTCTACGTATAAGCAGGTCTGATGTGTCTCTATAATCCAGCGCACCGTAACGATGTGTGATGCGCCATCAATAATACCACCTGGTGCATCTCAAAAACCTGTGCACTGAAACAGGGTTAAATAAAAATAAATTACTGGCCATAAAAATGTCATTTTTACTTCTTTAGTGCTCCAGACCTCTCAAGAAATAGTGTTAGTTTTTCTTGTGTGAGATGCCCTACCATCGGTGCTCCCATTGCACGCATTACTGTCATCCATTGCCCACATTGTGGAGTTCTAATTTTTGAAAACGGTGGGAAAATTTGGTTTCTTCAATTCCTCAACAAATATGCCTCCTGGACGCGTAAATGTACATGTATTCTACTTCTTCCTAAACTAGAAATTGCACCATATGTTCCAAAGGAAACGTTGTAAAGCAGTAACATAGGAAAAAGTAGTATAGAGGAAAAAACATATGATATTTTATGTGATCTAATTGAATATTTAACTTATAACTATGAATTATTTTATTTAAAAATTTTTAACATACATCTAGGTATTTATTCAAGAGGATTTTCAATACACCCAAGCGACCATTAGATCTCAGAGTACGATAATAAAGTAGCCCACAGTGAAGGTAATGAATTATGTCAACAAAGACTGTCATCTCAGCAGAGTCGTTGAGTAAATGCATTGAAGTTTTCTCTTAGCAGTGATATGAGTTTTCAGGTCCATGGTAAGCGCTTTTCTACTTTCTCCTTTCCATATTTTTTGTTTGAATTGTGCTAGACCACAAAAAAGTTAGCGATAGATGCTCCAGTATAGTACTCACAAAAGAAACATCCCCATAACCATATATGTATAGCTATATTATTTATCCTCTTCTATTGCTTTCGAAGTGGGTGGAACATTGATGTATGAAATTTAGTGCTTATCTTCAGCTCGATCAATGTAAAGGGCTTGTTATTATGAAAGGCATGTATCATAACCAGAAACTAGCCTTTCATTTGATGCTAGGATGGAATCCGTATGGGCATCAGGTTGTTCCTCAACAAGAGAGGCACCAAAGCAATTTCTAGCCTCTCGATTTTATTCTCTATCTAGTTAGCCTACTTTGAACAACTTTTTACAAAAGGAAGTACATAAGCATTCACGGTAAAAGCAAGGCGCTTTGAGTGTTTTTTATCCTACACATAATTAACCATAGACTTTTCCTCGACACTGTAAACTAGTTACTATGGATGAGAAATTTTTCTGTCAACGAGAGTACCTTATATGGATTATGAGTGACAAAGTTGAGGACCGATAAGTACTCGAAGAGTCGAATGCTATTTGATGGCCTAAAGAGAACATATCGTTTCTCTCGTTTCTTTTGACTCGGGGGAACTTTCCTCTCCCTTGCTTGCCAACCGCTTGGGTGCCTTCCCTACAGAAGCACGATAGCCTCTCTATGTTTTCAAAGGTAACAGTTGCAGATGTTCCTTCCCTCAACACGGTGGAATACTATCATATGCAAGAGATTCTTTACCAATCTGTCACAAAAAATAAGTTTAACAATTAGGGTTATGTGCTTATTAGTATCAACC
The DNA here is from genome assembly GCA_034641835.2 of Pinus albicaulis. Lineage (NCBI taxonomy): Eukaryota > Viridiplantae > Streptophyta > Pinopsida > Pinales > Pinaceae > Pinus > Pinus albicaulis. The sequence goes on along the minus strand of CM076575.1, from coordinate 263,119,792 downwards.
TTTAGCAATATGTCTACCTAAAAGAATATTAACAATAAGGACTATGTGTGTATCAGTCTCAACTGTTCCCTCTGTCTCGCAATATTTCAATTCATGTTGTAACTTTGCGCTTGCTGCCAAAAGCCTACAAACCACCATTGGGGAAGAACATTTCCCTGAAAAAGGGACACCTAGTTGCCTGACTGCACCAGTGAATGACCACACCCATGTCCTAGACCACACTTTCAGCATCACTATAATCAATATTAGCAAGTGACGCGATATTGAATGTTTACACTATGATTTTGCAGGGAGGTGATCTTTGGCTTTTGGAGGGATGGACAGAGGAGGAATTCGTTGAACAAGCACCCTGTTCATCAATCCCACTGGAAATTGAATTGGAGATATTTGATGAGGAAATTAGTCCTGGGGAGAATTTGGAAAGTCTCAAATGTACCATTTATCATATACATCTAGGAGTTGCTAAGTATATATTTGAAGAGGAAATGAAATCTCAGGAGAACTGGGAAAGGGTCACCTAAGCCATTTATTATATATATGCAATGAGCTAAACAACATTCATTGATAGAGTTTCAAAGGATCTTAGGATATATTTAACACAATTCATTCCAATTTATTCCCGGTTTGCATATTTATCTCATTACAATGAGAAATAAGAGCCCTGGTTGAATGGGACCCTCTACATAGAGATACAAGATCGAGATATTAGACAGCCTTATGAACGAAGTTTTAAGCCTACTCCCAGATCTAGTTAATATAGATCCATATATCCATTCCCACTCCCATATCCATCCATTAGTGGTCGAAGAGTAGAAGCATCTTCTGCGTATCGAGCCACCAAGGTTCTCGTCGGCTACAAAAACCCAGGTTCCAAAGGAATATGTTGATCTCCTTCCTTGTCGTGCTCTTGTACGAGCATTACGTAATAATCTATTGCTGTAGGTTTATTTAAAATTTCTGAGAGAAGAAGTGTGAAAGCATATAAAAGGTTTTCATAACTTAAAGGTGTTCCTGGGTAGGGCTTCAACCATTCTCGCACTAGAATTAATGCAAAAAAAAGAAACAATCTCATTACGCAACAAAGAAGACACACACGTGTCTAAGTGCATACTTCCCAAATTATTGGATTTTTTTCAAAACATCCACCTCACAAGAACACTCATCGCTGCTAACGATACAAGCTATGGCTCCGTGTGGGATGCTCGAGGAAAAGCATAATGCCTGATTTATTTTTTGCATTGCTAATATTATATTATATGACATATACCCTAACTTTTTTTAACTTACCTGGGCCTTTGTGGGACAATTGTTTTCAGCTTCATAGCATGTGAGGGGACTAATGTGTCTGAGAGTTTCCCATCATTTATGGCTTGTTTGGCGAGTTTTATGAATCTTCATTATTCGTAAGTGGATTTAGTATTAAATTTTAAAGAAATTCCTGTAAATTTTCTTTTCTTAGAAATTATCTATATTAGAAGAGTGTGGCTTGTATTTCTCCTTATTTTTTAGTGGATGGAGTCAATCGTGCCTATATATGAACAGGTAAGGATCTATCTGTTGTTTTAAACAAATAAATATTTTTACAGATTGTGTACTCAATTTTGTGAACTGAATGTTTTAGTTAGATTTGGTCTAATATTGTCAAGTGTCTCGCAGATAGGGCAGTCTTCGATGATGGAATTATTATCAATCATATGTTTGTCAATAGCAGCAAAGATGAATGAAGTAATTTCTCTGCCTCACACATTTCTAGTATTTTCACCAGATAATTTTATCCATTACTTTGTATATTATCATGGGATGGATGGAATAAACACCATTGGAGAATCGCTTTCCCCAAGTTTATTCAAAATTAAATATTTTATAGGTTAAAGCCAGCAATCACATTTTCGATTTGAGGGCAGTCCTAAGCCCTTTGTTTGTCATTTTCTACGTTTTCTTAAAACCTCAATCTTGACTGTTAAAAGCATTGGGTCATGGACAGAGTGGTGTTTCCCACCTGCACAATCAATTACAACACTTGCTCACTATTAAATCTGCATCTATTGCATTTCTCTCTTGATCCCACCTACAAGAGACTCAAAGCCCAAATCGAGCTCTCCTCCAAAGTGGAACAAATCCAAGTCTAAATTATTTGGGAAATAACAACTCCACCCTTTATAAAACAAGAATTGAAAATTCAATTCTAGTTCCAAATCCAAGACCAAATGATCCAGGAAAGAAAAACACCACCTTTAACAAAACAAGAATTGACAAATCAATTCTACCGAAGGAAAGATAAAAACAAGAAGAAATTACTTAGAGGCAAAAGCCTCGTGTTTAATGGTTGAAGGAAAGGAAAAAGAACTCATCTCTTTCACATATCAATGCCACAACGTAGATTCCACAACAAATTATCATGTATAAAAGACACATAGGGAGGAACATAAAGAGAAAATATGTTAATTACAGTGATAACAATTTTCACATTCACGGAATTTAAAATCAAGCATCAAACACAGGCTATTGGATGTTGGAAAGAAGTGAGGAAAAACAAACTGAACAATATATAAATAGTCTTCAGAAGCAATATTAGTCTTCAAAAGTGAGATTCACGAAGCGCAGAAGAAGGAATGCCCTACTCTTAAAAATTAAGGTGATTCTTCTTGAATGATCATCTCAACGGAGTCATTGAGTAAATGCATTGAATTTTCTCTTAGCAATGATCTGAGTTTTCAGGTTAGAATTATTCAGTTTTTTGTAACTGATTAATAACAGTATTCAATCCCAAGGTAGATATTATTTCAATCGTCTAACATCAAAATAAATAGTACACAATGGTACAAGTCGCAGTTGAGGGGAGTTTTTTTCAAATAAGGATGCTTCACAGTGTATCAAATAAATGTTTTAGCGAATTAGATTTTGAAAAAAATTTAAAATTAACTGTAAAAAAAAAAAAAAAAAAAAAAATTATGCACGGTGCGCTCTAGCCATTCGGCTTGCACCGTTCATGGTGTTGCCTGTAAATTTACAGGCCACACTACAAACTATGTTAACGGAAACCACATTGGGTTCCGATGTGGTACCGAAAAAATGCGCACCGTGACTAATTTAAAAAATAACATGGCAATGAGGTCATTTATATGACCGCACCGTTGACTATGTACTAGTGTCAGGAGGGTAGTGCGGTGACCAAACTAACAACCTCGGGGCAGATAGTTAGGTCAGTGCACCGCTTGTCTGACAACATTACATAGTCAACGGTGCGGTCATTTACAGGACCACACCGTTGACTATGTATTGTTGTTGGGCAGTGCGTTGACCAAATTATCCACCTCGAACGGCGGTGCGTTGACCAAACTAACCACCCGGAGCCAGATAGTTAGGTTAGCGCACCGCTTGTCTGACAACATTACATAATCAACGGTGCGGTAATTTACAAGACTGTCTCGTTGACCATGTATTGTTGTTGGGTGATGCGTTTACCAAACTATCGGCCTTGGGGTGGATAGTTAGGTCAGCGCACCGCCCACCCAACAATAGTACATGGTCAATGGTGCAGTCGTTTAGAGGACCGCATTGTTGACCATGTATTGTTGTTGGGCGGTGCATTGACCAAACTATTCACCCCGTGCCAGATAGTTTGGTCATTGCACCACAGAAAAATATTTCGACATTTTGCGGTGCACAAACATTTTCATGTGCACCGAGTGTGGTGCATGGTAAAAACATACTCACCAGTACTGGTAGGTGACTGTTTTTATGGGTGCACCAACTATTTTTTTTTCAAAAAATTATATATATACATACCTTTCTCATTTAATAAAAAAAATGTATTTAATATGTGAATCAGTCAACGACGTTAACGGAGAGAACAAAGGGAACAAAAAGAACATATGGAGGACTAGTATAACGTGATTCACCTATAGGAAGCATGAGAGAGGGAGAGAATTGTGTACCCTTTCCCTATTATGGTAACCACCCTGTTGGTCCTAAGGGAGGTAGGCCTCCTCAAGTTCTATGAGGAGGCTACATCCCTGAAGGGCCATAGTGGGTTATTGGGACAATTGATCTTCATGTGGGATGCCTAGCGACAGGCTTTCCGGGTCGGTCTTGGCTAGTGGTTCGCGCCCACTAAGGAGGACATATATTTTATTACTGGCCTATCTAGGAGAGGGCGATATTTCCCCCAATTCCCAGTGTTATCACTCCACCAGATCTACAAGGCTAAGGAAGAAACAAACAAAGGTCGGCTCACCGTGAAGGAATCAATTTTCTTGTACCATTACCTAGGTGATTGTCTTAGGCTATATAATGATTTCCTGAGCTTGCAAGTTGATCTCCTATTGCAACCTTGTACAAAACCTTTTGGTTTTTCCATATACAGCTCCTCATCCAAATCTCCATGAAGATAATATATTTTAACATATAACTATTCTAAATCAAGGTCAAGTAATGCAATACTGCTAACATGGTACGAATAGAAACATGTTTTATGACTAGTGAAAAAATATCATGAAAGTAAATACCTCTACCAGAGAGTACCCTTTTGTTACCATCATCACCTTATATCTTTCAATACTTCCATAAACATTTCTCTTCAATTTGAATACTCATTTACATTTGGCAACACTTCTCCTTTTATGAAGTTCTTCAAGATCCCATGTTTTTTTCTTGGCTATGGAATCCATTTCCTCATCCATATCCTTTTTCTATTTTTCACTATTTGCATCATCCAATGCTTCCTAATAATAAGAAGGTTCCCCACCCTTAGTAATCAATGCAACAAACGAAGTAGAAACTTCATACTTTTTGGGTGTTCATCTTTCCCTTGCAGACCTTGAATTGGATATTCCACTTCTACACCCAGAAGAAAAGGTACCACCAATAAATGAGTGAGAGTTAAACCCCATTTTCTTTCTTTGAATTTCCAAAAAAACCTGGTCCAGCTTTACTCGACTTGAGTCTGAAGCCTATCCCTCATTGAAGTGGTTCAATCTCCCTTCAGTGAGAAGTTCCAGTTATTGCAGGTGTGAGAATTACACCTTTCCATCTCCACTTTCCAAGACATGACACCCCAGACAAGTACTCCACCTCTAGAAATTAGGGTCCCCCCCAATCACTGCACATGGAAGGAAAGCGGAGTTGTACTTCCATTATCAAGTGGTAGCAAGAATGATGGGCACATCAACAAGCAGTAGCGAGGATGATGTTTGAGATGTTTCCTTTACATATTATTCGCCTTTTTCTTCAGAAGTTTCTTCTTCCTTTCGAATTTTTCAAAAAGGTTGAGTCTCCAATTGAATTTTTTGATTCGACAATACCTATTCATATTCAAATTTTTCAACATTTTATTTCAAAAGATAATTTACATCAAATGTTACATATTTACATACGAACATTTTATGAAAACAAGGATCCCACAACCTGTATCCTTTCACAACATCATTGTACCTGATAAATACATAACATTTTGCTTTTGGTTCTAGATTATAACGTTGATTCTTTGGAATAAGAGCATAGGCATTACAACCAAAAATTCAAAAATATGAACAATCACAAGGTTGACTTGACCAAAATTCTTCAATAATTTTGCCAAATAACAAGTAGTGTGCATTGATTCTAGCTATAAATCCTTCTGTACTTTAGCATTGTTGATCATGCTCCTGACTCTTTCAACAAGAGTTATCTTCATACGTCCATAAACACCATTTTGTTGAGGAGTATAGACAACAATTTTGTTTTAACAAACCCTTCATCCTTGCAATACTATTCAAATTTTAGGGAAGTAAATTCACCAGCATTGTCAGTTCTTAAATATTTAATTGTATTGTCTGTTTTATTTCTCACCATAGCTTTAAACTATTTAAAATCATTAAATACATCAACATTTCTTTTTAACATATATACCAAAACTTTTCTCGAGTAGTCATCAATAAATGTTAAGAAATAAGATGCACCTCCATAAGATATTATAGGAGATGGTCCCCAAAGACCATAATGAATATAATCTAAAACTCCTTTGCTATTATGACTACCAACTTTAAATTTTTGTCTACATTGTTTTCCATATACAGAATGTTTGCAAAAATCCAAACTCAAACAATTTCAAATTAGGAAGTAATATGTGATTCATCTGTACCTGGAGGCCCTTCTTGCTCATGTGACCTAGCCATTGATGCCATATGCAAGCATATTCTCCTTCCTCCTCAGATACAGTCGTTGCCTCATTGACCTGAGTGCTTCCTTCTAGTCTATAAAGTTTTTCGTTCCTCTCTTCCTTCATAACATCCAGAGCACCCTTTCAAACTCTCGACACTCCACCTTGACCTATAAATTTATAACCCTCCAATTTAAATACTCCCAAAGAAATATTTTTTTTTTATCAACTAAATTACATGTCTAACATCAGTTAATGTTATAATAGTACCATCATGCATTTTAATTCTGAAATTTCCCACCACAATAGTTTGAAAAGATACAATATTACCCATAAACACATAACTTCCATTCACAGTGTGATATGAAGTAAACCAGTTTATGTGTGGACTCATGTGATTAGAAGCATCAAAACCTAACAACCAATATTCAAAATACTGAGAAACATTGCAATTAGAAAAAAATTCATCTATCATACCTGATTCAGTAGAAAAAACTTCATCAATCATACCTGACTCGACCTGATTTTATTCCTTCTTTGGGTTTTCATTAGACTCTTTTCTTTTCCAACAATCCTTGAGATGCCCTATTTTGTTGCAAAACCAACATTTGGATCTACATTTCTTACCTCTTGACTTTGATCTAGAAGAAATTCTCGATTTTTCTCCTCTCTCCTTGGACCAACCTCTGGCTACCATAGCTTATAGCGTGGAAGTTTCAATGTTATACTTCCTCCATACTTCTTCATATAAAAAATATCATACAAAAGAATCAAATTCTAGAGATTCGATTGTGCTCAAACTCATTGAAGACACAAAGTGATCCCAAGACCTGGGAAAGGAGCATAACAAAGTAATGGATTTATCTTCTTCTTCAAATTTTAGCTCCATATCATTCAACTAGAAAATAAGTGTATTAAATACATTTAGGTGACCTGGACTAATCAAGAGTTCATAATTTTTGCTCAAAATTCAAAGTTACAGGATTGGGCTGAAGTTATGATGGTTTCGTAGATCTCATATTCTTGATTCCAGCGTCGTGAACGGTTTGAAAAATCGATGTCGTATGAGGGTGATATCGTGTTCTAATAAAAAATCCAAACAGGTAATTTTGCGATAGTTTGACTAGGGTTGACTGGGATGCCCAGTCAACATGGTAGATGTACAGTCAGTAAAAAGGAATATTTCGAAGAATACTCTTTTTCTTCGAACCAATCAATGGAGGAGAAGTGTCGCAATTTTAATTGTTGAAAGTACGTTTTGAAAGACCAATAACAGGGTGCCACGTGGCCAGCCCTGAGGCCGCCACATGTCCCTATAGTGTTGTATTAAAACTTTGGTGCGGTCTGCAAGGTTTGACCCCACGACCTCTCATGGGCATGCACAGGTCTCCACCAACCACTCTACAAATTATGTCTTAACATTCAATGGGTGCGGTTTATATTTATGTTTTAATGTGTTGGCATTTGGGGGTTGGGGACTGCTAGCGGTCCCAACCCACCAGCATTCCCACGTTGGTGTGGTCACATTGCAAACGAAAAATGTTAACCTTCGATAGTCTTCAACCTCCGGCAGTCTCCGTAACGGTCTCTGAAAGTTTGTGTTACATGTCACATGGTGATGTTTCCACATGGTTAATGCAACGATTCTGCTAATTCCATCCACATCAACTGGAGTTCTGACTAACCTTATCCACGGTTAATAACTAGAGTTCCACCGACAGCGTGGTTTATAATCCATGGTTTGGGGTTGCCATGTGGCAACCCCATCCATTAACCATTAAATGTGATGGTTAAAACATGTGAAGGTTTGGCTAGCACGCCATTTCGGGCGAAGTTGGCTATTTTAACTCCAGATAAGTAGAGTTCTCCACTTTTATTGGAGTTTTTCTAGGTGTAACTGGGAAAAAGAGTAGGAGACTCAATTTTCGCCCATTGAGAGTGAATGAAGAGTCATTTTTGACTAATTCGAGCGTTATGAAGCCATTAGAGGCATGTAACTACATGTATTTGCAAAATTTTAGGCATAATGAAAGATGGACATGCCATTGGCAGCTAGACCAGCAGATGTAGCCTGGGAGGGGTGAACTGCTTCATCATGTCTGCTGTGTAAATTTCATGTGGTGACTTATTTCTCTATTTTACACTGTATTTCAGTGTTATTTGTGCTTATTTCATGCTTCTAATTCACTAAAATCATCTACAATTCATGGTTAGAATCCTCAATCCTTAAGAAAACTAATGAGACAAGTATGCACATGTTTTTAAACTAAAAATATACTGAGCACAACAAAACTAATGCAGTCATTTCATATCAGAATGATATCAGAGCTATAATTTATTCTTTGGTGTTTTTTAGTGCAAATAATTGTTTAACTGTTTGTAATTTTTTAGATGCTTACTAGGCTCAATCTCAAGAGAGGAGAAGGAAAATTGGTGGGAGGAGAAGGGTCTCAAGAAGAGCCAAAGAAAAGGAGAACAAGATTGCCATAATCTCCACCACCTAGTTCACCTCCTAAGGAACCAGACACTACATTAAGTATGTCTCATAGAGAAGGAGAAATCCATGAAGTAGTTGATCCCAAAGAGGAAGAAAGAGTGTTCAGGAAAGCATTCCTTGATATGACTGAGATGGTTAGAATCCTTTATCAAGAATGAGATACTGGAAGGAGAAGGATCCAAACATCATAAGGAAGGATAGGGATCTTCAGGAGGTCACAATGATGAAAATGAGTCAAAGAATGGAAATGGAGGAAATGGAGGCAATGGAGAGCCATCATCCTCACCCTCATCATCGTCATCCTGTACATCTACTTCAGTACATCAGCCACACAATTTAAATAACACTAGTAAAAATCCTTTTTTAAAACTTGATGTTAAGTTTGAATTTCCAATGTTTAATGGTGAAGTCAATGCATAAAAGCTTGATAATTGGATTAGGCAATTGGAGGTCTATTTGAGAATCTAGAACCTTAAAGATGATGATACCAAAATCCAATTAGCTTCATTGAGAATGGAAGGTGCAACACTTGTTTGGTGGGAATCCAAGGCAAAGGAGGAGATCAAAAAACATGGTAATATTATCCTATCGTGGTCAAATTTTATTACTGCTATAAAAAAATAGTTTTATCCATTAACTCATAGGTAGAAAGCCATAATGAACTGGAAAAACTTTAGGCAATTGAAGGGATAAAATGTGCAAGAATACACCCAAGAATTTAGGAGAAGAGATCTCTTATTAGGGGTACATTTGTAGAGCCAAGATACTTTGCTCAAGTACATAGGAGGCTTACATAGCTACCTAAAACATACTATTATCATGTTTAGCCCCACCATTCTAGATGAAGTATGTGTTCAGGCCACACATCTAGAAGCTAGAGGGAAAAACATTTCTGAAGAGGGTAGAAAGAAACATTTTAAGGGTAAAAACAAAGAGAAGACCCCAAAAGGTAAAAGCAACAAGAATTCATTTGTTAAGAAAGAGGGAGAAACCATGGTATTGAAGAACATGAAGGGAAAATAAACTCAAACTAAACCTAGTACTAGTACATCAAACTGTCACATACATGCTCCAAATGAAGAAGAAAGAATAGAATTGTTTCATGTGAGGGTCATATCCAAGCATACCAAGACTGTCACATTGTTTAACACTGGGTCACAAGCAAACTTAATCTCTGAAGACTTGGTCAAGAAACTTAACCTTGAGACCATACTATGTACAAAACCATGTATCCATTAGGTTGTATTTGTAAGGATGCAAATTTACAGGTTTCAAAGAAATGTATATTGCGGTTTGCAATCATTGCAAATTTTATTGACACAGTTGAATTAGATGTGGTTGCACTTGACATAAGAAGTATTGTGTTTGGGAGTCCTTACTTGTATGACATGAAAGAAATCTTCCATTGCCATGAGAACAAATATCATTTATTCAAATATGGAAAGGAGTACATTGTTAGAGAACATCTCAAGAAGACAAGAATTGCTATGGTAAATGTTGGACAGGTAAAGAGGCTGGTAAATTCAAGTAATAATTTTGTTCTTCTTATGATTAAGCCTAAAGATAATGTTAATCATGAATCATTTGAGGGATGTGATTCTAAGTTGAAATCATATTTATATGATGTAGTTAATGCACATCATGAGATGTTTTAGGAGCCAGCAGGGTTGCCTCCAAAAAGAGAGTTTCAACATGAGATTCAATAGTTGCAAGATTGTCCTCTTCTAAACATCAGTATGTATCGCGCGTCGATAATGGAGAATTCTGAAATAAAGAGGAAAATCAAAGGGATGTTGGACAAAGGAATCATAAGGCCAAGAACCTCGCCATGAGGTTCACCCATAGTCTCGATACCAAAGAAATATGGGACTTGGTGCATGTGTGTAGATTTTCGAGCTTTGAACAAGATTACGGTAAAAAATCGTTACCCACTCCAAAGAATAGATGATTTTCTTGATCAGCTGAAAGAAGCAAAATTTTTCACTAATTTAGATTTACAAAGTGGATATCATCAAGTAAGAAGTGCAGAAAGTGATATATGGAAAACTTCATTCAAAACCAAACAAGGAATCTTTGAGTGGTTAGTTATGCCATTTGGTTTGTGTAATGCACCGGAAACTTTCATGCGTGTTATGGATAGTGTTTTGCGTCCATTCCTTGATGAATTTGTGATTGTGCACTTATATGACATATTGATTTTCAGCAAAACAAGAGAATAACATGTCTTGCATGTGAATAGAGTGCTTGATATTTTGAAGAAAGAGAGATTGTTTCTTAAGATGTCAAAGTGTGAGTTTGTGATGACTTATTTGGTCTATTTGGGAACTATTGTAAAGGAGGAGTCTTTAAAATTGATCCTTCTAAAGTGGAATCCATTTTGAATTGGCCCACACCCAAAACAATAACTGAGGTAAGAAGTTTCTTAGGTGTAGCTCAGTATTAGAGAAATTTTATTACTAACGTTTCTACCATCGTAGCTCCTATGCATGCAGTGACAAATGTGAAGAAAGGCTTCCAATGGGGAGGAAAACAACAGCAAGCTTTCGAAGCTTTAAAAGAAAATATCAGTTCAATTGTATTCCTTGCATTACCAAATTTGAGATAGCCATTCAAGATACAAACTGATGCTAGTGATTATGCCATGGGCGCAGTTCTTTTGCAACATGGAAAACCTATCACTTTTCATTTTGAAACATTTAATGGTGATGTGACTAATTATCCTACATATGATAAAGAACTATATGCGTTGGTACAAAGTGTCAAGAATTCGAAACACTACTTGATGGATAAAGAGACTATTGTACATACCGATCACCAATCATTATAGTACTTGCAGTCACAAACAAAATTGCATCAATCAAGACATTTTAGGTGGATGAGATTTCTTCAATGGTTTCACTTGGTTATAAGGTACAAGAAAGGTATTTTCAATAAATTTGTTGATATGCTTTCAAGACCAATCATTAGTGCGTCCACTTTTCTCAAAAATGATTCTGTTGTACATGAGAGTTTCATAGAACAATATGCACATGACATTGATTTTCAAGATGTGAATGCTAGTTTGAGTGAAGGGAATCAAGTTGAAGAAAAAGATTATCAAATGCATAATAATTTGTTGTTTCATTTGGGAAAGTTGTGTATACCACAAGGAGAGAGGCTAAGTGTCATGAGAGAAGCTCATTCATCTCTTATTGTTGGACACCTTTAGGTAAGCAAAACAATCGTGCATCTACAAAGGTATTGCTATTGGCCTCGCATGATAGATAGTGTGTCGTGTTTTATAAGAGGTTTTTCTATGTGTGCAACAAGTAAGCCTAGTAGTAGGAAGCTTGGGTTGCACACGCCACTACTGGTACCATCAAGGCCATGGGAGAGTGTCTCCATTGACTTTGTTGGAGGTCTACCTATGTCAAGAAGACAGCATGATTATCTTTATGTAGTTGTGGATAGATTCAGTAAAATGTTTATACTTATGCCATGTAAGAAAACCATTACTGCTCAACAAACTGCTGAACTTTATTTTCAACATGTTTGGGTTCATTTTGGATTTCCAATTTTTATTGTTAGTGACAGGGATTCGAGGTTCATTTGGAATTTTTGGTCAAATCTATGGAGAATGATGGACACAAAGTTGAAAAAGAGTATCATTTTTCATCCGCAAACTGATGGACAGTTCGAGGTGGTGAACAGAACCGTTGTGCATATATTGAGAGGATATTGAAGCAAACATCCTAAGTTGTGGGATGAGCAAATGCATTACATTCAACACGCTTACAACTGGGCAAAGCACTCTTCAACAGAAACATCATATTTTGAAGTATGCTTTGGGTATTTTCCAAAATCGCCATTAGACTTCATCTTTGGGAAGGATGTTGCAATTGATGGCCATAGTGATATTGACAAGGCTCAAAAGTTCATTTAGCAAATTCAGATTATACATCAACAAATTCAATAGCAACTTGAGAAAAGTCAAAGCAAATACAAAGAGAGGCATGAAAAACATAGAGTTGATCACAAGTTTCAAGAGAGAGATGAGGTATAGTTGCACATTAGCAAAGAAAGGATGTAAAGGGAAGGTAAAAAGCTCAAACCCATTCGCTATGGTCCATTCTAGATCATAAAGCAAGTTGGTAATAATGCATTTCAACTTGACTTGCCTTCTTATATGCAAAGGTATTCAGTTGTTAATGTTGAAAACTTACATTTTTATGAGACACCTTTGATCGATGATCAAGGAAGTGATGTTCATCTACCTTCTATTGAATATTTCTTGCCATAATTTCTAGATGAGCTCAAAGAAGATACAATTCTTGACGGGAGGACAAGAGCATCCAAGAGGAGAAGTGTTGACTACCTTCAAGTAAGCTCAAAGGCACTAAACCAAACAAGGTAAAGTGGATGGAGGTTGGAATCATGAGGGAGTTGTACCCTCATCTACTGAATAGGTAATCAAGTCTTTTAGGGTCCAAAATATTCCCAATGGGGAGGAGTGATCAGGAGTTCATAATTTTTGCTCAAAATTCAAAGATACAAGATTGGGTTAAAAAAAAAATGGTTGCGTAGATCCTGTATTCCTTATTCCGGCACCATGAATGGTTCGAAAAAATGATGTCGTATGAGGGAGATATCGCCTTCTGATCGAAAAGCCAAACAGGGAAATTTTGCGACAGTTTTACCAGGGTTGACTAGGATGCCTAGTCAGCATGGTGGATGTACAGACAACAAAAAGGAATATTCTAAAGAATATTCATTTTCTCCAGACCAATCAATGGATGACAAGTTTCACAATTTTAATGGTTGAAAGTACGTTTTGAAGGACCAATAACAAGGTGCCACGTGGCTAGTCCTGAGGCCACCACATGTCCCCGTAGTGGTGTATTAAAATTTTGGTGTGGTCAGTAGGGTTCGACACCACGACCTCTCGCGGGTACGCACAGGTTTTCACTAAATGCTCTACACGTTATGTCTTAACATTCAATGGACATGGTTTATATTTATGTTTGAATGTGTTGGAGTTTGGGGGTTAGGGACTGCCAGCTGTCCCGCGTTGGTGTGGTCACATTGTAAACGAAAAATGTTAACCTCCGACAGCCTTTAACCTCCGGGAGTCTCCATAACAGTGTCCGAACGTTTGTGTTACATGTCACATGGCGATGTTTCTGCACATTTAATACGATGATTCTGCTAACTCCATACACATCAACCGGAGTTCAGACTAACCTTATCCACAGTTAATAATTAGAGTTCTGCCGACAGTGAGATTTATAATCCATGGTTTGGGGTTGGCATGTGGCCACCCCAACCACTAACCATTAAATGTGATAGTTAAAACAGGTGGAGGTTTGGACAGCACACCATTTTGGGCGGAGTTGGCTATTTTAAGTCCAGATAAGTGGAGGTCTCCACTTTTAGTGGAGTTTTTCTAGGTGTAACTGGGAAAAAGATTATGAGACTCAATTTTCACCCATTGAGAGTGAATGAAGAGTCATTTTTTACTAATTGGAGCATTTTGGAGCCATTGGTGCAGAGAAAATAGCCATTAGAGGCCTATAAATACATGTATTTTCAAAATTTTAAGCATAATGAAAGTTGAACATGCCACTGGGAGCTGGACCAGTAGATGTAGCCTAGGAGGGGTGAACTTCTTTATCATTCCCGCTGTGTAAATTTCATGTGGTGACTTATTTCTCTATTTTACACTAGCGTTCAGTGTTATTTGTGCTTATTTCATGCTTATAATTCACTAAAATCATCTACAATTCATGGTTAAAATCCTCAATCCTTAAGCAAACTAATGAGACATGTATGCACATGTTTTTAAAATGAAAAGACACTTAGCACAAAAAAACTAATACATTCATTTTAGATCATGGAATTTTAGTGCCCTCCTTCATTCAAAGGTTGTACAACTGCCTCTTCAAATCAATTCTATTGGTTAAAGACTTGGTCATGTACAAAGTTTTCAATTTACCCACAAACCTATTATTGAACTTTCTTCAGAAATGTTGAAGAAAATATCATCTGCCAAGAAAAACATGTCCGTACTACGAGCTCAAGCATCTAAGACCTCCCATTCCAAATTTTTCACACCAACAAGTTTCTTTCTTACCCCATTTAATGATTTTTTGAACCCTTGTAATCGTGTACCTTCAGTTTCAACAATGCAAAATTGTTTTTACCAACAAATTTATCCACCTCAAACTTGCCATTTTTCCTTTTCACCATTTTCCTCGTACACGTGCTCCTTAAATAATTTTATTTTTAATGAATGCGTTCTTTCAAAAAATATATATTATGCATCCTTCATCTAGGGTTTTCCATTTTTTAAATCTTTTTCCTTCAACTAGGGTTTTCCTAAATTTCTTTCTTCTAGTTTTTTTCACTAGGTTTTCTTTTTTTTTAATAGCAGATAAAAACAAAAATCCCCATCCCTTTTCTAGAATACCCAAAAAAAAAAAAAAATATGTGTTCTTCAAAAAATAAAATCCCCATTTCCTTTCGAAAAAATGGAAACCATAAAAAAATTCGTTAAAAAAAAAATTCTTTAACACAATCTTCAAAAACCCTTTTTATTTTGAAGAAACCAACAATGGATTCTAAAAAAAAAATTCCTTCCACTTTAAAAAGTTATGAAAGATACCAGATTAATATTACAACTCTACTAGGTTATTTAAAAAATTACCTGAAATTCAATGTGCGTGTCTCCGTGAGTTTATTGTGGTGGACCTTTATGTGTGGCTCCCCAAACTTCTTGGTTGCTCCTCTCTGTTTGGAGTCGGATTGTCCTTGGTGTTTTATAGAGAAAATTTCATTAAGACAAATTATTTTAACAGTCGACTCGCTCCTTTAACAACCGACTTGCTCCTCAACATATTTCCACATCGATGGTTGATTACTTCACTACACAAAAGGACATCACTTGTTTCATGTAGGTCCCTTCCTACGCGTAGCTACAGAGACATGTTTTTAACACATGACCCCTTTGCTGCTCTTATACATGATTCAGGGTTCTAAGAAATGACAATTATCTTTATGGGCCTGCACTCGTTTGTAACGTCAGACTTCAAACCTTCATGTCTGGTGGTGATAGTGATCTTCAAATAGAGATTTCCATTGTCTTCAAACACATCCGCCTCACCTTAGAAAACTTAGTTAACCCAAAAAAAAAGTCGACCTTTTTGGCACATGTGACTACTTTTTTATTTTATTTTCTGCAACTTTACTGAACTTGACTCTATATATTTCTTACTGCATTAGACAACTCCCTTCATAACCTCGCTCTGATACCACTTTTTGGTATTTAGAACCTGTAAACATCAACTTAAACAAGAGAGAGAAAATGCACAATAAACAGAAACTGAATCACACACATAAACACAAGAATTTACATGGAAAAACCCTAACAATGTGTCAAGTAAATCTCCACGGGGAAAAATATTAGAATTATTATTATTCAAGGTCAACAATTACTCTCAAAAAATAGAATAAGCCTCTCAGGAAACACCATTTTAATAGGTGGACATCATTAGATAACTTCCTATCGTTGTGCAACTGCCTTAATAGTAAAACTAGATTTATTCAGGTGATTACATTTGTAACAATCTTTTATTTTTTTCATTCTTAACACTACACAATTATACATACTAATGGCCTTCCCTATTCTCAAAGTAGCCAAACAAAATGTGCAATTGGACTGAATTTTTAACATCCCAATAATAAAATATAAGATATATATTTTTTTTCTTTTAATTACGCTTTATTCAGGTGATTACATTTGTAACAATCTTTTATTTTTTTCATTCTTAATACTACTCAATTATACATACTAATGGCCTTCCCTATTCTCAAAGTAGCCAAACAAAATGTGCAATTGGACTGAATTTTTAACATCCCAATAATAAAATATAAGATATATATTTTTTTTTCTTTTAATTACGTCGATAGGTGTATCCCCCTATCGGAGGTAGGCTCTTTTGTGATTAGGCTAATTAATCTTTTCGATATGATGGTCTAGATTGAAAGATGCCGGTATATTCTGGTCGTCGCCACTCAATCAATGGATAAAATCTACCCCACTAACTTCCTTGCATATCTAAATCACATGTTTAAACCGTACTTAAATTAATTTTTTACAAATCTGGATTAAAAATTTACTGTGCCATTTATTAATTGCCACCTATCAACATTAACAACTAGAAGGAAACCGAAACATTAAATTTTCTCCAAGTGTTGAAATCGTTTGGCAACGTGTCCCATG
This sequence comes from Pinus albicaulis, assembly GCA_034641835.2. Lineage (NCBI taxonomy): Eukaryota > Viridiplantae > Streptophyta > Pinopsida > Pinales > Pinaceae > Pinus > Pinus albicaulis. Next base: position 263,102,899 of record CM076575.1, on the reverse strand, counting down.
CCTTTCACGGGAGCCATAGTGGGCACAGGAAATGCAAGCGCTTCACAACTGTTGGCCTCTATGGGCAATTCGCCTCGCGGCACTCCCGTAATGACGCGGTCGCCCAGTACAGGAGGTAGCTGTAATGGCAGCGACGGAGGAATGCTTCCTCTTCCTCTCAGTCTTGGCCAGGAGGGAAAATCAGGCAACATCAACGAGCCACGTTCGCGGGATGAAATTGAAGCTTCCTTCAAGTCGGCAACTAATGTAAGATTGTAGGTCTTAAGCTTCAAAATTCATGTTTGGCTCTCAATGGAAGTTGAAATAATTTTTTTTCTATAATGATAAATTAGGCCTGAGATTCGAACCTCGGAGGGCTATTTCCGTCGTTCACCAGATCACCATGGGGCGTTCGACTGACAGGCCAAAAATTCCATCCGCAGGTAACATAAGAATTCTTCATTGAATGGGAGACATCTATTTCTTTTCTTGTTCTATCTCTATGAATTGTTCATATCGTTGACGATTTCTATGTGTATGAGTTTGTTTCAGGCCGGACAAGTCCCAATGCAAGGGTACGGTGGAATTCCCCAACCTCAGCATCAGAATCCACCTCCGACCGGAGTTGGTGCTGCACCACCTGTTCGACCTCGAGTAAGGGCACGCCGTGGACAGGCTACAGATCCCCACAGTATTGCAGAAAGAGTATGTTGGGAGAGCTCAGTTGGGAGAGCTCAAACAACTCTACAATCACAAACTGGTTAGTACCCATACTGTAAAAAGAGACTGAAATTAAATATAGGATACACATCTAATATTAAATGTTAGTATCATGTCTGGATCATCTTCTGTATTTTTGCGTTTTTTGAACAGATTCAAATGGACATCAAGTTTGCCGGGGGTAAAAATCCCGAAAAAGTGTTAGTTGAACAGGCAACGGCTCGCAAGGCTTCCGCCCTTGTTATTGGCACATTCGAGCGTTTTGTTACATGGTAAACTGCTTAGTATCTCTGCTCTCTTCTCGATTTTTAACTATATAAAGCTTTGAAAGATGCAAATTTTTCCCCTTGCATTTCAACGAAGGCTTCATATCCGAGGTTTTCGTTCTTGAAAACTTCCGGTGAGGCCAACTTATTGGTTTAGACATTTTATTTCAGGCGAAAATGAACCGGTCAAACTATCTTGTACAAAATTCTCCCGCAGGATGCTCTGTCTTTATTGTTCGAAACGGAAAAGTTGTGCAATACAAAGAAAATCGATGGACAATGTCGAATGAAGCAGATACAAAGCAGTCTTCTTCTGAAGGTAGTCGTTTTGTTTTTTCTTCTAATCTCAAGTGTAGACAAAGCACACAGTGAACCCTCATTTTATATTGAACATGGTGGTTATATATCTTGGGGGCATCATAGATATCGAAAATGTCACTAGCTAGGCCATGGAAATCTATGTATCTATTTGTTCCAGACTGAATAAGATGGATGGTAGCTGGTTTATCCTCACAGATATCGAAACACTGGGAGATATGTGTGAAAATCCAGTAGCTAAGGCCACCTACCTCTATCTGCCAACTGAAGCATTAATACTCCGGATCGTTTATTCCAAAGTTACCTTTAAAAGGTTTTATGTTTACAAGAAATTAAAAATGTTAGGCCGCCATACGTCTTTGACAACCCTCATGAAGGTAAAGAAGACCTTTAGCTGTGCCAACAACTACTCTGTACCGAATATCCCAGTCAAGAACTTGAGCGTTTGGGCCTGGATTGTAATCATCGGGATCAATAATACATATGAAATAATAAATATATATACTATGGAGAGTGAAACCATCCACAACCAAACGTGTCATAAAACGAAATTTTGCAAGACTTTTTCTTTCTGCCAACATTAAGCTAATGACCAAATATTTTACCCTGTTATAGATATTCATGGGCATCAGGAAAATGACAAAGAATTGTAAATGCTTGAAGTGAAGCACGTAAGTCAATATGGTTTCTTTATACGTTGGGTTTATATTATATTTTGGGCATTCATATACAAGTTTATCTATGCCCAAAATTCACAATAAACTAGCAAATACTTCTGATGCCAATGGAAGTCTCAAGAGAAGCCTCAGAATGAAAGGAATTGGGGATCAATTTCTCGGACTTGTTGTCATACCATGAAGTATTGATGCTAAGCTTCCGTGAGGGGAAAACTGCAAAATGATACGCAATCCACCTTCGACACCAAAGCCAATCAAACGAGCAGCATTCGGATGGTTGATGTGCACAATGATCCCCATTTCAGTCAAGAAATCCCCAACTCTCTGCTCCTCTGATTTTGCTCCTGTTAAGCCTTTTGACAGCCACAATCCATCCGTCTGGTAGGGATCCTTTGTATACCTCCGCATATCCACCCTTTCCTATAAAGTTATCTGCCATAGGCAATAAAATACAATCATCAAAAACTAGCATTTAATGTTAAAATAATTGTTTAAGTAATTATAATTCTTCTTTCTTTAAATTAAAAAAGAATTTGATAGTTGTAAAGTCTTTTTAATAAAATTGAAATTAAAAAAAAATATCATTTTAACCATATCATTAATAGTATTAATGATATTAAAATTAATATTGTTAATATAAATACTATTAATATTAATAATGTTTAATAAAGAATAATATTTGTAATATTAATTGTTTTAAAATTGTTAATATTCAATATTATTAAGATAATAACATTTACATTATAATATTAATATGATTAATTATATTAAGATTATTTAAAAATATAATATTAACATTAATATTAATAAATAAGAATAATATTATTATTTTTAATAATTAACAATAAAATTATTAATAAAAATATAGAAAATAAAACTTCTATTCACTTTAACAATATGATTAAAAGTATTAATGATATTATCATTAATATTGTTAATATAAATACTTTTAAGATCAGTAATAATAATTAATAATACTTACATTCTAATATTTACATTTTCATGGTTATTTTTTATATTATAATATTAAAATTTCATTAATATAATAATGACATATATTCAAAACAACAAATTATAAAGCTAAGAATAAAATTTAAATTAAGTCTAATGTTTATATTAGTAGAATGTTCAGTTTATAATAAAGTTTATATTATATTTAAAAATAATATTAAAATTTATATTATTATTAATAAAATAAGAATTGAATTAATATTAAAAGCAATATTACTAATAAAACCATTAAATACAATATTAATAATATCATTAATAGTAATACAATATTAATAATATCATTAATAGTACTCATTATATTAAAATATATCATGAATTTTTAAATTTTTGAAAATATCATAAAATATATTAAAATTTTTAAATTTTTGATATTTGGTATTATTAAGATAATAATATCTATATTATAATATTAATATTATTAAGAATATTAATATTGTTTAAAAAAAATATTAACATTAATATTGATAAATAAGAATAATAATATTTATTTTGTAATAATTAACAATAGAATTATTAATAAAAATAAATTTAAACTTTTATTCACTCTAACAATATGATTAAAAGTATTAATGATATTATCATTAATGATGTTAATATAAATACTATTAAGACTACTTTTAAAAATTAATAATATTTACATGCTAATCATTTTAATTAAATATCGTTAAACATTTCCAACACACTAAATCAATGTCACTCATTCTCACTAGTGCTCAATGATACACAATTTTTCTTGGCCATAGTCATCCATGGGTAACCCTCTTAAACCATAATAATCCATCGTGAGCCTTAATTATAATTAATAATTATAATAATTAATTATAGTTATAATTGTTTAAATAGTTTAACTATTTATAATTAAAATAATATCTAAAATAATATATAAACGAATATAATAATATCTAAATAAGTATAATAATGGTTTAAGTAATTATAATTATCTTTTATTTAAAATAAAAAAAGATTTTGAGGCAAAAAAAAAATATATTTATTGTAACCATATCATTAATAGTATTAATGATATTAAAATTAATATTGTTAATAGAAATATTATTAATATGAATATGAATAAGTAATACTAGTAATATTTACATTCTAACCATTTTAATCAACTATGGCCAAACATTGCCAACATAGTCTTATTCTCACCTTTGTTAAATGATAGAGAAGTTTGCTTAGCCATAATCAACCATGGTTAACCTTACTCAACCATGGTCATCCTTGGTCAACCATTGTCATCCCTCTCGCCCTAGAAACCCCAATGTTTGATAAATTATGTTTTTAATAATTTTTCCCATGGTTGGACCAACTTGGACCAACCATGGTCATAGTTGGTCCAATTGCGACAAAAATTGTCTCAATGTTTAAATCAATTCCCTCGGGTTCACCAATTCCTTTGGTTTATAATATTAAACCATTGGGTTTAATATTTATTTTGGTATATAATATGAAAAATCGATCAATGTCATACATGATCAAATGTCACATTCTAACAAATATTGTCTTAATATGAAAATCACCCATGGCCAGCCATGGTCATAATTGGTCCAATGTCGCATTGTGACAACAATTGTCTCAATGTTTAAATCAATTCCCTTGGGTTCACCAATTCCTTTGCTTTATAATTTTTTGGGTAATGGTTGTCCCTTGGGTTCACCAATTCCTTTGGATTATAATATTAAACCCTTGGGTTTATTAGTTGTTTTGGTTTGTAATATGAATAATCGATCAATGTAATCCATGATCAAATATCACATTCTGAAAAACATTGTCTCAATATGAAAATCACCCATGGCCAACCCTGGTCATAGTTGGTCCAATGTCGGATTGTGACAACAATTTTCTCAATGTTTAACTCAATTCCCTTGGGTTCACCAATTCCTTTGCTTTATAATTTTTTTGGTAATGGTTGTCCCATGGGTTCACCAATTCCTTTGGTTTATAATATTAAACCCTTGGGTTTATTAGTTCTTTTGGTTTATAATAAGAATAATCGATCAATGTCATCTATGATCAAATGTCACATTTCGACAAATATTGTCTCAATATGAAAATCGCCCATGGCCAAGCATGGTCATAGTTGGTCCAATTGTGACAAAAATTGTCTCAATGTTTAAATCAATTCCCTCGGGTTCACCAATTCCTTTGGTTTATAATATTAAACCATTGGGTTTAATAGTTATTTTGGTATATAATATGAAAAATCAATCAATGTCATCCATGATCAAATGTCGCATTCTGACAAATATTGTCTTAATAAGAAAATCATCCATGGCCAGCCATGGTCATAGTTGGTCCAACGTCGCATTGTGACAAAAATTGTCTCAATGTTTAAATCAATTCCCTTGGATTCACCAATTCCTTTGCTTTATAAATTTTTGGGTAATGGTTGTCCCTTGGGTTCACCAATTCCTTTGGTTTATAATATTAAACCCTTGGGTTTATTAGTTGTTTTGGTTTATAATATGAATAATCGATCAATGTCATCCATGATCAAATGTGACATTCTGACAAATATTGTCTCAATATGAAAATCACCCATGGCCAACCCTGGTCATAGTTGGTCCAATGTCGGATTGTGACAACAATTGTCTCAATGTTTAAATCAATTCCCTTGGGTTCACCAATTACTTTGGTTTATAATTTTTTGGGTAATGGTTGTCCCTTGGGTTCACCAATTCCTTTGGTTTATAATATTAAACCCTTGGGTTTATTAGTTTTTTTGGTTTATAATATGAATAATCGATCAATGTCATCCATGATCAAATGTCACATTTTGACAAACATTGTATCAATATGAAAATCACCCATGGCCAACCATGGTCATACTTGGCCCAACGTCGCATTGCGCCAACAATTGTCTCAATGTTTAAATCAATTCCCTTGGGTTCACCAATTCCTTTGGTTTATAATTTTTTGGGTAAGGATTTTCCCTTGGGTTCACCACTTGCTTTGGTTTATAATATTAAACCCTTGGGTTTATTAGTTTTTTGGTTTATAATATGAATAATCGATCAATGTCATCCATGATCAAATGACACATTATGAGAAACATTGTCTCAATATGAAAATCACCCATGGCCAACCATGGTCATAGTTGGTCCAACGTCGCATTGTGACAACAATTGTCTCAATGTTTAAATCAATTCCCTTGGGTTCACCAATTCCTTTTGGTTTATTAGTTTTTTTGGTTTATAATATGAATAATCGATCAATGTCATCCATGAACAAATGACACTTTATGAGAAACATTGTCTCAATATCAAAATCACCCATGGCCAACCATGGTCATAGTTGGTCCAACGCCGCATTATGACAACAATTGTCTCAATGTTTAAATCAATTCCCTTGGGTTCACCAATTCCTTTTGGTTTATAATTTGTTGGGTAATGGTTGTCCCTTGGGTTCACCAATTCCTTTGGTTTACAATATTAAACCATTGGGTTTAATAGTTATTTTGGTATATAATATGAAAAATCGATCAATGTCATCAATGATCAAATGTCACATTCTGACAAATATTGTCTTAATATGAAAATCACCCATGGCCAGCCATGGTCATAGTTGGTCCAACGTCGCATTGTGACAACAATTGTCTCAATGTTTAAATCAATTCCCTTGGGTTCACCAATTCCTTTGCTTTATAATTTTTGGGTAATGGTTGTCCCTTGGGTTCACCAATTCCTTTGGTTTATAATATTAAACCCTTGGGTTTATTATTTTTTTTGGTTTATAATATGAATAATCGATCAATGTCATCCATGATCAAATGTCACATTCTGACAAACATTGTATCTATATGAAAATCACCCATGGCCAACCATGGTCATACTTGGCCCAACGTCGCATTGCGACAACAATTGTCTCAATGTCTAAATCAATTCCCTTGGGTTCACCAATTCCTTCGGTTTATAATTTTTTGGGTAATGATTTTCCCTTGGGTTCACCACTTGCTTTGGTTTATAATATTAAACCCTTGGGTTTATTAGTTTTTTTGGTTTATAATATGAATAATCGATCAATTTCATCCATGATCAAATGACACATTATGAGAAACATTGTCTCAATATGAAAATCACCCATGTCCAACCATGGTCATAGTTGGTCCAACGTCGCATTGTGACAACAATTGTCTCAATGTTTAAATCAATTCCCTTGGGTTCACCAATTCCTTTTGGTTTATAATTTGTTGGGTAATGGTTGTCCCTTGGGTTCACCAATTTCTTTGGTTTATAATATTAAACCCTTGGGTTTATTAGTTTTTTTGGTTTATAATATGAATAATCGATCAATGTCATCCATGATCAAATGTCACATTCTCACAAACATTGTATCAATATGAAAATCACCCATGGCCAACCATGGTCATAGTTGGTCCAACGTCGCATTGTGACAACACTTCTCTCAATGTTTAAATCAATTCCCTTGGGTTCACCAATTTATTTTGGTTTATAATTTGTTGGGTGATGGTTGTACCTTGGGTTCACCAATTCCTTTGGTTTATAATATTAAACCCTTGGGTTTATTAGTTCTTTTGGTTTATAAAATGAATAATCGATCAATGTCATCCATGATCAAATGTCACATTTCGACAAATATTGTCTCAATATGTAAATTGCCCATGGCCAACCATGGTCATAGTTGGTCCAATTGTGACAAAAATTGTCTCAATGTTTAGATCAATTCCCTTGGGTTCACCAATTCCTTTGGTTTATAATATTAAACCATTGGGTTTGATAGTTATTTTGCTATATAATATGAAAAATCGATCAATGTCATCCATGGTCAAATGTCACATTCTGACAAATATTGTCTTAATATGAAAATCACCCATGTCCAGCCATGGTCATAGTTGGTCCAACGTTGCATTTTGACAACAATTGTCTCAATGTTTAAATCAATTCCCTTGGGTTCACCGATTCCTTTGCTTTATAATTTTTTGGGTGATGGTTGTCCCTTGGGTTCACCAATTCCTTTGGTTTATATTATTAAACGGTTGGGTTTATTAGTTGTTTTGGTTTATAATATGAATAATCGATCAATGTCATCCATGATCAAATGACACATTATGAGAAACATTGTCTCAATATGAAAATCACCCATGGCCAACCATGGTCATAGTTGGTCCATCGTCGCATTGTGACAACAATTGTCTCAATGTTTAAATCAATTCCCTTGGGTTCACCAATTTCTTTTGGTTTATAATTTGTTGGGTGATGGTTGTCCCTTGGGTTTACCAATTCCTTTGGTTTATAATATTAAACCCTTGGGTTTATTAGTTCTTTTGGTTTATAATATGAATAATTGATCAATTTCATCCATGATCAAATGTCACATTCTGACAAAGATTGTCTCAATATGAAAATCACCCATGGCCAACCTTGGTCATAGTTGGTCCATCGTCGCATTGTGACAACAATTGTCTCAATGTTTAAATCAATTCCCTTGGGTTCACAAATTCCTTTGGTTTATAATTTTTTGGGTAATGGTTTTCCCTTGGGTTCACCAATTGATTTGGTTTATAGTATTAAACTCTTGGGTTTATAATGTTAATCACACATTCAGTTTATTACTCTCTTGAGTTTAAAATACTATTTCTCAGGGTTTGTTAATTTCTTAGATTTCTCAGTTTAAAATATTAATTCTTAGCGTTTATTAATCTTTAATGTTTATAATATTCATCCGTTAGGTTTATGATATTTATCCCTTGGGTTCGCTGATTCCTTTGCTTTATAAGATTAAACCCTTGGGTCGATTAGTTCTTTTGGTTTATAATGTTAATAATCTCGTTCGTTTATTAATATCTTATGTTTAAAATATTCATTCTTATGGATTATTAATTTATTAGGTTTTTTAGTTTAAAATATCAATTCTTACGGTTTATTAATCTCTTGTGTTTTTAATATTGATCCCTTATGTTTATAATATTTATCCCTTGGGTTTACCAATTCCTATGGTTTATAATATTTAAACCTTTAGTTTATGATGACATTGGGTTTGTATTATTAATTATCCCTTGGGTTTATTAATCTCTTAGGTTTTTTTGTTTTTAAATATTGTTTCATATGGTTTATTACTCTCTTGATTTTAATATTATTAATATATTAATATATATTATAAATAAATATTCAAATATTTATTAATAATGATTATTAGTAATATTATAATATTATTATAATAATATTAATATATTATTAGTTCTTTGGGTTTATTAATAATATAACCATCTATGATATTAATATATAAATAAATATGAAAATATTAAATATTATTTTTATTATTTATAAATATTATTAATACATATTATATATATTTCAAGTTAATTTATAGTATGTATATAGTTAATATTATTAATATATTAATAAATATTTTTAATATATATTATTAATACTTATTATAATATTAAAAATATATATAAAATATTTTTGTATATATTAATAATATTATAATATTACTAATATTCATTATAAATAAATATTCAAATATTTATTAGTAATGATTATTTGTAATATTATAATATTATTAGTATATATTATTAATAATATATATTAATAATACTATAATATTTATTTAGTAATATTAATAATATTATAATATTACTAATAATCATTATAAATAAATATTCAAATATTTATTATAATGATTATTAGTAATATTATAATATTATTAATAATCATTATTAATAATATATATTAATAATATTTTAATATTTTAATATTTATTTAGTAATATAAATAATATTATAATATTACTAATAATCATTGTAAATAAATATTCTAATATTTATTAATAATGACTATTAGTAATATTATAATATTATTAATATATATTATTAATAATATAATCAACTATGATATAATATATATTATTAATATATTATTAGTTCTTTTGCTTTATTAATAATATAACCATCTATGATATATTAAATTATTATATATTATTAATATTTTTTTATATTAATATATGTTATATATATTTCAAGTTAATTTATAGTATGTATATAGTTAATATTTTTAATATATTAATAAATATTTTTAATATATATTATTAATATTTTTATAATATTATTAATATATATAAAATATTTTTGTGATTTTAATCATAATTAATATATTTAATATATTAATATTCTTATTAATATATAATATATATTTTTCAAGTTAATATAATAAATTTATTATATATAATATTTATTTATTGATATATAAATTAATGTGATGGGTAGTGGATATAGGCCTATCGGCATATATCAACCACATTAGTTTTTACTAATGTGGTTGTGCTAGTTTATACCACTACTAATAATAATCAAATTTTAAATCCAATTTTAAATCGAGATTGAAAGGAAGGTAAGAGTTCAGGAAGCATGGTTTCTGGTTGTGGAAAATATATTGGAAATATTTGAAGACGTTTATACAAACAAAATTGAGTGTCTAGATCTTTTAAAGGGAATGCTTAAATTATCCAAACTAGTTAAGGAGTTTCAAGAACTAAAGGGAAAAATGCACAACGAAATCGAAGCCACAACAATGTTAATTGTATAAGGTTCCATCATGTGCTGGGTACGTGTTAATAGTCCAAAATTTTCCCAGTGAGTCTTCGATATGCTATTCCAACCTTGTTTTTTTTCAATGGTGTGATTGGTTATTGACATCAAGGGTTTTTTATCCTCCTCAAATGGACTAGGTATGGAATACCCTTTTAATTATTGCGTTGGATAAATTTTCATTGACGTGGATTCTTTAGGACAAGAATAAACAATTGCATTGGATGAATTTTCATTGACATGGATTCTTTAGACATGAATAAACAGGGAGAACGACGATCAAATCAAGAAAGAATTAGATACCATCTATAGGGATCTACACACCAAAATGCTCATAAATCTCCATTGGATGTTTGATGATCAGCCCAAACTTCCAGGTGGATTTAGCTTTGAATTTATTTTGAATTTAAAGATGAGGATTTGTTATCTAATTTTGTTGATCAAATTTTTAAATATTTCAAAAATCTTGTAAATAAAACCAATAACAAACAATTAACTTTATTATGAAAAATAAACATTTTGATCTAGGGGAGAGTTGTCTAATGTTGTGTAGGGACTAGTAATTGTTATAGTACTGGTCCCATCAACCCACCAAAAATAGATATATATGCATCCAATAATTAAACATAAAGAAATAATTTGAAGTGCAAATATATATTAAATTAAGTCCAAAATTTCCCAAGTCATTGACTGGGCCCACAACTATCCATAAATAGCCCACAACTGTCCATAAATAGTTTATAAGTATCAAGATTACAAATCCTATCATATCAACTCAAAAACTCATAAAACCATTTTTCCTTCCAAAATGGTCAAGTTAATAAGTACAAAAAGACAGTCACATCAGCCCATCTGATCAACCCTGATGCTGTGTTAGAGAAGTAAATATCAATACCTACACATAATAAAAAGAAATGTTTGTCAGCCATAACTGCTGTGTTATTCAACATTTAAACACATTGTGTTCAATAAATGGCACCCACCCAAAACAACATTTAAAACCACTGTGTACAATAAATGACACCCACCCAATAAATTCAATAAATGCTTTTCCATTAAAACAGATCAAAATAGATCAAAGCACATGGATCAACAAAAACAAATTCCTAGCCATTGGATCACATCAAATTCAATCTTGATCACACATGCAAAATGAAGCCATTGCAATCCATGGCTATCATTGTCACCAATTAAATTCAACTGCAAAAAACTATAAAAGGAGTTCAACCACTGCTGAACATTCAAACTATTCACAAGTTCTGGAGACAAACCAACACAGAACATTTCAAAGTATAATCAGGTTAGTTTTCTCAACAATTTTCTTACAATTTTATTTTAATTTCTGATTCTTACACTATTATTTTCATTTTTGAGCCTTTATTTCAGTTGTCTTACATGTCTTTATATCAGTTTTATTTCAGTTGTCTTACAAGTCTTTATATCAGTTTAATTTTCTGAACCCAATGAGAGATTGAATCAGCCTAAATTCATAGATAAGTTTCTTCGCTTACAGATTAGCATTAAATAGAAAACACAGAGATCAGTTACTTATGCTTAAACCCTCTGTTACTTATGCTCTATAGATTTTCTGTAGTCTAACACAATGGGAAAAAAATTTCCCATCCTTTCAGCACAGTTAAATCATCTATTAGTTTTTAAACATTCATTATTTGTTATATTATGATCTGTGTATTGTTTGAGGTGAAGAATGCATGATTTTCTAGCAGTAATAATCCATTTTACATTTAAGCAAACAAAATTTGTTTGAGCCACTGACTCATGAATATTCAGTTTGATAATGCATTTACATTGATCCTGGCCTTGATCTTATATATTGTTTTTTATATGGTGCTAATTGTTTACCCTATCCTAGCTAATAAACTTTTAATGCTAGCAAAGGTTGCCTGGATAGCTGATAAATACTTTTTAGTAGCATAGCTTTATCCTGGGGATCTACTATATATCCAGAGGGAAAATCTGAATCGAATATTGACTTCTCATTTTTTTTTTAATACTAAGATTAAAAATTAAGGGTAAATGGTTCTATATGCTAGCTGTGTTTTTATGATTGTTAATTAAATATCCTGAGAGAAATAATACGTGCACTGAGTTTGATCCTGAGCAGCTGACATGATATGAAAATGTGCTACTCTTCCCTTGTATTGAGCAGACATCGGGTCAATTGTAAACTACAAATAGTTAAGGATTCTACAACATTCTGATTCTGGTTAAAATAAATTGTATGGTAAACTACATCTAAATTGTATGGTAAACTACACCTGTTAGTTTTCTATATTCTAAACTTTTTACATAGAGATCAAATCACTCTCTAGGTATAACAAATGCAGACTTAAATGATATGTGCTATAAGATAGTCTTAGCACAGTCAATTTCTGTAAATAGCAGCAGTCTCTTAACAGCAACTGGATTCTAGATTTAAAGCTGTTTTAATAAGCAGACACAAGAGAGGGGTTAGGACAATAGATTTTTTAACTGTAAAAGTAATGCTATAGACTCACAAGATAAGACAGGATTAAGAAACTCTTGTTTCACATTTTCACTGAAACAAAAACTCTGACATAAAAAGAGGAAAAAGACTTATAGAAAAAATATCAACATACCACAAAATAAGTTTACTATTTTTTACATACACTCATCTACACTGATAGTCCCCATATAACAGAAGGATAAAAGGTCATACAAACCAGCAAACTCACCCACCACTCAACCTCAGAGACCTGACAGCTTCTGTTATAAGTTTATTATTATGTTTACAAAATGATCATGCATGTTTCTATTAAATGATAAAAAAAAAAAACATAACAAAAAACAAAACATGACTAGCTGAGCATATAAGCCTGTGGAAACTATTTGAGCATGAGTAGATGAGCATTAGCTGATCATAGGAATTAAAGATGACAAGACAGAAAATAAGAAAACTGTAACAGAAGGAAGAGATGATGTTATAAATGGGAAGAGATGATGTTACCAGATGATGTTTGGCTTGTATGAAAGAATTCTGTTCAATTATTCTTAACTAAATGCATTCAATAATTCTGCAGGTAGTTGCATCCATGGCAAGAGTGACTTATGTCGCTCACACAAGGAGAAGTGTCAGAAGAGTGACCAGGGGTGCCCAACTGCGATGCACCTCATCAGATGAAGAAAGAACAAGTGATGTCAATGTCACCAATGCTCCAAGAAATGTTGTTGACGATGACCATGTGGCTGAAGCTGATGTTGTGGCACCATCAGCCACAGAGCCACCGTCAACCACAGTCCAAGGTGCAATTTCAACTAAAAAGATCAACGCCATAAGAGGTTGGACAAAAGAAGAAATGTTAGCTGCAATTGACGACATAGAGTTCAATGGATATTCTGTTCGGGCATCTGCAAAGAAGCATACTATTCCCCCTTCATCAATACATTATTGGATAAATGGGCTTACTCACACCAAACGTAGAGGGCCTATTACAGTTATGACTGAAGAGGAGGAGGCTGAGGTGGTTGAGTGGTGTAAAGAAATGGACCAATTGGGACATGGGCTAGAGTTGATACAACTCAAATCTATAGTTGCTCAAATCTGTCAAGGGAGGCCAAACCCATTCAAAGATGGGTTTCCTGGTAAATCATGGTGGTTTGGGTTTAAAAAAAGGCATCCAGACCTTGTATTGCATACAGCTGAGAGCCTTGACAGAGACAGAGCATTAAATTTGCGCCCTACAGTTGTATGTAAGTTCTATGGCACTCTTTCTAGTGCATATGATAAACATTCTTATGTTGCAGACCATATATGGAACTGTGATGAAACAGGTTTACAGGCGGGAAGGAATTGTGGCATGAGGGTAATTGCCAAAAGAGGCAGCCGAAACGTGCCAAAGATTTTGCCTAAGAGCAGGAAATGGATAACCATTTTATGTTGTGTCAATGCAATTGGTGCTTCAATCCCAGGATTTTATCTTTTCAAAGGTAAAAATCAGTTGAAAAATTATATACAAAACTGTGAACCTGGAGCATGCATGGCTGCACATCCCCATGCATGGATGACTAAAGAGGTTTTTTTAAATTGGCTTTGCCACTTTGCTGCATATGTGCCAGGTGGTGTCTCACCTAATAACAGACACCTGTTGATATTAGATGGCCATGGAAGCCACAGGGCTCTACAAACAATTGAAGAAGCATACAATTTGGGCATTGACCTTTTAACATTGCCCGCTCATACCACTCACAGATTGCAGCCACTTGATGTTAGTGTGTTTGGCGCTTTCAAGAACTATTTCAGGTCAGAACGTGTTGCATGGATGGCAAAGAATCTAGGGGTTGAGGTCAAAAGGTTCGAGCTAGAAGAGCTTGCAAGTAAGGCTTTTAAAAGGGCTCTGACACCATCAAATATCAAGGCTGGCTTTAGAAGGACAGGAATATGGCCACTAAATTATGATGCTCTTATGCATGATACTGCTTGTAGCCAAGCTTTCCATGTGGATGGTCAGGAAGAAAGACATGAAGTGGAAGAAGAAGTAAATGAACATGATGATGTGGTTGCAGCTGATAATATAATTTCCCTCTCTCAAGGACAGTTATATGCTGATGATGATGAGCAGGTATGTGAAACACAGTATACTTGTCAACAAATTGATGGCAACACTGTTGAACATGTAGTTGAGAATGCAGACTTTGTTGAAACAGAAATTGCTGATATTGTTAATGCAGATTTAGTTCAAAATGAAAATGCTGATATTGTTAATGCAGAAAATGAAATTGCTGATATTGGGCATGAAATTGAAAATGACCAATTGACATTGCCTAGCCAAGTAAACCCACCATCATGGCTGGCAGAAAACATGATTAATTTGAATGCCCATAGTGTCTCAAGAACCAATGAACAAAGCATGAACATGCCTTCACAAGTGGCTAAATTGAATAGTGAAATTGTTCATTTTTTTGTGGACAATAGATCAATGGAAGAAGATGGAGGACATAATGAGACAGCAGATGAAGAAAAAAATATAGTTCAATCAAGTGCCACGGATACTGAAGTGCCAAGCAATGACATGCAGGTGGGAGGGAGGGAGAAGTTACTTGGGCGGTTCTTAAAGCTACCAGTAGAAAGAGTGTCAATGAAAAAGAAGCAAGGAACAGCCAATAGTCTTCGTTTGGGGCGAAGTTCACAGTTACTCACCTCTGAAGACTATATAAAGCTCCTTGTTGAGTCTAAAAATAAGAAAATGGAAATTCAGGAATTAAAACAGAAAAAAAAAAAGATCAAGCCAAGGAGAAGAAGGCAGCAAGGGCTATTGCAGCACAACGTCAAGCAGATGAAAGGCTTGAAAGAGAGAGAGCAAGGCAAGAGAAGGAGCAACAAAAACAAATCTCAAGACAGGAAAAGGAAGCAAGGAAGGCTCAACAAATGCTTGAAAAGGAACAAGGGTTGACTCATATGGTTGACATAAATGCAAGCACAGTTGATGAGAATGAATCCAGGAACATGTCCAACACATTGGACAACATTGCAAATAATACAACATTATTACAAGACCTCATAAACATTCAAGTGCCTCACTATCAAAATCGGGGTTTACCCACTTGCCTTATTCCTACCACAGGAGGTCTGAATTCAATGTATGCTCAGCACACACCTCCACTTAACGCAAGTGTGAGGTATGGGTACTCAATTCCTCCATGGTTGGAAGGGACAAATTGGTCTCAATTATATGGCAGCAATCAACCACCACCTAATCAAGCCTTCTTAGGAAGGCCAACCTACTTGGCTCAATCAGGTAACTTAGGGTTTGGCACTGAAGATTCTCAAGGCCATAAAGAATAGGAGTGTTAGATGTTTTTGGATGTAACCACATTATGATGTGGATTTTTGGATGGACTATATGTTTGGATTCAAATCAGTGATATGTTAGAATGATTGTGATAGGGCTGTCATATTGACATTTTTGAAGACTATTTATGAAGCAAGATATCTTCCCAGCCATACTTTTATCACTTCCTATGCTTAAGGATATATCTGAAATGTAGAAAAACACATAGTGAATGTAATTTTGTTTTTAATAATTAAATCATTTTTTTTTAGGAAAATAAGGTAGCCTAATAGCATAATCAAAACCAATCTGGTTATATCTACCTAACATGAGATGTTAATCTAAGGGTTCAATAGATAGAATCTCTTCATACATCATTATAGGCAGCTAGTTGGATCCATTACCCAACTTCTATTTGTTGGGATCATCTCAAACAAGACTCCCAAAGTATGAATTTTGACACCCTACTCTCCATAACTGTTGATGCCCTGCTCTCCATATCTTGCAGCGTTTGACAAAGTAAATAATTTTTATCGTTCCATTTCGGGAATCCATGGTGCCATGGCGGATTGTACCAGGGATTTCTGAGATCCAAGTAAGACACTTAAAGTGTTTCTAGTAACATTGAATTATTCTACCAGAAACACTTTTAAGTGTCTTACTTGGATCTCAGAAATCCCTGGTACAAGCCGCCATGGCACCATGGATTCCCAAAATGGAACGATAAAAAGTATTTACTTTTTCAAACGCTGCAAGATATGGAGAGTAGGGCGTCAACAGTTATGGAGTGTTAAATGTTTTTGGATGTAACCACATTATGATGTGGATTTTTGGATGGACTATATGTTTGGACTTTTATATCTTAATAGATCTCAAATTTCCTTTATACTACGCTAAGTATAATCATGGGACTGTTTAAATGTGAATATCTATATGTATATTTTTTTAAGGCACTGTTTATGAACATACCTAGGAGCTAATTTTTTATGAGACAAAACTAGTTTCAAATCGGTGATATGTTAGAATGACTATGATAGGGCTGTCATAGTTTTTGAAGACTGTTTATGAAGCAAGATATATTCCCAGCCATATTTTTATCACTTCGTATGCTTAAGGATATATCTGAAATGCAGAAACACACATAGTGAATGTAATTTTGTTTTCATAATTAAATGATTTTTTTTTAGGAAAATAAGGTAGCCTAACAACATAATCAAAACCAATCTAGTTATATCTACCTAACATGAAACACATGCTACATCAAGTTGTTTGTAGTATTGACTGCATTTAACATCATCGCAATACATCCACTTTGTCATGGATGAGAAATGCACAAAATGGTTATACGGAATGCACTCTTGTTAACTACAGGGCTTAGCTGGAGTATGCTACAAATATGTATTTTGAAATAGCAGAATAATGTTGAGAAGTCATTTGGATGCACTGAAAGAAGAATGAAATGTCTCTAAAGGAAAGTTTAGTAAAAGAAAAATGTCTCTAAATGTCTCAAAGTGCAAATGTTATATTCACTAGATATTGACTAGATTTCCCTTCACTAGATTTCGGTGTGAAATGTGTCATCTTATATTCACTAGATTTCCCATGCATGGGCTGGAAGTGACACTTAAAAACATGAATAAACAATGGCAGCCATTTTTGGAAACAATGTCATCACCAGATGATGCAACTAAGGAAAATGAAACTCCTGAAACAATCTCTTCAGATACTAGGGGAGGGTTGGTGAGCATATTAAATTCGAGCAGGTTCTGTACGTTTAGGGTTTCAAACCACCTGTTATGCAACATGCATTCCACAGCCTGTGCATGTCAAATTGTTCTTTTAAGCAAAATATGTCATGATAACAATAACTAGAACAACAAATTGCCCAATCTAAAACTCAACTTCAAGAACAAATTACCTTAGTCAAGAGACAACATTTTGTATAGATCAAAAGAATCATTGACCAATTAAAATAATTACAACAAAGCATTGAGTGAGCAAAAGAAAAATCTTTGGATTTCCCCAAGTTCAAACATGAAGCTTATGAACTTAATTCACAATTCCAGAAACAACAACATATTCTTTGCGATAAGTTAATTTTAATGCAGGTGAAATGCAAACTGATTAATGCTCCACAGCAGGGTTTTCTAACACTTTACCTATCCTACTCCACTCCAACACTTTAACTATCTTAGTCCACTCCAATGCAAAAAGGAATAATTAGAAATTGCAACATGCGTTCCACAGCCTGTGCATTTCTGTGCATGTCAAATTGTTCTTTAAAGAAAAATATGTAATGATAACAATAACTAGAACAAAAAATTGCCCAATCTAAAACTCAACTTCAAGAACAAATTACCTTAGTCAAAAGACAACATTCTATATAGATCAAAAGAATCATTGACCAATTAAAAGAATTACAACAAAGCATTGAGTGAGCAAAAGAAAAATCTTTGGATTTCCCCGAGTTCAAACATGAAGCTTATGAACTTAATTCACAACTCCAGAAACAACAACATATTCTTTGTGATAAGTTAATTTTAATGCAGGTGAAATGCAAACTGATTAATGCTCCACAGCAGGGTTTTCTAACACTTTACCTATCCTACTCCACTCCAACACTTTAACTATCTTAGTCCACTCCAATGCAAAAAGGAATAATTCGAAATTGCAACATGTGTTCCACAGCCTGTGCATTTCTGTGCATGTCAAACTGTTCTTTAAAGAAAAATATGTAATGATAACAATAACTAGAACAACAAATTGCCCAATCTAAAACTCAACTTCAAGAACAAATTACCTTAGTCAAGAGACAACATTATATATAGATCAAAAGAATCATTGACCAATTAAAAGAATTACAACAAAGCATTGAGTGAGCAAAAGCAAAAGCTTTGGATTTCCTCGAGTTCAAACATGAAGCTTATGAACTTAATTCACAACTCCAGAAACAACAACATATTCTTTGCAATAAGTTAATTTTAATGCAGGTGAAATGCAAACTGATTAATGCTCCACAACAGCGTTTTTTAACACTTTACCTATCCTACTCCACTCCAACACTTTACCTATCTTAGTCCACTCCAATCCAAAAAGGAATAATTAGAAATTGCAACATGTGTTCCACAGCCTGTGCATTTCTGTGCATGTCAAACTGTTATTTAAAGAAAAATATGTAATGATAACAATAACTATAACAACAAATTGCCCAATCTAAAACTCAACTTCAGGACAATTTGTTAGAACATGAAGATATTTGTGGTTTGACTTATGCAAATTAATTTGCCGTTACTTGTAGGTGGTTGCCTTCTTGTATTTCTTGTCGACTGTCAGTAGTTGGTTTGACCTCATCACACTTCTGTACATCAGTAAGTTTGGATAATCCATTAATTCTGAACTTTATGTAAGCACTTGCTTCTCTCCTATCTAACTTGTTTTCTTGGTTGGTGGGTTCTTTGTCAGTCTATTAGCTTGTTTTATTGGTTAACATGTATTGTTTTGCATACCTCCCACAGTTGTCCTGGCTGTCATCACAGTTCCTGCTCTGTACAACAATTATGAGGATCATGTAGATAGATATGCTTCAATTGTTGAGCAGGAATTCATAAAGCATTACAAGAAATTCGATGAAAGTGTTATTCGCAGGATTCTCCCTCTTCTCTCAGGCGAGAAGAGAAGTGATTAAAAGGAGAAGAAGAAGATGTAGAGACTCCAGTAAATTTAACGCATGACATGCCTTCAAACTGCAATAACAGGATTGGTGCAAATGAATTAAGCTCTTGATCGATTCAGTGGCGAAATAATTATTGTTTATTGCATTCGAGCCTCTACAAATTTGTGATTCTTTTGAAATAATAATAGCTTTCAACTTAGTACATTCAATTTTTCTAGTAAATCAAATAAATTTCTTCATGTATTATATCCTCGGCAGCAGCCGCAAAACTTGAATGCTCGGCCGAACGTTCTATGAAGGTTAAAAACAGTGACAGAATCTGTTCAAATCCGGAAAAGAAATGATAAATTATATAGAAGCTGGACAATTCAACCCAATTGAACATTCAGTTGTTATGGACAAAAATTGCAGTGTGTTACGTTAAATCTATTGGATGATTTTTTTTCAAATCAAGCCATTGTATCAGACAAGCGTGTTTCTCCCAAACATGCTGGTCCGTCCGAAATCCATTTTAACCAACAAACTTGCATTAAGGAAGAAAAAACCCTGAAAACAGTATTGTTCTTCAGAATCCAACTTTATAGTGAAATGACATTATTTACAAACCTACGTTGTTCCACAGCCTGTGCATTTCTGTACAACTTGTTAAGATTTATTTACAGAGGACTTCAGTTGTAATAGGGAATTTCGCACAGAGCCAAAAACAATTCAAGCAGGAGCACGAAAGTCTCGGGAGTAGAGCCAAAACAGTTCAAGCAGGAGCACGAAAGCTCAACAATGGACAAACCCTAGACCACTAGAAAACCCTAACCCCTAAGGAACATCAGCCACTAGAAACCCTAGACCCTAAGGCACATAAGCAAGAAGAGCTAAATTGAACTAGTGCCATGAACAAACAGAAGCAAGAAGAGCTAAATTGAACCAGTGCCATGAACAAACAGAAGCAAGAAGAGCTAAATTGAACCGAAATAGATTAGAAGTGTTCATAAACACATGTTTAAGTGTTGAAAAACACAACAGGGCTGGTAGGAATTATTTTCCTACCGGGAGGTGAATATGCCACGCGAAATGAAGAGGAAAATGTCGATGCAGGAGCCAATTGATAGCCAGAGCCCGCCAAAGTTCGGCAATACCTGTAATAATACCTGCAAAACCCTCAAATATAGCATAAATTAGCCAAAATATGTGTGAAACCCCTCGAAAATGCAAGAAACACAACTGCAAAATGTAAAAACCCTCGAAAATTACTCAACCTTATGGTACTTCAGCAAACCAGTAGAGGGGACGAAGTGGTCAACAACTTCGCGCTGCATTGAGCAGTCGAGGAGGGCAAATTGATAGTCCATGGAGCTAAGCAAACCAGTAGAGGGGACGAAGTGGTCAACAACTCTGCACTGCATTGAGCAGTCGAGGAGGGCAAATTGATAGTCCAGGGAGCCGAACATGTCCACATCAGGGCGTAGGAGAAACATCACCGAAAGCGCCACAAACCAACAAGCCATCCAAACAGCAACAGACACCGCGAGCGTAAGTTAAACAAGGGAAGTGAATGTGCACCAGCGCTGGTGACACAGCGCACAGCCACCGGTAGAGGAGTCCGAGCAACATCCCGCCCCGAACAGAAATGCACAGGCTGTGGAATGCTTGGTGCATAACAGGTGGTTTGAAACCCTAAACGTCCAGAACCTGCCCGAATTTAATGTGCTCACCCACCAGAACACGTCAACGCTTCCAAATGGCACTTGTCGTACAACAAATGATGTGTTGACCACGTGGTTTCTTGACGTGGAACGGAGGGCGCCCAAGTATTGGCGTCCCTCCCCTAATTTTATTAAAAATATTTATTTCATAAATTAGTTTTTCCTTGACTTATATTTTTATTGATATTATTTTACTTTTATAAATTAGTTTTTTCTTGATTTATATTTTTATTGATATTATTTTACTTTTAAATAGTTTGGAGAAGTGTTGTTTTTTACTGCTATATCTTTTTGGATACAGTGAATTTACGGAAGCCATAATCAGTGCCAGCACAACTACCAGTTATAATTAATCATGCAGATAATGTTATTTTTTTTAATGTAAAGTAAATGCATACATATTGTAGAAATTAATGTGCATATCCTAAATTACTCATGATAATTACTAAATCATAAGATTAGAATCTAATCTACCAATATGAGGAACTAAATTCATGATCAAGAACAAAAATAGTTAATGTGCATCAATATTCAATACACATATACAGAGATATATATAGGGGAAAGAAATTTCTGAAAACTCCTTACTATCTATATTTCATTAATCAAAGAATCTGGATGAATACAATATACTATGTTCAACCTTGAGCTCAAACTACACCTATATCTTCTCTCCTCTCCCTGACTAAATGACCTTGGCCAATACTTAGCCAAAATTTTCAGCTTTCAAACTCCTATTTCCTTGTGTTGTTCCTCAATGAATTAAACCTTATTATTTAGGAAATTCCTCAATCTGGATTGCGCAATTCCATTAGGTCCTTCTCTGACTACATGCATGACATGTACAACTTGGAATCATTTACAACTGATAGTACACTGCCCTTGAATTCCAATCTCAACTAGGTAACTCAAATTATGTGCATGCACGAGTTAATTTAGGTTGATTGATCAATTAACTAGTTAAAAACTAAATTTACACCCCACTACTCGATCTCCCACTAGTTCCTCCAACAGTTAGAACTAGTTTAATTGACCATAACTCAATTTAACTGAATTAAATTGTTACAATTGAAATTAACTCAACCTAGACTCCTAAAATTTAAGAATCACTATAAATAACTCAACTTCATGCTCCCAACTCTAATTAACTAAGCCTATTGATGTGGAATTTTGATTTTATCTTAATTTAATCAAAGGCATAATTAAATTAGGAATTTCTTGCTGCATTTTCAACACTCCCTCACAATAAGAAAAGGATTATCATATACCTCAATCCTACCTCTATGGAACTCAAATTTTCCACTTGAAAAAGCTTTTGTCAAAATATATGCATCTTGTTCCTCTTTAGGAATGTATTCCAACACATGATACACCTCTACACACAATATCGTAGATGGTGGTACCAGATATCAATGCCCTTGGATCGATTGTGAAAATTTGGATTCTCAAGGAGTTTGATACAACTCTGATTGTCACAGTAAATCATGGTAGGATCCATCATCTCACCAAATAACCCAACATTAATCTTTCTCATCTAGATAGCTTCATAATTTGCTTGATTGGTAGCCATGTACTATACTTCTATTGAGCTGAGTGAAATTGATCTCTACTTCCTATTGTACCAAGAAATTGTTTTCGAACTGACACTGAAAATTCCTCTTGAAGTGCTATTCCTATCTGATGGACTTCCTACCCAATCTACATCCCTGCAGCTTCACTCCCTTTGTATTTTTATACCAAATTCCAAACTTAGTGGTTCCTCTAAGGTACCATAGTACATGTTTAGTAACCCTCCAATATAATTGGTTTGTCGAACCATATCTTGGATCAACTACTTCATTGCATAACACATGTATGGTTGTGTGTTCACCAAACACATTAGAGAACCCAATAACTTCATGTACATGGTAGCATCCACTTCCTCACCCGAAGTGGCATCCTCTTTCCTCTAGTTGGTCGCTAGAGGAGTCTCCATGTGTTTGCATATGCCCATGTGGAACTTATGAAGTATCTCATTGGTATACTTTCCCTAAGAGACAAACAATTCCCCTTCTCTCTTCCATACTTGCAAACCAAGGAAATAGGTCATCAAACCCATGTCCTTCATTTTGAACTCTCTTGCAAGGTCCTCCTTGCAATACTTGATAAGTTGTTCATCACCGGTAAAAATAAATTCATCAACATATAAAACTATAATCAACAATTTACTTTATACTAGAATGTGGTGAAGCCCAAACTGGTGACGTAGCTATCGATCCTGGTGTACCAAGCCCGGGGTGCTTGCTATTGTACTGGGAAAAAATCAAACAAGAAGAAACAGAAACTGAATGAAAACTTAATGTAAAATACACCAAATATAAACACGGGAATTTACTTGGTAAAACCTTGACAGGGTGTCAAGGAAACCTCCACAGGGCAATGGATTGGAAACTCTATTAATCAAAAATTATTCTCCTCATCTTACAAGCCTCTCGGGCCATCCAAATTAACCTGGGCTATTTCGTCATTCTAACTTCATTTCGTTATACAAACAACTAACAAGTAATAAGTAAATTTTCCCAAAATTACATTATTTACATTTTTTGTCATATTTCAACAAACTCCACCTTGACAACAATTTTCCTAATCCCTTGCCCATGCCCATTCATCATCTCTTCTACAAGCCAAGAGAAGCGAGACACCATCTCAGCTTCTCTACTGTAACTGGATTCGTGAATATATTTGCATGATTTTACTGTGTATGGACCTTCTTAAGAACTACTTTGCAGCCCTCGATTACATGTGTCACAAAGTGATACCTTACATCGATGTGCTTGGTCTTGCTATGATAGGTTGGATTTGTAGCCAAATGAATAGCACTCTGGCTGTCACATAAAACATTCACTTTCTCCTGTGTCCTTCCAATCTCATCAAGCAGACCTTTTAAGCAGATTTCCTCTTTACAGGCATCTGAAGCAGCTATATACTCTGCTTCAGTAGTGGACAAAGCAACTGTCTCTTAAAGCTTTGACATCCAGTTAATTTCTCCACCTACAAGAGCAAAAACATAACCTGTAGTAGACCTCCTTTTTTCCAAAACACCTGCATAATCAACATCCACATATCCGCAGACTGAACCTTCATGACTATCAAAGCTGATGCAATGGTCACTTGTGCCTCTCAAATACTGAAGCACCCATTTCACTTCTCCCCAATGTTATTCTCCTGGATTTGCCATGAACCTATTGACAACTCCAATTGCATGTGAAATGTCAGGTCTTGTAGATACCATCGCATACATTAAGTTGCCTACCGCATTTTCATATGGTACACGAGACATATACTTCTTTTCTTCATTAGTTCCAGGACTTAAATCTGAAGAAAGGTTAAAATGAGAAGCTAATGGAACATTAACAGGTTTCACATTGTTCATACTGAAATTTTCAAGTACTCTCTCCGCATACTTTTGTTGTGATTACCAAAGCTTACCATTCTTCCTGTCTCTATGTATCTCCATGCCCAAGGTATGTTTTTCCGCTCCAAGCTCCTTCATATCAAACATCCTAGAAAGATGAGCCTTTAACCTGTTGATTTCTTCCATGCTTTTGCTTGCAATAAGCATATCGTCAACATACAACACCAAGATAATGAATATGCCATTGAAACTTTTGAAGTATACACAATGATCAAACTCACTTCTAATAAAATTTTGGCTCACCATGAAGGAATCAAACTTCTTGTACCATGGCCTGGGCAACTGCCTCAGGCCATACAATGATTTCCTGAGCTTACAAACTAATATTCTGCTACGACCTTGTACAAAACCTTCTAGATGATCCACATATATATTTTCATCCAAATCACCATGAAGAAAGGTTGTTTTAACATCTAATTGTTCTAACGCAAGATCAAGTAATGCAGTTAGTGCTAACACAGTACGAATAGAAACAAGTTTAACGACTGGTGAAAAAATATCATGAAAATCAATACCTTCAACTTGACAATATCCTTTTGCAACCAACCTCACCTTATACCTATCAATACTTCCATCAACTTTTCTCTTAAATTTGAAGACCCATTTTCACCCAAAAACGCTTCTCCCTTCAGGAAGTTCTACAATATCCTAGGTATTGTTCTTAGCTAAGGAATCCATTTCTTCTTCCATAGCCTTTTTCCATATCTCGCTATCTGCATCATCTATTGCTTCCTGATAACAAGAAGGTTCCCCATCTTCAGTAATCAATGCAAAATATGAAGCAGAATCTTCATACCTTTTGGGTGTTTTTATTTCCCTAGTAGACCTTCTTAGAGTGACTGGTTGTTGAATTGGTTTTGGAATTTCTCCAGTTTCCTTTGCTTCTCCATCTTTTTCATCATAAGTCTCTCCTTCCTTTCAACTTTCTGGAAAAGGTTTAGTCTCCAATTGAATCTGTTGATTTGGCGATACTTTTTCCTGTTCAAATTTTCCAACATCCGATTTTAGAATAGAAGATTCATCAAATGTTGCATCTCTACTAATTACTATCTTCCGTGAAGGACCCCACAACCTATATCCTTTCACTGCATAATCATACCCAAAAAAGACACAACATTTCGATTTTGGATTTAGCTTTGAACGTTGATTTCTAGGAATAAGAGCATAGGCATCACAACCAAAAATCTTCAAATAAGAATAATCACAAGACTGACCCAACCAAACTTCTTCAGGAATTTTATAGTTTATGGCAACCAAAGGTGATATGTTAACTAAATAACAAGAAATAGATATTGCTTCTGCCCACAACTCCTTTGGAAGGTTAGCATTGTTGATCATGCTTTTGGATCTTTCCATAAGAGTCTGATTCATCTTTTCAGCAACGCCATTTTGATGAGGAATATAAACAACAGTTTTATGTCTAACAATCCCTTCATCCTTACAAAAATTTTCAAATTCTAAAGAATTAAATTCACCGCCATTGTCAGTTCTTAAACATTTAATTGATTTTCCTATTTTCTTTTCCACCATTGCTTTAAATTGTTTAAAAAAATTAAATACATAAGCTTTATTTTTCAACATATAGACCCAAAATTTCTGGGAGAAATCATCAATAAATGTTAAGAAATATAATGCACCTCCATAAGACACAGTAGGAGACGGTCCCCACATATCAGAATGAATGTAGTATAAAATTTGTTTACTATTATGATTACCAGTCTTGAACCTTTGTTTACATTGTTTCCATACACGCAATGTTTACAAAAATCCAACTTCAAGGATTTCAAATCAAGAAGCAACTTGCGGTTCATTAGTACCTGAAGGCCTTTCTCACTCATGTGACCTAACCGCTGATGCCATAAACGAGAACCTTCTTTTTATTTTTCTGATACAATCGTTGCTTCACTAACAGAAGTGCTTCCTTTGAGTCTGTACAGATTTCTGACCTTTTCAACCTTCATAACAACCAAGGCTCATTTTGAGACTTTCAGCACTCCATTCTGACCTGTAAATTTATACCCTTTCGAATCCAAAACTTCCAAGGAAATCAATTTTTTCTTTAATTCAGGTACATGCCTAACATCAGATAATGTTTTAATTGTATCATCATACATTTTAATTTTTACATTACCCATCCCAACAGTCTGACAAGATGCATTATTTCCTATAAACACGGAACTACCATTTACAACTTCATATGAAGTAAACCAAATTTTGTACAGACTCATGTGATGAGAAGCACCAGAGTCTAATAGCCAATTTTCAACATCTTGAGAGACATTACAAACAGGTAGGGCTTCAAAAGTTAAAACTTCATTAATCATACCTTAATCAACCTGATTTTCTTCCTTATTCTGGTTTTCCGACTCCTTCCATTTCCAACAGTCTTTCTTGAGGTGTCTAATTTTGTTGCAGTACCAGAACTTGGCTTTACACTTCTTGCCTCCCTTTGAATTTGATCTGTAAAACCCCCTTTCTTTCTCCCCTCTTTCATTTGACCGATCTTTGGCTAGCATGGCTTCTGGTGTAGATGTCTCAATACTAGATTTCCTTCGTACTTCTTCAAATAATAGAGCACCCGCAACTAATTCAAATTTCAAAGAATTAGAAGTTCTCAAACTGATTGAAGTTACGAAGTGGCCCCACAACTCAGGCAAAGAACACAACAAGGTTATCGCCTTGTATTCTTCCTGCATTTTAACTTCCATATCTGATAATTGGAAAATAAGTGTATTAAAAACATTTAAATGTTATGCAACTTTTGTACCCTCCTTCATCCGAATATGTACAGTTGTCTTTTCAAATATTTGTCAATGATTTAGTCATATACAAGGTTTCTAGTTTTTCCCACAACCCTTCAGTTGTACTCTCTTCAACAATATTAAAGAGAACTTCATCTGCCAAACATAACCTAATGGTATTGAGGGCTCGGGCATCCAAGTCCTCCCAATCTGAATCTTTCATGCTTGAAGGTTGTTTCTTTACCCTGTTTAATGCTTTGTGCAACCCTTGTTGCACAAGCAAGTCCCTGACTTTCAGTTTTCACAATGCAAAATTGTTCTTCCCGGTGAACTCCACCTCGAACTTTGCATTCGTCATTTTGGCCATTTCTTCTTCCTATAAATCTTTCTACTATGGTTTCTTTGTTTCCCTTCTTTCTTAACCTCCAACTAGGGTTTAAAGAAAAATTTTCCAATTTCCCCCAGGTTTCTGAGTTCTCTTTCTTTTAATTAAATAAATCCTTACAAAAAATTCTGAGATTTAAAAGAAAAAAAATTCCAGAATTTTCACTATTCCACTTTCCATAATTTCCACCAGAAAAAGTTCTCAAAAAAAATCTCTTTAAACTTTCTTTGTTTTCTTCAACTCCCCCCTTAAAAAAAAATCGAATATCAATAGAAGCAAATTTCATATTTTAGCCTTTTCAACAAATTCAATTTTCAACCGTTTCTGCCAATTCAAACTTACAATTTCTCTGTTTTAAAAACAAAAAACTGTAACTTCTTAGAAAAAACTATTGTACCCGAATTCTCATCATTCTCTATTTTATGTCGGCATTATTTCTCACTGTGTGATTGGAAATTGTGGCCTCACCAACTACAGCATATGCACCCTTTTTATCCAGCGTGACAGAGTTTCCTGCAATGCTAACCCTCTTTTATGGCACACCCATTGCTTCTTTTTTTCTCTCGCATCAGATTCAAATAGTGAAAACTCCTCCATTTGATCGAACTCTGCTCAGCGTGCTCCACTCTTCCTTCATATCTCAAATTTGCCACCATATCTGATTTTATTCTCAGATGGCAGATGACTGACAGCCCACTTCTCAGACTGCGGACTACGGCTCCAACCAACAGCAGCAATCTCTACGGTGGCATGACAATAGCAATCTTTATGGTGGCACAACATATAAAAAGTGGCAGAAAAAAAAAATTCAGTGCCTTGATCCTCTAACAGCAAACGACACTACCACTTCGCCTCTGCTTTTCAATTTCAACTTCGCCTTCGTCATAGTGACCTCTTCTTTCACTGCCACAACCCTCACAATTCATGCAAGCTCTGATACCACTTATTGTACTGGGAAAACATTAAACAAGAAGAAACAAAAACTGAATGAAAACAAAATGTAAAATACACCAAAGATAAGCATAGGAATTTACGTGGTAAAACCTTGACAGGGTGTCAAGGAAACCTCCATGGGGCAAGGGATTGGAAACTCTATTAATCAAGAATGATTCTCCTCATCTTACAAGCCTCTCGGGCCATCCAATTTAACCTGGGCTATTTCGTTATTCTAACTTTATTTCGTTATACAACCAACTAACAAGTAATAAGTAAATTTTCCCAAAATTACATTATTTACATTTGTTGTCATATTTCAACACCTGATTCAGCCCATACAATGCTCGCTTGAGTCAACACACATGTCACTCTTTGTCAAATGTCTCAAATCCTTCAAGTTTTTCAATATACACCTCCTCCTCAATAACTCCATTAAGGAATGTTATTGTCACATTAATCTGGTGTATTTTCCACCCCATCTATGTATCCAAAGCAATAATTGATATGATGGAAGAGCACTTTGCTACACAAGAAAAGTTATCTTCATAGTCAATCCCTTCTACCTGAGAGTACCCCTTGGCCACGAATTTTTCCTTTTGCTTCTCGATGCTTCCATCTATTGCATGCTTTACCTTGTAAATCCATCTCAAACACACCATTAACTTGTCTGTTGGTCTTGGGACCACTTCCCAAACACTATTTCTAATAATGGAATCATATTTTCTACCATAGCATCAACCAATACCGATTTCTTTGTTGCTTCCTCGAATGAGGTTGGTTCTATCTCTACTAGCTCGGTCATCAAATCCATGTAGCCAGTGTACTGATCCAGTGACATCCTTTGTCTGTGCTGTGATGTGGGTGCTCCCACATTCTCTCTAACATGCTATAATAATATTTCATCTTCCCTAGTCTATTTACTTCCTTCCCTGGATGTCTCTGCTTGAGTGGTTGTCTCCACTCCCTACTCCTATTCTTTTTGTCACGCCACATATTCTTGAAGTTCTTCCTTTGGATTCAAATGCTCTTGATATACATGCAACTGAAGCTCCATATCAAGGGAACACTTCATTTCCTTCTCTTCATCAAACTTCACATCTCTACCAACAATTTTCATCCTAAGAGATGGTAGGTACACTCGATAGTTGTGAGGTGTATCAATGTACCCCCAAATATTCCCAACTCTACTGTTGAATCTAGATTTTTCCTTGCTTCCTTGGAAACATGGAAATATATTGATGATCAAAAGATCCTGAAGTGTGACACATATGGTTTCTTCCCTCAAAAATCTTCTTATGGTGTACTCATCTTGATAATTTGATGAAGACTCCTTTTCAACACATATACCATTGTGTTGCATGCTTCGGCCCACAAGTGTATAGGTAGGCCATGATTATGTATCATCACATGTCCAACTCCCATAATAATTGTGTTCTTCCTCTTAGCCACCCCATTATGTTTTGGGTTATGGGGTGTTGTCAACTCCCGTCGAATTCCTTCCTTTGCATAGAAATTTTTAAACTCGCTCGACACATATTCACTACCATTATTGCTCCTGAGAGCCTTCAATTTCATGCTAGTTTCTTTCTCAAAAGGTGCTTTAAATTCAACAAATTTGGAGAATGTCTGGTCTTTCTTTTGCATGAACAAAATCTAGCACTTACGTGAGAAATCACATACAAATATAACTTAATACTTGTGCTTGGACGTGGAGGCTGTCAAGAAAGGTCCATAGACATCAAAGTGGATCCTTTCAAGGATTGCATGCGCCCTACTATCCCGATCATTGAAAGTAGTTTTTGTATACTTCTTTTTCTCACATGCTAAAGCATAAGAATATGAATTCTTAAAACATATAGTTAAGAAATTAAATCCCCTTCCTTTTTCTCTTCTTCCCCCTCCCCTTTTTTTTATTAAATGCTTTAAAAACATTTATAGCTCCCAAAAAAATCAAAACTCACCCTTTTTTTTAATATATATTTTTAATTAATTTAATATTTTCAATCAAACCCACCCTTCTTATTTACTATACCATACACCAAACCAAAATAGGTGTGGCCCTCTTTATTTCACTACCAACATTGGGTGGACTATTCCAAAAAAGAAAAAGAAAAAAACATCACATGGTTGATTCCTTAAACTGTTACAGTGTGAAAAAGAGAGTCAAAGGCTTGGGTGAGACCCAAGATTCATTCGAAAGACCTTCCCAAGCTTTTGGAAATATGAAATTAAATATTGTACCTCTTCTGCCCACTTCTCTCACCCCAACTTTCCATTCAAATGTTGTATCCTGTCGGTGGAGCTCCACGCTCAAGGAGCCTAATAGCTATTCTGCTCCAGAATTTTGGCATGCCACTAGATATGTATCCAAATTGTAGAATATGATTCTACCCTCTAAACAAACCTCACAATGAAAATAGGCCAACTACAACCGCTATGAACATCATTGTTATACTACTTCAATTCGATCCCAGTACTTACCTACTTGCTCATAACCCTGTCAAATAAGAAAATGTTGCAAAGCATACTTGAACAATAAACAAACCCAAAAATATTTGGTGGATCCGGCCCTCGACTTTAAACTTTAACACGATTGTGAAATGGTCGCTCGACCCTCTCTCAAACTACAACGTTGTTGTGATGGCTATCGACCTTTACAAGAACTCCTCTAAACCATAATATTAAAAAGACTTTGCGACTCTTCATTGACGAATTATAAACTTCGTGCAATAGAGTATGTCCGGATGGATATGGTTTATCAATTATGTGCACCGATTTTGGCCTGTCAGCCCTTTCCTTCAATGTGTCACGGTCGCGTGCATCGATGAATGATCCTTTCACTCTCTGCAACCCAATGTAATGGCCCTTGTGCTCTTTACAATAGACCAAATGATGGCTTCACCCGGTAATGACGAGATGGTGCACTCCTCAGCAATGTTTCACGACCTCTTTGTATGACATAGAAATATTTGTAGATAGGCATATGCCCCCACGACTTGGTATGCTTAAGAGATAAACCCTTGCTAATGGTATGCAAGAATGCTCATCATCATGCTCAGCCAAATAAACCACTTTATTTAATTAATAACTGTAAATAATACATGCTAAAATGATTAACATAAACCCTTGCTAATGGTATGCAAGGATACTCATCATCACACTCAACCAAGTGAACTATGAAGCACACTTGTAGACTCTAGATGGATCCACTAGACAAATTCACCTACAGGGTTTTGGTCCCTGGACAGACTAGACTAGAATTGGCCTGACCAAGTTCTCAACAAACACAAAATATATCTATAACTTAGGATGATCCAAATGCCTAGCTCCTATCCCCTTTAATAAGCTTAATAGACTCTCTAGAAACCATATTTTATTACTTTCCCTCAAAAAATGAAAGCAACTACCATGGGAGATCTCATGGTAAATACCATGGATAGATTATGTTCATTTTGACCATTTCAAGAAAAAGAAGATTACAAATGTATTTGAAATAATTCCTTAAAAGATTCTAGGATCTTATTGTTGCAATAGACTTCCAAACAAATCTCTTATGCAAGACCAAAACAATAGAGAAACCAAACCATTCTTTAGATTTCTTCATTGTCCATATGGCAAGGTATTTCAGAGATAAATAATCATCAAGTTCGTCACAATATTTGGAGAGAGATCCCAATGTTTTATAGATTTTTAGATGGCTTCTTCAGGGTAGCCATTGGAGGGAAATCCTCCCTTTTTTAAATTTCAGTTTTATTTAAATTAAAACCAAGGATAGGGAAGTTTTGGAGTTAAACTTTAGTGGCTTTAATGCTTGATTAAATTAGGAAACCCTTGTATTGGAGTTAGGTTTGATTTTAAAAATAATTTGTCTTTTAGACCTAAAGACCTCTCGTTTGTAATTTATAATTTTAAAATATATTTATAGAATCCTCTAAGCATTTATAGAATCCTTTAAGCGCGATTCGCCAACAATAAGATTAATATTTTTGAGAGAATCCTTGTTTCTTTGACTAAGGAGATGAGAATTTGAGGTCTTGATGGGTCTAATGCCCCTTGTAATTTCATATAATGTTTGAGGTGCTCTATAACCATGATCTTTCTTTCTTTGAATAATGGGCTATCCAATGTAAAGGTGTCAAATCACCATCCGTGTGGGGTTTGTGCCAAGAAGCTAGGGGACTAAACTTCAAACACAAATATTTCAAATCGGGAGGATTATCGCGACATGCCACATACCACCATAATCATCTTGAAAAGGAGAACCCAATGACAAGGATCTCGAAGGAAAATCGAGTGATTTGGTTCTTTAAAAACCCCCCAACAAGTGCGGGGTATGTCCTTAGTTCAAGAAACCTAAATTCTCGAGTTAGGGTTTTCAACCATCTTTTATTGGAGCTTCCAACTTGATTTAATTAAGACTAGTATTAAAAGCATTCATTAATAGTTTGACATCAATGATAGGTGTTTATTCAAAGTGAAACTCCATGGTTGACATCAATGATAACACCATTCAACAAATATAATTTCAAGTGAAGAACATGTTGCTTCATATTCCAATGTATTTCAAGTGAAGAACTTGTTGCTTCATATTCCGCTATATATATTGATCCAAAATCTTTTGTTTGAGATGTATAAAAGAATTAACATGTGAAAATTGTAGCTTTAAACAAGAAACTTTAAAGGCATAAGCAAAAAAAGAGAGAAGCAATTAACATCATGCACGAAGACACAAGAGTTGATATCAGAGTTCGTCCAGGAGGGACTACGTCTCCGGGCCCTGCTCTAATAGTGGGGAGGCCCTGCTTTTATTAAATGGAAAAAATGAAAGTACAAGTACAAAATGAGGAATTACACCCTTATACCTGCCCAATCTAAAATTGGCCGAAAATTGCAGACCTCTGATAACGAACTGGGCAGCACCGTTGGATTTGTGGCGTCAAGTAGTGCTGAATCCATATAAAACTTGCCCCAATCGGAAAAAGTGAAAATCTGGCCCCTTTGGAAAAATGGCTCAGATCATGGTTATGCCCCCTCCTGCACATTGCTCAAGGTTCCACTGCCTCGTTTTCCGTGCCCGCTCCTATCCATCCTTGGGTGCACAAATGAGTGAAGGTTTATATACTTTAGTGTGGGCGGATTCTCCAAAGTGACCATTGGACGAATTGTTGGAGATCCAAATGTTTGGGAGGAGGTCAGGTGGTCAAATCTCGACCCCTCCATTAAAAGGCCGAAAGTTGTTTTTTTTAAACCTGCATTATTCTTGTTTTAAAATATGTGTCGTTTGGTCTTGAGACACGTGGGGGTCGGGTCCGCTTGGGCGGCCCGCCCCCGAAACCCTCGCCGACACTATTATGGTGGTTGAATTTTGTTACATGGGTCGGGTGGTGTGGTTACACCCCCGCCCACCATATATTTACGCGTGCAACTTGTTACATGGGAACCGCGGGGTGGTGGGGTTGACCACCCGCCCCCCAACCGTATCACTTTAACATACTTCGGATTTGAATGGGGTGGCGGGGTTGGCGGCCCACCACCCTTATTATATATATATTTTTTTGTTTTATTTGTTATATAAACGAAGATTTTTTTTTCGAACCTTCAGATTTTTGACCGAAGGAGTGCAATTAACGGTCCCACAAATTCGCCCGAAATCCGGCCAGGTTGGCTAGAATCCGGTGGCTGGGTTTCAGCAAAATTGTTGCCTCCTTAGTCTGCCACATCACCAAGTCAACCTCCGAACTTTGACTGCTCCTAACTCCTTCATATGAACTCGGAATAAAGTGCCCTCTGAGCCGTTCGATTCAGAATGACGGGATCTACAACTTGAACTTAGTTCAAGAGATTTCCGAACACTTTTATTTTGAGCCTTGTACTCAAGCCATTTTTACTTGTACCTGTTTAATCCACCTGGATCATTCCTCCCCACTGAAGAGCTTTTGGACCCCAAAAGCCTCATCAATCAACAGGCAAGTGAGGGAATTTCTCCCTCACCTTCTCCTTTTCAAGCCATTTAGCTTTACTTGGGCGCA
Organism: Pinus albicaulis; assembly: GCA_034641835.2. Classification (NCBI taxonomy): domain Eukaryota; kingdom Viridiplantae; phylum Streptophyta; class Pinopsida; order Pinales; family Pinaceae; genus Pinus; species Pinus albicaulis. The sequence continues at coordinate 263,067,654 of CM076575.1, read as the reverse complement.
TCCCTTTGAAACCAACATGGAGATACTCCACATATCCTCATCGCAAAGTCCTGGTCCTTCGATCGAGAATGATGTCCTCTGGCAGTTCATCGAGATATTCTGGTGCAAAGTCATCCACTATAGGAACTGATCCTACCTCCTTGGTGTCCATAATCAATGGGGGTTCATAAAGTTTTAGATTTTTGACATTCACGACTGAGTACATTTGCATTTATACCAGCAAGTCGAGTCGGAAAGCATTATTCCCAATCTTTTCCAATATGGTAAAAGGATCATACCGGATTGGTCGCAATTTCTTGCCTTCTCCCTTCATTCAATCCTTGCTGATGTGGAACCACACTTTGTCGCCAACTTGAAATTGATGGTCAACTCAGTGATTATCATGTCAGGCCTTATATTGGGCCTGACTCTTTTCCAACTACTCTTGCACTACTTGGTGAATCGTCTATATCCGCTGAATGAACCGATGTGCTTTATCCCTGTCATCACGCCCACTGGCATCTCATCCCTTCCATAGATCATGTCGAAAGGGTCCTTTGGTAAGTAACTAAAGCATGTCTCAAAAGGTGAACGCTACGTAGAGGAATGCACTGCTTGGTTATAAGCATGATGCACATATGGAAGGTGCTCCTCCCACAACTTGGGATGTTTGCTGCAATAGCCCCGCAACAAGTGTACCATGGTACGATTGACGACCTCTGTCTATTCGTCAGTTTGTGGATGGAATGACGTGCTTCTCTTCAACTTGGTGTCCATCATGTGCCACAAGCTGCTCCAAAACTCTCCAAGGAAACGAGAGTCTCGATCTGACACAATCGACGTGGGCAACCCAAAGTGGACCCAAACATACTGAAAGAAAATACAAGCAGTCTGCTCAACAGTGACCTGCTTTTTACAAGGCTTCAATATGCACATTTTGCTAAAGCAGTCGACGACAACATACAAATAGTTGTGACCCATTCTAAACATAGGAAAACCTCCTACAAAATCCATCGACACACTTTCCCATGGATGACCCGGAATAGGGAGTGGTGTGTAGAGCCCAAGTTTTCTATTAGAGGGCTTTGAAACAGAGCACATCACACATCCCTTTACAAAATGGGTTACAATGTTTTTCATATGGGGCCAAAAACAAAACCTTTGCAAATGACATAAGGTTTTTTCGACACCAAAGTGACCAGACACAAGAGAGGTATGCGCCTCTCGAATTACATGGACCCTTTCTGTTGTGGGTATGCACAATTTGCCAAGGTGATACAACAGCTTCCCCTGCAAATGATAGTTTTCCACCTGTGAACCATGAGTTAGTTTTGGATAAACTTCTTTAAAGTCATCATCGTTAGCGTAATGTTCAGCGTAACTTTCAAAAGACAATGACGCATTATGCAAAATAATAGAAGCAGCGATAGGAGGGCGAGAGAGCATATCTGCTACTTTGTTACTAGTGCCCTTCTTATACTTTATTACTAGATGAAATTGTTGTAGGAACCCCATCCACCTGAAATGACGAGATTGTTTTAGCTTGGTCTGTGACTGAGGGTATTGCAAGGGTTGATGATCCATATGGATGATGCTCTCCTTGCCGATCAGGTAGTGTTTCCACTTTTTCACACTTTGGACCAAGGCATACAATTCCTTGTCGTAAGTGGGGTAATTTATTACAGCCTGGGAGAACTTCTCCAAATGGTAACAAATCGGCTTCTTCTGCTGCAAAAGTACAGCTCCCATGGCGTACCCATTGGCATCGGTTTTTATCTCAAAAGGCTGCTGGAGATCGGGTAAAGCCAGGACTGGTGCGGTGCTGATTTTCTCTTTCAGTGCTTCGAAGGCCTTTTTCTGTTTTCCTCCCCACTGAAAGGCTTGTTTGATACTTGTCAGAGTGTGTAAGGGTAATGCAATAACATAGAAGTTGGCAATGAACCTCCTCTAGTACTGTACTACACCTAAAAAACTACGGACCTTTGTTACATTGGTAGGCTTAGGCCAATTTACAATCACCTCGACTTTTGAGGGGTCTATTTTTAATTTACCATTACCGACAATATGACCAAGGTAAACCAAAGAGGTTTTCCCAAACTCACACTTTGACAACTTTACATACAATTCTTCCCTCTTTAAAACATCAAACACTTTGATTACATGGCATACATGTTCCTCCCAAGTCCTACTAAAGACAAGAATATCATCTAAATACACAAGGACAAACTCATCAATGAAAGGCCAAAAAAGATCATTCATGACCCTCATGAATGTCGCTGGAGCATTGCAAAGTCCAAATGGCATCACCATCCATTCGAATAACCCTTGTTTGGTCTTGAAAGCGGTTTTCCACACGTCCTGCTCTGCAATTCTGACCTAGTGATAACTACTATGCAAATCCAATTTGGTGAAATAGATAGCATTTTTTAATTGATCTAATAAATCATCAATGCGAGGGAGAGGGTATCGATTTTTCACCGTGATTTTGTTTAGTGCCCGATAATCCACGCACATCCTCCATGTTCCATATTTCTTGGGTACTAGCACGGTCGACGAGCCACAAGGAGAAGTACTTGGCTAAATGACCCCTTGGTTCAACAGTTCCTGTACCTTCTTTTTTATTTCCTCCATCTCGATGGATGACATCCTGTACATACCAATGTTTGGTAATGGAGCATCATGTTGCAAATGGATCTCATGTTGGATATCTCATTTTTGAGGCAAACCTTTGGGTTCTTGAAACAAATCATCATAGTTAGAAATAACATCACATAATTCATGTTTATGAGCCGGATCACATCCCCGGAAAGCATCGGATATTTCTTCATCCCTTGCTCTCACAACCATGAGCAAAAACCCCTTGCTGGAATTCACCAGTCTCTTCATCTATCCTGCACTTACAAGGCTGGCACTGACTTTTGTTTGATGAGCTCTTAAAATGTATTCTACCCCATCTTTAGTGATTTGGTATTTATTTTCATGGCGAAAGAAAACTGCTTTCCTATCATAAAGATAGGGACTCCCCAACACAATGCCACAGATATCCAAT